>OZ022590.1:5357851-5411652 GCA_963669155.1 Arbacia lixula | reverse complement strand
TAATATACGAAGGATGACTCAGTGAGTTCACTTAAGTTAAAAAGGGGATAGGGGAGACAAGGATATGGAATGAGGACGAATGAGAGATGATATCCAGGGTCTCGAGAGAATAAATGAAGTTCAATACAACGTTGTTCATGCACTTTCATGATTGTAATCTTGTCCATTTAGGCAAGAAATTTGTGAACAGTTGAAAATGTAAAATCCTTTGACTGATCAAGGGTGTATCGCATATTTTTTATTTTGTTTTATTTATTTATTTTTCATTTATTTATTTATTTATTTATTTATTTTTTGTTGGGGGGGGGGGGGGGGTTAGGGGGGTGGATAGGATGTGTGCATTTCCAACCTCTTTGTTTTTACCAAAATATGCAATCTGACATGCGACAAAAACAATACTTATTCACAAACACACTTCTTCTCTTTTCATCATTCATCACTTGCTTTTCTCCCCTCTCAGGCAAAAAAAACCCCTAACATTTGAATCTTCTCCCCAATACATAAGTTAATTGATGCAGTTTTCTGAGTACACTTCCTCTTTCAAACCTCGTCCCTTATCGGCAAACAATGTGGAAGAGAGCTTTGGAAACCACACAAGACACTGTTAACGACTCATTTTGGCAGAATGCCTCATCGTTTTATTACAAACATCACACACAATTTTACACTTCCCTGGTACATACATTGTATGTGCAATAATGTTGGTGCAATCTTGGATCACTGTATCAAAATATAGAAAAGCAGTGTCTCTATGCTAAAACAGTTTGAAGGATCCACTTTCTTTTTATCGATGAAAGTCACACATGATTTTTCACTTCCCTGGTATATACACTGTATTTGTATACAAAAAAATACTGAAGGCAATATCCCAGCACACAGCTTTAAGATAAATATCTAGAAAAATAGTTTGTCATTATACAGTTTGAAAGAATCTCCGACACTCTCTAAAAACACCAACATTTTTACATTTGGCAACATAAACAAAACATCCATTATCAACACAAACCAATTAACTGTGAACTACAAACTATACAAAGAAAAACTATGAATACTTCAGAGAAATTTTACTTGGAAAACATGATAATGGCAGTTATCATAACTTATACACTCAAGAACATACATGTACATTTATTTTATTACAAACAGCTTCCTACATTATTAAACAAAAAAGGGTATATACAGACTGAGTAAACTATTACATTCAGTTTGATCATTGTAGAGAAGATCTTTCGTATTTGTACATAACGGCGATGGAACACAGGCTGTCCCACTACCATTGGCATGGAAATGTAGAGAAAGCCTAGATTTCATGGTCTGGAAGTGCATGATACATGTCTTCCTATCAAAAGAATATATACAGAAATACAACCCCATTCAATGAAATCACAGTAAAGACCATAATTTTTTTAGATGCATGGGTTGGTACGTTTCACATATTTGTAACAACTAAAATATCTTTAAATGTTCTTTGAATGTCTCTATTTGGAGAGTATACAAATAAATACTATTCAGAAAACAGTAAAACTTTGAGTAACAACATGTACTGGTAATCTTTAAGAATAATTGAAACTATAATACCACGGTCTATCTAGATTCTATCTACAGTGTAGCCAATTGAAGGACGGCCTCTTCACTGATTGTCTATTTTACTGTCTTGTGCTGTTCTTGTCCATGTAACACTTCTATGTTCCTTTACCTAGTCATTTCCTGGATCAGTACAATAGCATATAGTATATCAAGACTTGATTTCCAAAAGGAGCTAAATCCACTTTCAAAACTTTAGAGAAAAACAGGTTTCCTTCATTTGACTTTGCACAAATGCCTATGGGAAACTGAGCTTGGAATGTGACAAAAGTTGTTCTTGCTCAATTCATTAGTTTTAAATACGTACTCCACCAAAAGTAATGCTTCTCACAGTACTGACACTAGTAACTCAATATTCAAGAAAAATTGATTTAGCCCCTTTTGGAAACAAGCTCTTCATAATAATGTAGACACCGAAACCCCTCTCCCTAGTCCACATTCTGCTGTCAAAGGAATATTACCTCTTACAATTTCTCTTGATTTTCTTCCTGTGAAGTTGTTTTTTCAAATGTATCATCGGAATGAAAGCACTATCAAAACATATTGAATGAAACAGTTTAAGATAATGTTTCATGGAAATGAATAATACTGCAGGCACACTCACCCCCCCCCCCCCCCTCCACACACACACACATACTGTCCTACTTTGACAAAAGGGGGTGAGTGACAAATCACTAAAATTTGGGTAATTGATACTCAGATTGTACCCAAGCCTTCCCTATACAGACAAAATCTGGAGATTTTGCTGCAAGACATCCATTCTAACATGATGTGGTGTTGCACTGATGCCAACACAAAGTGACAGATACATTTTGCTCCTTTACAAGAAAAGTCTCTTTTGTTAATTGCTTCCTTTTGTCAAAGTAGGGCAACATACGCTCGCATTGTATAAATAGAATACCCAAATTCTGCCTGATGTTCCCCCAAATATAAATGCTCTTCTCAATGTTCTCACATAGACAGATGATACATATTTTGCCACAGCACATGATTACTTTGTTAAACCCACATGTTGAAAAGAGAAAATGTATAACCCTTTCAACTTAGCTACCCCAAACCATCATGTTGTGCAAAAGTGTATATCTCTACACGGAATGGAGTGTGCGAGGCTTATATGTTCTTCTTTTACCCACTATATCTCACTAAGAAAGATGAAACAAAATTTGGCAACAGCACATGATACACGTTGAATAGAAAAATGATAAACACCATTTAACTTAGCTGCCCCATACCATCATGTTGTGCACCAATGTATATTTCGACGTAATGGCGTGTGCGAGGGATGATTCCCTCCATTATCTATATGACATACACGCATGCACATCACTTATCACTACATCACATACATATTGAACCCTGCATAAGGAAGTACTTCAGCCTAATAAGGTCATGTAATTTACCATAAGCACCACATTTCGAAATTCATTACCATAAAAGGGGCCATTCTAATTTGGCCGCCTGGCACACACGGTGGAAGTACCAACACGGGCTCTATGCATTGCCACCTTATTGATGCACAGGTTTCCCACAGTTATTGACTGGTACATATAAAAAATATTACCCTGCTGACTTAATTAAGCCTCTTAGTGCCATAGGAGCAAGAAATGTAGATCAAGTAAATAAACAGTTTAACTTGCTTGGTAATGAGAGAGTAAAGAAACAAACAACCAGATACCACAGATTGTGCCATCATCGCTCGATGTGAATCCACCGTCAATTTCAATGTACAGGATTCCTAAAATTATTGACTGGTATATATAACAAATATATTACCCTGCTGACTTAATCAATCCTGCTCTGGTTTCCTCAGGCAGTGCACCACGGTCTGACAGCTCAGAGAGTGATGCCCTTGTACCGCTTCACAAACGCATCCACATCAAACTTCCGTCTGCACCCTTTCAGGTTCATGAAGCGGATCTTGCCGAACACTGCCCTCTCTGCCCAACCCTGGTCGTGGATGCCGCAGATAGACCACATGCAGCCTGTACACGGAACAGAACAAGCAGGATAGAACAAGGGGCAACACTTTATATTGAACGGGTTAATATATTAAATATCAACCGATTGAATTCTGACTTTGAATTGCAGTTTGATGAACTTGGTCAATATAACAAATATCACCCTGTCTGGTACACTCCATATTCATACACATTCATATTGAAGGATGACAGAGATAGCCTAGTTCTCCACTTCTTGTCTTCTTTTTTTTTTAATGATTTTCCATGCTTCCTATAAGTGTGTGACACCCGATCAGCAAGAATATAAAAACTGATGAACTTGGTCAACATAACAAATATCACCCTGTTGGCTATATTCATATATATATATCATATTGAAGGATAACAGTATAAGCCTTATTCTCTTTTCTTTTCTTTTTTCTTTGGGGGGGGGGGGGGAGTACCATGCTTCCTATAAGTGTCCAACACCCTATCAGCAAGAATATCCAAAATTATGAACTTGGTCAATATAACAAATATCACCCTGTTGGCTACATTCTATTTTCATATGTAAGGACGACAGTGTCAGCCTCATTTCCCCCCCCCCCCCCTTTTTTGGGGGTGAGGGGGAGGGGGGCACCATGCTTCCTATAAGTGTGCAACACACAATTTGCAAGAATATCCAACATTTTGTCATTTTCAACCCTTTTGCACGACATGTGAAATCAATCCTGGGGACATCCCAGTCTCTTACCAACATAGCCGTTAGGGTCCCTGCCATCCAGGGAGAAGCGGTCGTTGAGGTAGATGGCGATCTCTAGAGCTTCTTCAGGCGATGCGGTCCATTCCAGGATCTTCTTGGCCCAGTACATCCTGAGGAAGCCATGCATCTTTGCCTCCCGCACCAGCTGTTTCTGCAAGAACCAAAGAAAAAGAATGAAGAAGAATAAGAATACACAGTTTATATATAGCACCTAAAAACACGGTGTCCCATTTGCAAAAGTCATAAAACTTGGCGGGAATCAGCGGTATACCCTATGAAATCTCAATCTCCGGTCTCTAGGCTATACGTGTAGGTTTCAAACCACCAGGCCAAAACCTCCTTCAACTCTAGTGATTGTTATAACTTCGATTACAGTCAGTTTCAAGTTCTATTATTGGGAGGGAAGTTCTGATGACAGTCTCTTCTTTTTTTTTCTGTGGTTTCTACAAACTTTGATCATTTTTTGACCTGCAAAAGGGACACCCTGTCTTTAAGATGCAACAGTATCATCTCTAAGCCTCTAATCACTTTACAATATTATTACCCTGGTCAGCAGATGCTTGTAAGTCTTTGTGACCCCTGGCTGATCTCAAGGAATGAATCTAAAGGTTCTTGAGTTCTTGTCGCATCTGCTAGTCTGGCGGCGCTATGGCAGGCAGACAAATCATCACCCAAAGTTTCACAGAGCAGCAAGAAAACACATTCATGAAACCTCTATTTTCTAACGGCGGAATACTGTACCAATGGTACAGCAAATGTGTTCGTTTGTAGACACAGGTGTTGAGGGTGCTTTAAATAGGTACAAATTTTATATATTTGACATATAGGAAGATACAAAGATAGAAAGAAAAATAGGAAGAAATAAAAACAAAAAGACAGATACATATTTAAATACATAGACAGACAGATGGATAGATATATAGATTATTAGATAGATAGATAGGTAGATAGATAGATAGATAGATAGATAGATAGATAGGTAGATAGATAGAAGGGCAGAACAGAAACTAGAAGACAACAGGATAGAAGTCCACATTAAGAGGAGTGGAATACAATATTAATAATTCACATCTCCCTTCGTGTTGATATAATATGTGAAGTGTCAGCTAAATGTTGATAGATGGGCAGACATACACATAAAGGCATGAGTACATATATATATATATATTAAGACAGGCAAATCAATGGCTGCATTAATAAATAGGGAAATTAGACATACAACACTGAACAGGAGATGAGACATGAAGTGAAAAGTACACAGAGGAGACAGACGGACAGACTCAGTGATGACGTCTAAGCACTGGTAAGTACACATCATTTGCAGGTAACCGCATATGTAATGACGAATGCTAAGTAGCCTCATGTTGTTACATAATCCTAATGTATGTGCACACTGATGAGATGATGTCACGCCCAGATGTGACTAATGTACATGTCAGTTCTGGTCTGTGGGCCTATGGCTGGTGTGTGGGTAGGAACCACAGGAGAGGGGGGATAAGGAGGGGGATAAGGACAGGGGACAGGAGGGGAAAGGGGAAGGGGGAGAGAAATAGGAAAGGGGATTCAAAAATAGAAAGGGGAAAGGGAGAGAAAAGTGGAGGGTTGGAGGGAGGGGAGGGGGAGAGAGGGGAGGAGGAAGAGGGAGGGGAGGAGGGAAGGGGGTAAAAGGGGAGTGGGAAAGAGGAAAGGGAAGAGGGAAAGGGTAGGGGGTAAGGGGAGGAAAGAGTAAGAAGGGGAGCAGAGATGGGAAAGGGGATTTGGAAAGAGGAAGGAAATGGGAGGGGAAGAGGAGAAAGAAAGAAAGGAAGGGGGGTAAGGGAAACAGCATGTGGAGATGAAATATCAAAAGAGGCATACACAGACAAATTATAAAATCAGAATTTATTCATCACTGCTTCTTTCAAACATGTCCCTTCTATCCATGCAATGAAATGGTTTCATACCATTGTGAGCTCAGACGTGTGTGTGCATATGTCAATTGATGAGCATGAAATGTCTATCAGACACTGATAAGAGGAAATGGAATCTGGATGATGTAGAGGAAGAGAAGCCAGATAATAAGATAGGGATAGAGAAGACAGCGAAACCATCATTAATTTGCATCAATGATCATATTTCAACCGTCCTTTCTAGATGGACGAAAGAATAGTTCATGTATAAGAATACATGCAACTGGTCTTGTCATGAAGTTCAACCACAGGTCACTAAGACTCGGGTTCTCAGTTCCTGAGTTGATGCCAAGAAAATATGAAGACTGGGAAAAATGGTATTACAAAGCATGAACAGAATTATATAGAGGTAACATATCACATGTGACTATGTCCCTTGAGGAAAACTCATGCCCTGACCTCACTTTGCTAAATATAATTATCCTCTTCTTCCTCCCTTTTTCTGCTCTTTTCTTTGCAATGAGGGACGGAATAGGTGGGGATGAGAGAGGTTGAGAAGTGACAGGGAGGGGGGTAGAGTGGGAAGGAGAGAGAGAGAGGGGGGGAGGGAGAGAGGGAGAGAGAGGGGGAGAGAGAGAGAGAGAGAGAACATGGAATAAAGTTTCTAAAATTGATACGTTTATATAAGAAAGTTTGTCAACAGACATGAACAATGCTGAACATTATGATTGTAATAAGGCATAACTTTAACGTATGACCTCAAATGACCTTTGACCTTATCCTGTGACCTCCAACGGTACCATAACATGAAGGTACCCCCAGTGCATCTATGACCCAAGTTAGGTTGTAATCCAAGCAACCTATGTGAAGTTATTTGTCAAAAGAGAGTCTTGCAGGTAAACTTTAACGTATGACCTCAAATGACCTTTGACCTTATCCTGTGACCTCCAACAGCACCATAACATGAAGGTACCCCCAGTGCATCTATGACCCAAGTTAGGTTGTAATCCAAGCAACCTATGTGAAGTTATTTGTCAAAAGACAGTCTTGCAGGTAAACTTTAACGTATGACCTCAAATGACCTTTGACCTTATCCTGTGACCTCCAACGGCACCATAACATGAAGGTACCCCCAGTGCATCTATGACCCAAGTTAGGTTGTAATCCAAGCAACCCATGTGAAGTTATTTGTCAAAAGAGAGTCGTGCAGGTAAACTTTAACGTATGACCTCAAATGACCTTTGACCTTATCCTGTGACCTCCAACGGTACCATAACATGAAGGTACTCCCAGTGCATCTATGACCCAAGTTAGGTTGTAATCCAAGCAACCCATGTGAAGTTATTTGTCAAAAGAGAGTCTTGCAGGTAAACTTTAATGTATGACCTCAAATGACCTTTGACCTTATCCTGTGACCTCCAACGGTACCATAACATGAAGGTACCCCCAGTGCATCTATGACCCAAGTTAGGTTGTAATCCAAGCAACCTATGTGAAGTTATTTGTCAAAAGAGAGTCTTGCAGGTAAACTTTAACATTTGTGACGGACGACGGACGACGGACGGACGACGGACGGACGACGGACGGACGACGGACGACGGACGGACGACGGACGGACGACGGACGGACGCCATTTGGATCCCTTAGTCTCGCCTTCACCTCCGGTGGGCGAGACAAAAAGTGGAGAATCGGAGAGAACAGACAGCATGAAAAGAGCAGAGTGAAGAGGAGAACGGAAAGAAGCATGAGGGGTGGAGACAGCAAAAGAGACAGAGCAGAGCAGAGAAAGCCAGTGTCTCCTGCAGTCTCTGTGGTTTGCAGCTCACTGCTTGTGAGTGTGAGTCACTCACCAGCGAGGGAGCCCTAACTGGAAATGGCTCTTCGAACTCTGAGGTGGCTTTTCCTCTTCTGGCTTTAAGCATGGCGGAGGGAGCAGTAGGTATTGTAGCGATTAAAGGAATAGATCACCCCCAAAAGCATGAATTTTAGAGTTACAGGTCAGTGAGCATTGGAGCTAAATATACCGAGTGTTAGGCGTATTATGAGGGCACTGCGGTATAGTGGTGAGAGGCCTTGACTCTCGCAGAGAGATCCTGGGTTCAAGCCCAGCCCGATGCGTACACCCTTGGACAAGGTGTTTGCTCATGTTTGTCCCTCTCAACCCAGGTGTAGCAAATGGTACCTGGCAGGAATATTGGTCCTGATCTAACTAGATCAACTAGCTTTTAGCGCTACATACTTGGCTGCTTGGCTAAAGCCAGGGTAATAATCGAGCGCTTTGGGTAGTACTCCGTACTTTATAAGAAGCGATTATAATTTTTATTCACACACAAGAATTAGCGAGATCTTGTTTGCTGTCAAAACCTCACTAATTCTTACGTGCAATCACAGACAAGTTGAACAAAACTCCCTTTAGCCAGGAAGCACCATGAATCTTTATAAGTGCATTCCACATGCCTTGGCGAAAAATTGCGTATCTTCACCAAAACCTCACTCGTAGCCCGGTTCCAATTGGAACCAGAGCGCACTTATTAATGAGATTTGGGGGTTCACACACAAAAATATCTGTCAGATTTTGACTACGGTTGATCCATCAATGTCGAAATTTCCCTCATTTTGGTGTGTGTGAGTGACCCTAATAATAAATGAACGGAGATTTGCAAGAATGTCATGTAGAATCACTGTATTTTTTCACTGGTTCTAGTGCGTAAGTCATGGTGTGTTCTTGCACTTACCCTAACAAACTACTTTCCAGATTTCTTAAGGAAACTTACATTCGTTTAGTAGGATGAGTCAGGGAGAAAAGACTGAGCTCTGAACTGATTCATTGATGACCACATGGGCTGGCAATGGGCAAAAGGTCAAGGAAGACGGTCAAGAACTTCTTCCTGCCCCACTTGTTCTCCTCTGCTACGGTTTGAATAAAGTCCCCAATCTCCAACCCCCTGCCCCCATCCGTCCCTTATTATTTTACTTATTATTACTATTTCTTCTAATGCTAATACAATTACTACTACTAATACCACTACTACTAATACAAGTACTACTACTACTACTACTTCTTCTTCTTTTTCTTTTTCTTTTTCTTTTTCTTTTTCTTTTTCTTTTTCTTTTTCTTCTTCTTCTTCTTCTCCTTCTCCTTCTCCTTCTCCTTCTCCTTCTCCTTCTCCTCCTCCTCCTTCTTCTTCTTCTTCTTCTTCTTCTTCTTCTTCTTCTTCTTCTTCTTCCTCTTCCTCCTCTTCTTCTTCTTCTTCTTCTTTTCTTCTTCTTCTTCTTCTTCTTCTTCTTCTTCTTCTTCTTCTTCTTCTTCTCCTTCTCCTTCTCCTTCTCCTTCTCCTTCTCCTTCTCCTTCTCCTTCTTCTTCTTCTTCTACTTCTACTCCTTCTTCTTCTTCTTCTTCTTCTTCTTCTTCTTCTTCTTCTTCTTCTTCTTCTTCTTCTTCTTCTTCTTCTTCTTCTTCTTCTTCTTCTTCTTCTTCTTCTTCTTCTTCTTCTTCTTCTTCTTCTTCTTCTTCTTCTTCTTCTTCTACTACTTCTACTACTTCTACTACTTCTACTACTACTACTTCTACTACTACTACTACTACTTGTACTACTACTGCTACTACTACTAACACTGAAGCTGCTATTACTACTTCTGATATCACTCCCTCAAGCCCTGTACATGATACTTACAATAACTAATCATATGCGACAAGAAACCGGAAAAGAAATGGTGATGAAATGAGAAAGGTCACGGAGATGGTGCCTTCTCAGACTTCTCAGACTGCCCTAGTTATCGTCTCTGGTCTGCATCTCTCTCTCACTCATGTCACCACGTGACAACGAGGGTGCACGAATCCTCACCTCTCAGTCATCTGTACCCCTGTCGGCCCTTGGTGGCGCTAATTACATGAATCATACAGTCTCCATCATAAGTCAAGGGCTCGAGGAAGGGTCTTGCTAATTGTTGGTTTTGGAGAACAGAATTTAACCTACTCGGGATGAGAGCCTCGTTAGGGCAGAAGTGATCAAAATTTGGCTTTTCAATTGGCTACATTTGTTTTTAATGAGATCTTTATTATGGGATGGAACATACATTCCATTATAAATTAACATAACGGCCAAGCATACAATCTAGAGAAACAATTGTGCAAATTTGAAGATCTCAACCTTGTAAGCACATTGCCAATTTGAAAATTTAGTGATTATATGACCCCTATTTGCTAGGTAACATGATTATGAATTTAATAATACATGTACAGTAGCACTCATAGTATTACACGACAGCTCAAAGGAATTGCCATAGGGAAAGGGAAAGGGGAGAAAGGGAAGGAGCCGCAGTTTTACACCGCGGTATATTTTCTCCAGTTCAGCATGAAGCATGATGCTTTTTAGGCTAAAGCATCGTGTTTCATGCTGAACTGGAAAAAATATACCGCGGTTTAAAACTATGGGTCCTTATCATTTTAGAATATAGGACACGTAATTCCATTGAACAGTTAGTGATTTTGTTATAGACATATGAAGTTATATCAAATTAAGTCAACATACATTTTGATGTCATAGGGCCTTTAACAATAATCTATTTCCTAATTATTTGAGAAATAAACATCAATGACTATTTTCAATTTTTCCAAGAAGTCCGGGCATATCCTGAAATAAGGCCAGCTGTCTCACAACACAGAGTTCTGATAAGATGTACTTGCTGCAGCGAGACTTTCAAAGTGTGAAGTCTGGCAATTAATGAATTAACTGATCTAAAAATAGCATGTCTGGCGGCGAATTGCAGTTGAAACCTCCTCCCCTGCCCCTTCTCCTGTAATGTAACTAAAAAGTCACAGGATTAGCCAATTCTTGAGTATGATTATCACCAATTTGTCAGTGACAGTAGTCTATGGCCACAAACATGCAGTCTGTACTGCACTGTACATGTATCTGGTCATATCCACGGTAAGGGAAAATTGTAAGATATCACTAATTGATATTCAATCATTAGACCTTGAAACCCAGGAAATAATATTATTTACTTGTCTCACTCTGATGGAGATAGGGCAAACAAAAATGTGTCACTCAACAGAGTTTATTACATCATCTTGTTCAAAGTTCCCATAACATTGGTCATAGAACAGACAAAATTGATATAAATTTGTCTGTCCTGTTTAGTACAGAGAGATTTTTGTAAGGCTTGGAAGTCCAGCCCTTGCCTAAATCTTTCAAGTTTTTCCTAATTTACATGGTCTTTGTTATAAAAGAGGAAGTAATTATGATTTCTCTAATTAGTGCAGATATTAGCAAAAATATTTTGTTTTTTACCAAGTTACCATGGAACGGCCCATGTATGGGTTGTATAGGTTGAATAATAATACTCATTCAATGTACATTAAACATTCAAGAAAATGTGACAATTTTTTTTCCGAACTTTAAACATAGTATGAAATCTTATACATCTGAAATGACGGAGAATGTCAATATGATCATTGTAGAATGGTATTGATTCTCCATATTTGTGCATTCTCCACCTCATGTCAGGTTTGGCTACTAGTACCTCATGAACATCAATTACAAGCTGCTTAACCCCTAGATTACCAAGCCTTAAAGAGCTCTACTAGCTTACTACATGTACACATCTTAACGCAAATGGTAATGAGAGAGACTTAACCCAGTATTTAGAGAGTAATGGAACCAACATCTGCACTATTTGTCCCTAATTAGCCTCATCTAATTCACAATTTCCTCTGTTATTTCATGACAGCCACTCGCCAATGACACAAACAGACAACGGCTTAGCGAGATAATTACCACATTTGTAGCCAGGTCTCTCCTCCGCTGTCCCTACAACAACACCACTAATCACTGACAGGAATGGCTACTTCCCACCCAGCAAGCCAAGGCACCGCGATTCACACATCTACTCGTTATCTAGCAATCAATATTAAGAGGGCTCACTACATGTGGGCCACGTTGCATATATACACTACAGCTCAAAGGAATTGGCATCGGGTAAAGGAAAAGGGTAGAAAGGGAAGGGGTCACAGTTTTAAACCGCGGTATATTTTGTCCAGTTCAGCATGAAACACAATACTTTAGCCTAAAAAGCATCATGTTTCAAGCTGAACTGGAAAAAATATACCGCGGTTTAAAACTGCAGCCCCTTCCCTTTCCCTTTCCCTTTACCCGATGCCAATTCCTTTGAGCTGTACTGTAGGTTTTCAATTATTGTAACTTACCATCAATGGTAACTACCATGGCAATAACCAATAAGCTTTCATTGTTGCACTTGTTGCCATGGTAGTTACCATTGATGGTAAGTTACAATAATTGGAAACCTACATGCAACATGGCCTTGATGACATTTATTTGCTTACACTTTGTGATCAAAGAACTTATACCTATATTCCCCTTTTTAACATAAGATTTTCTCAGCCCCATACTGAAGTATTGCCAAAATATGTAACATTTAGTAAAATGCTGTCCCCTTATACCTTGCTATTGGCTATAATATACAACTTGATTGAGAGAGATCCGTCATTGTAGCACACTCAAGTGATATTTGATCAAATATTTTGCTAATCATCACACAAGCAGCCACATTTCACAATTCAAAACATAATACCATCCCAGAACTTTGTTGTGGAAGCACAAATACGTGTGCTAGGCCATCATTTATGTCATCATATTTTTAGACAATTTCATGAAACTATGAAACAATGCATGTTACTTCTCGGAGGAAGGAGTGGATAGTGTTTCATGCAGAGCACATTCAGACACAATAGTATTACCTAAGAGTACAGTTGGGAAGACACTGATACGTGTAACTACGGGATTCCTGCTGACATGCAGACTAATTGTTTAATCGCTTGAAGTAAGCAATGTGATCTCTTCCAATTATGATCAGACATTGCAGTGAGTTTTACACCAGGGTTGTCAGTAGGGTAGCTTGAAGTAAGTGATGTGATCTCTTCCAATTATGATCAGACATTGCAGTGAGTTTTACACCAGGGTTGTCAGTAGGGTAACACTGAAGACAGGGTAGCCTTTTTGCAGGTAAAAAAAAAAATCAAATTTGATAAAAACCACCAGAGAATGGAAGAAAATAATGTGTATGAACTTCCCTCATAATATCATAACTGAAAACTGAATTTGAGTAGAATTAGATCGATTGCTAGATTTCGAGTAGGCTTAAGCTGGGTCGTCCGAAACCTTAAACTAGTGTCCAGAGACTGCAGTACGCTATAGTGCACATCACCGCGTTTGCATCGCACAGTAATGCGTTGAGGCAAGTGGTACACCATGAACAAACGTTGCAATATGGTATGTGAATATAGTTTGTAGACCATGGTCGTTACGTTTCACATGTTAACAGGGCTACTATAGTTTTTCACTTCTCCAGACAAGGTTTATGAAGCTATGATTGCGAGATTTCACACACTTTATTGTTCGGGGATACTGCTAATTGCTGCAGAGTTTCACAACTTTTGCAAATTGGCTACCCTGTATTCAAACAATAGTAGGAAGTGTCATTTAGTAGAATGAAAATACTTTTGTACATCTATCCCTCACTTGACATCATCCTCTTCCATTATAAGATATTATCTTTATCCTTCCCGCCCTATACGTGCTTCCCAAATTCATATCTGATTTCTCTTTAACCCTTCCTCGGCCAGATAAAATGCAACTTAAGTGACCTAAGTTCATTACTACTGACAAAATACACACCAGACACACAGCGAGTTAACCACCTCTTCTTCTCAGCCATCAAGAAGGGTCGCAAAGTCATGGAAACTCAAGCAATAAGCCATTTTCATAGTGTATTCACAACTCTTACCAAAGTGCAAAGCATCACAGAATTACAACCACCTGTATCCAGTGATTCAGTTTCGATGGGAGGAATGCAATCCGAATATATTACTTGTTGCTAGTCAGACATACCTCAGACAAGCTTTGGAGTGACCAATAGAAACATATTGTTTGAATGACATACATAACATTTGCATACATAAGGAAAATGGCCTATTTGATGGTCTTAATTCCAATACACAGAAAGAAATCTCAGTGCATTTTCTTTGATATGCGAATGGAAGGCAAGGTTACACAGTGCGTATGCAGATGTCTCCTTGTAGCGCAGCATGTAGCCAGGATTTCCACGAAAGACTATTCAATACAGCATCTAACATTTCACAAACGTCAATACCAAGGATGCCGACTATAAAGCCATGTCACATATCGTATCTAATATTCCTCCTCCTTCCTGCCATTATGGAAGCAATACAAT
The DNA here is from genome assembly GCA_963669155.1 of Arbacia lixula. Classification (NCBI taxonomy): domain Eukaryota; kingdom Metazoa; phylum Echinodermata; class Echinoidea; order Arbacioida; family Arbaciidae; genus Arbacia; species Arbacia lixula. Next base: position 5,397,226 of record OZ022590.1, on the reverse strand, counting down.
GATTTCTGTATCATTTCTTGAATTACAAGAATTTGCGAAGGACCTGACCTGAAGATTTAAGTTTGTAAATGTGATGTTTAACGCGCTTCATAAAAAACAAATGCATATCTACCCTGTATACTAGTGATCTTCATTTCTTTATTTCTCCCATCTCTTCTTCTCCCTCCTCTCTTTTGTTCTCTAATTCTCCTCTTTCTCCTCATTCTCTCTACACCTATGCCTTCTTTCTGTCTCTCCCTCTCTTTCCCCCACCTCTCTCTCTCTCTCTCTCTCTCCTTCGATTCCTCTTTCCTCCCTGTCTTTTTCTTCTACCAGTCTACCTCTATTCTGACATTCTTATTCTTATCAATGATAGTTTGTCTCTCACTTGTCTAATTCTGGCCCATTTTCTTCCCATTTTGATTTCTCCCTTTCTTTCTTTCTTTCTTTCTTTCTTTCTTTCTTTCTTTCTTTCTTTCTCTCTCTCTCTCTCTCTCTCTCTCTCTCTCTCTCTCTTGCTGTCTCTCTTGCTGTCTCTCTCTCTCTCTCCCTCTCTCTCTCTCTCTCTCTCTCTCTCTATATCTAGTTCCTCTATATCTTTCTGGTTGTCTGTCTCTGCCTGGCTGTCAGTACAAGTGTCTGTCTGGCTGTCTGTATGCCTGTCTCTTTAGCTGTCTGTCTCTCCCCCACCCCTTCGTTCTTTCCCCTAGATGCACAAGCAGTAGCACCATTGCAAAACCACCCCTCACACATGTAACAAATCACACAAAACACAAAAATACACTCATTCGCAAACACACACACTCCCAGTCCTACAAGGCAACGCTTCTCATCACACACTATAACCATCAGGAACAATCCCAATTATGGGCAGGAAACTCACAAATTTGTGACTTTCTTTGCACCGACCCCGCGGCCTGGAGCCAGGAAGGGGGACGTGGAAGCCCTTGTGCTGTGGACTTGGACCTTAAGACCCCACGATGAAAACAGGAACTCACAATTATCGCAAGTTTCTCATGTCATTTGCACGAGCCTGAGCAAACACCATTACTGGGGGGGGGGGGGGGGCAGAAGAAACGCGTTGTTTCAGAGCAAATAAGCGTCTCCAAACGAGCTACTTAAACAGGCACCTGGGATCAGCATCGATGCCAACTGAAACCAAATTATTCTAAAGCATGTTTTAGAATGAATACAATATATCCAATCATGACAGTACATCATGTGTGTCGAAAACAGAAGCAATGAAGAATTAATCCACCTGACATGTCATCTTAACCGAATAAACATAACGTAATACAAGTCATTGTACATTGTAGGTACATGTACACCTCCACCCCCCTCACCCCCCTCCCCCCCCCCCCCTTCATCACACACACACACACACACATGAATATATTCAAGATTGTGACAAAGACCCTTAAACCACTAAACCAGCCCTCCACACCTCACACACACACATAGCCATACTCATCGCTACACCAAGTGCAGTTACAACTCTACCTTTTCCCCCCTCCCCTCCCCTCACGCACCCCCTCACCCTCCCCTCACGCACCCCCTCACCCTCTCTCCCTAATTCTTCACAACGCAGCCCGATCCTGAATATATTCGTATCCATTGCTCCCGTTAGACTATAACACTCCTTCAAATCTTAAACTCCTCAACCACCCACCCCCCACTCCCAAACACACACACTCATAGCCCCACACTCCCCCCCCCCCCCCCCCCCCCCACCCTGCTGGCACGCACCCTCCCGTTCAGCAGCCGGGGATATCCTGAGCAGCGCCACAGAGGAATTATGGGATACATGTGGGTCACATGGTGCGGCATGGCTGAGACGGTGACACGTGCTACCATGATCGCAGGCCATGCTTCTGTCTTTACGCTCCTACCGTCAAATCAGGGGGCACATCCTACACTGCAATGCAACTGCACATGTACATTGACTGCCTGTCACATGTCTACAGGCCTGCCATTCATTTTGAACACTACTATGCCTTGTGTGTTTTCACCTCTTGCAGTGCTTCTTAGAGTACTTAATGAGTGCAAATGTGCATGCAATAATAAACATAGGCCTGCCATTAAGTTTGAGTAGTATTACTATACAAAATTAATCACACTGTCTTGTGTGTTTTTATTTTACTTCACAAAATTAACAGAAACTCATTCAATTCAAACCAAAGTATATTCATATTGTGATCGATGTCATGATTTGTAAATTTGATTGTTGTTGATAAAAAAATTCATTCATTCATTCAAAGTTAAGAACTACACTGTAACTATGTTATCATATTTATTTTAACTTTCTGCAGTATTTCTTAGAGTAATATATTCATATTGAATAGCAACTTCCATGAAAGTAACTTCACCGTATTGTGTGTATTAATTTCTTGCAGTGCTTCTTACAGTGCTTAAATCAGTTTTGAATAGTAACTTACTAGCACGCAACTACATTATCTCATGTGTTTCCATTACTTGCAGTCCTTCTCAGAGGACTCTATTTATTTTGGATAGTAACCTACCATTACTTGAATGTAAGTACACTATATTGTGCGTTTTTACTATTTGCAGTGCTTCTCAGTATACTTTATGAGTGACAGCGTGCATGCAATAATAGCACATTGGATCAATTAAAGCAGTTTTCTTTGAAGACAGTGTGAATGGTATCTTTAATTCTAGAATGCAACTATACAGTCCTGCATCTTCACTTCTTGCAGTACTTCTTAGTGTACTAATGTGTAACAATGTTCACACATGCAATAAAAGCTGTGAATAATTAATTTGAATAGTAACTAAGTAGAATGTATTTCACTACTTGCAGTGTTTAACAGAGTACTCATTTATTCTGAATAGTAACTTACTTGATTGTGACTACATTATCTTTTGTGTTTTTACTACTTGCAGTGCTTCTGAGAGTACTTCATGAGTAACAATGTTCATACATGCAATAACAGCAGTGAACAATTCATTGTTAATGCGCCATTGAGGCATTTTTGTACTGGTTATACACACCATTCACATAGGGCAGTATGGAGGTTGGCACAGAAGGAGTTAACTCTTTATGCATCATTGAGGTATTGTGCACTGGTAATGCACACCATTCACATAGGGCAGCATGGAGTCTGGCAGAGAAGGAGTTAACTCTTTATGCACCATTGAGGCATTTTTGCACTGGTAATACACACCATTCACATAGGGCTGTATGGAGTCTGGCAGAGAAGGAGGCATGGCATCACTGGTCTTATACATTTGATCTATGGGATTATGAGAATCTAATATACATGCAGGCAATAACTTCTAATAGGCACTGAGTAAATTCTACTTTCAGCATGCTTCCACATCAGGCCCTGGAAGACAAACATGAGGGCAGACTTATCCCTCGGAAGTACTTATAAACCATTCCCAGAGGTCTTTCCAGAGACCATGAAAACAGCTCTGATAAAAAAAAAAAAGTTTTGCTTACATACAGTTAAATAGCTTGATTCTAGTCATGAACAGTGCTGTTTATAAATCAATGTTTTATTTCTTCTTTATAACCAGGGGACATAGACATGAAAACTTTTTAACCAGGCCAGTTGCCAAAAATGCATATTTGAATGTACCATTGCAACTTGTTAGGCTTAGAGATGTTTCATGAATATAGCTCCAGTTTCACACCATAATGTCTCTATTCCTCTCAGTACCAGGCCATGCAAAGCCCAATAACTTATTACCTATGTTATACACCTATGGCATTGAGGAAGTTAAACATGGGACATAACACAAGTTGACGAGCAGAATTAAATGGTTCAGAAGAAAGTTCTCTAACAGCAGTCAAATCAAACTGCATTGATTTGCACAGTGGTAATGGCCTCCTTCACATGCTGAGCTGAGTTGATTTTGTAACCTAACTAGCTACAAATGTCAAGCACATTATAGCTAATATAATCCTTTTATTATGCAAAACCTTCTTGCTATCTAGACATGAAGAGACCATAGATTTATAAGACTGTGTATGAGCCCATATTAATGGGAGGGGATAATCTTAGAGATCGGAGGAAAGCAAGAATTAGAATTAAGATGGAAGGATCTAAATCACCATCTGTCAAGGTAAATCACATGCATAAAACATGGAATAAAATTAACGTCCTTTTTCAACAATGTCTCTCTTTCATTTGGACATCGAATAAAGATTGCTGAGAAAATTGTTATATTTCAATTGGGATGTTCTCAGACTTTTATGTAAGAACTTGACAGGCAGACGAAAAGTATGGTGATCAAACACGTTGCAAATCTTACATGATACCGCATGCATTTACCTAGTGAAAACACCACTTCCTGTTCGCCTTAAGTTCTTTCCTTCTTTACATGTTCAGTGTTACTCTCAGGATTCAGTTGTTAATTTGCTAACCCTTTCCCCCCTCTCTCTCTCCCTCTCTCTTCCCCTCTCCCCCTGACTCACTCTACAGTGACTAACAAACTTGTGAACATGGTTCATCTGTGTCACAAGAGGGGGCTATGACCTGAATTGCCACAGTACTTGCTGAAAAGAATATGATTGCTGTACTAGTGCTTAATCTGTGTTTATAAATAACTTGCCACAATCCATAATTACTACAAATATGTGCTTTGGGGCTTTAATTTTTTATATCAAATATAAACAATTATAACATATGCATAAAAAGTTTAACCCTAATACTCCCGGGGTATTTCAAAGCTTCTTATTACCGGGGAGGGGGGTGGTGGGGGGGGGGGGGGGAAGCACATGTGTGATGTCATAGAGAAATGAACATGCAAAGATAATATAATCTTCAAATTCGCAATGCACAGTTAATGCTCTTAATTGCATCTATTGATGTTAACTTAATTGACAATGTATGATCCATATTACGATAAAAACCTGATAAAAAAATAAAGCTTTGCTCACTTGAAAGTCAGTATTCCCCTCAAAAGACCTTCGTCTTGAATGATTTGATCAAAAGTAGGGAAGACATATTACAAAACCCATGAAACATGGCATGAATGAGCAGCATACCCTCACAATATCATGCATAAATGATATAATTTACACAATATTATTTTGCTGACTTGAAAAAGGGACACCCTACCTTTTCAGGCAGAACTTGGCTGCCTTTAATTTCTTTTCAGACATGCAGTCTAAAATACCTTCTTTTTTTATCTTCAACATTGAAAATTATCATTTTTTTTTTCTACAGTTACAAGAATTAAAAAAATCTAGGAATGTTTTTCAAAAGCCACACGTATGGGAAAGACAAAAACTCTGCACAGAATGTTAACTTAGGAATAATTTTGGAACAGCAGCCCTCATCATCTATATGATGAGGGACGGACAGACAGACGGACAGACAACCCCCCCCCCCCCCCCCCCCCCCCCCAAATAATGCCTTTGTGGCTAGGGCATAATAACCAGAGGAGCAGATCAGAGAAAGTATGGCAGCACATGTGTGATGTCATAGGCAAGATATAATGCATTTCATCCTATGGGTAAATCACATCAAATCTTCTACACCTTCAATATATTTCAAGGACGCACATTCTTCTATAAATATGGTATGAAGACATAGCAGTCCTTCCCTATTCTCAGAGAAAAGCTTTTGATGATGACATTGTTTGTAAAAAAAGATTTAATATATTTTCCACGCTATTATCACAGAAAACTGTGCTCAACCTCATCACAGGTTTTTTTCTTTTTGCAAAGTTCAACATTGTTTTTTAGTTTCTTCCTGATTTTTCTCAAATTTGCACAATGAATTTCACCCCTGAATGACCTATCAAGTTCTTACTTAAAAGAATCATTATGATTAACAATGTTAAAGTAACTGCTGTTCAATGTCTGTTTTTTAATTTCAGTAAATGAGAAAGAAGAAGATCAAACAGCAGGTCAAATGAATGCATGGATGTGTTGAGAATGCTAATTAAGTTATCAGAGAGGGAGAGACAGAGCACTGCTAATAGAATATATGTCAGTCGGCTGTCATTTGTGACATCTTCGCAAGATCTAAAGTCTGCTTCTGTCTGTTTTAGTAAATGAAAATCAAGAAGATCAACCAGCAGGGCAAATCAAAGAATGAATGTGTTAATAACATTAATTAGAGAGAGAGAGAGAGAGAGAGAGAGAGAGAGAGAGAGCTACTAATAGAATATGTGACAGTCAGCTGTCATTTGTGACATCATCGCAAACTAGCCTAGTTAGGTACTAATAATGCATGTAGCTGAATGCACAGTAGCCACTAACTAAGAATAGAAAGGTTTCATAAATATGGCCATTGGTCCTTTCCCAACAAGCTTGATAAGCAGGAAGAACTAGGTGAGTGGAAAGAGGGGGGCGGTAGAGGGAAAGAGAAAAAGATTTAAATGGAGACGGTTGCCCACAATTATTGATAAGATCTTAGAAGACAGAGTGGCAGAGAAATGAAGCATATGGACACAGAAAGAAGAGGAGTGTATGACATGAAATAAAAGGTGTACACGGGAATGTAAACAGACCTAGCTAAATTAAACTGGGCACAGTCAACTGGTATGCCTCCACGATTCTGCACTGAGCTTGGACCTATCAGAGATAGACCAGAGCTAGTCCAAAGCTAGTCCAGAGCTAGACCAGAGATTGACCGGAGATAGACCAGAGGTTGACCAGAGATAGACCACAGGTAGACCAAAGATAGACTAGAGGTAGACAAGGGGTAGGCCAGAGATAGGCCAGAGGTAGACCAGAGGTTGATTTAAGATAGACGAGGGATAGACCAGCAGTAGACCAGAGATAGGCCAGAGATAGACCAGAGGTAGACAAGAAGTAATCCACAGGTGGACCAGAGACTTACCTGTGCTGCGTTCCAGAGCTGGTCGTGGGTCTGAGCCCTCTCCAGCTGTTCCCTGCTGTACAAGTATTCTCTCTTGTCTCCTGCATGGTCCTTCAAAGTCTTCTTGGCCCACTCATTTGTCCCTGCAAGAAACAAACAATCTCTCATTACACCCAGAGACCTTCCAAATAGGACAACCCTCACATTTCCGCTATCTGGGCTGTCTCGCACTAAAAGCTACGATTAATTGTAAGTCCCTACATTAAACGCAACTCCTTAAAATCAAATCCAACATTTTATCACATCTCTCTTGTGTGCAATGTGCGATAAATATTAAACGCAAGTTGTGTTAAACATTTGCATCAAACGCAAGTAATTCATAACTTTACTTTAGTGCAAGAAGGCCCAGCTAAGTTTATCAGCTACATAATAACCTGAAACAAATTGACAGTGGTAACTCCTGGGCCCCATTTTAGGAAGAGTTGCGATTGATCACAACTTGACTTGCAACTAAAATCAATTGTAACTCTGTACATTACAGATGAGGGATTGGACAATTCAAATCAATTGCAATTTATAAAACAGAACCCTGAAATGACTCACTAAATTTGCAATGGAAAAAAAGTTGCACCTACCTTCTATCTTGTCATAGTTCTCATTGAAGTAGCAGAAGTTGTCTGCTAGCTCTCTCCTCACTATGGACTCTTCAATGAAGCTTGCCACTGATTGGCTGTATCGGCTCCCATAGAGCTTCACGATACGAGCTGCTCGCTGACTCGACAACTGACCTGTACAAGTTCAGATAATAATTACTTAAATATTCTCTGCCTGTTTCCATGGTAAAAGTGTACTACAATTTTTTTCAAAATCAGAGTGAGAGTATCAGTTTCGATCTTTCCGGCAGTATGCTCTGTCGGCCATCCGGACAATAACTCAAAGCACTATTGAAGATCTATAACTTGTTGTAAAACTTATTTTATTTTCTCTTTTGTGACTGGTTGAGGCTCCCATCCCCACCCTCTCCTTTCATTTTTATTTCATCTGAATCATTTTTGGTTTCCACACAAAAAAATGTATTGTGTAAGTGTTATAAAATAAAATAAGAATACATCCCTCCTCCTTCCTTTCCTCTTGTCACCCTACTTAGTGGGTCAAATGCAACCACATGGTGTTACCAAAAGCTTTATCACTTTCAAAATAGTATTCATTAATATGAACTACTCTGCTCAAGCCTTTGTTTAAAAGACAAATTGCTGCCCTATTTTTAATCACTTGCAAATCGTGTGCAGTTCAAATTTACAGTGTAAAGACGCAATCTCATCCGTGATCCTGTTTTTTTTTTTCTTTTTTATAGCGGGGGTAGGGGAGGGGGTAATTATAATCTTTATACCACCTTCATTTTTATTTTTGCTGCCATTCCAGAAGTTTATAGGGTGAATCGCCCGACCGAAGCAACAGTATCTCTCTTTTCACTGGCTGCTTACCAAAGTGAATCCATGGCGAGAGATTGCTGAGCGTATTCTTGGTGGGGTCGTTCCTGTCGCTGCCAAAGAACTTGAGTCTCTCCTTGAGGAATGAGTCCAGCTGCTTGATGGCCTGGGAGGTGCCCGGTTGGGCCCACGCCACGGGCCCCACCTTCTGGTCCACCTCAAGGCTGGCGTACGCTGCCTCCCAGTCAGTAGGCTGCAGGAGGCGGCAAACACAAAAAATATGTAAACCGGTTAGGAAATTATATTGACCCGGCCCATGGGCACATGATCTCATCTAAGTTTATACTGATAAACTGGTAAAAAAGTTCAATTCTATCTTGTGACTGTATATGGGTTTCTTGGAGGTTTAGGGATGCAAAACACATGTGCACAGGACAAGGAAGAACAATCAATCCAGACCTCAACCAATACAGTCTATCTCCAAAATGCAATTCTATTCTTTCAGACTGATGTATTGCAACAGCGCCATATCTGATGAGAAGTACACCAACTCATTAGTCAGAGGAAGCTAAAAGTTCCAGTGGCGAGAGCTTACATGAAACAGGTCAATCTCCTGATTGTGTGTTAAAAGAACATTTTCCATTCAAAGCAAGGTAAAAATACAGACAGATAAGCAAGATCAGCCAATTCATAGTACGGAGTCATGAACATGACTTCAATGCATTCACACAAAACAAAATTTCATCTAATTCAATCACCACAATTTCCAATGACCTGTCCTACTCTATAAGCCAATGTACCCGCATACAGATATTTTCACCCTGATACTAACTGCACTGGTCTACGCACGTGACTAGCCTGCGAGAAACATACACCAACTGCTGTATCTTACTACACTATCTCGATGCCCAAGTAAGTGCAGCGAGAATTATATGAATATTTTTTTGGGCCACAAATGTATTCAATATTATGCATCACTATTCTTGTGTGTTGTTAGATTAGCGACCCTACATTGATTCACAAAAGTGTTGAGAATGAACCACTCCGTTAAAGGGCATATACTGTACTGGGAAGGCAAAAAAGCCTTCAAAATGTAATTGTTCGCAATCTTCTTGCCAATGGTCTTAAATTAATGTATTGTCTATTTTAGAAGCTTGCTGAAAGTTGTATGCCCTCAAATGATCTACATTTGGAGTAATGAGTGATTAAATCACAAATCCTCAAATTGTTCGGCCCGAACATGTTGAGGATTTAATCATTAATCATTAATTACTCCATGTGTGGATCATTCGAGGGCAAATAACTTTCAGCAAGCTTCTAAAATAGACAATACATGAATTTAAGACCATTGGCAAGAAGATTGCTAACAATTACATTTTGAAGGCTTTTTTGCCTTCCCATTACAGTATATGCCCTTTAAGTAACAGCTTGTAAAGTACCTCTGCCTGGGTCTTGGCCTTGTGTGGATGGCAGGCAACGGGAGGGAATTCTGTCAGGAAGGTGGAGAGCTGCTTCTCAATCTTGGGTCGGATGGTTCTGGCACCGTACTCCAGCTTGTTTGAGGCTTCCCAGCATGGCACCACGTTGTGAGCGTCCACCTATAAAGAGAGAGAAATGCAGCACAGAAACACAACACAATAACAGTTTTTACTCTTTCTGAGCCATGTGTGTATTTTATCAACAGGAATGCACACAAATATCTTAGAGCGGTATTGTTTCTGGTGCACAAACAGTTAAGTGATTCAAATGTCTTCACAAATCACAGGTCTATGTAACTATACCTGATATAAGTCCACAGTGTGGTGTCCTCACATACATAATAACCCCTGATAACTTCATCTATGGTAGCTGACAATGTGATGGGGTTTTACTTGACATAGCAGCACGTTAGACGGGAGCTCCTTGGACACCTCATCCACCCACGGTCGTGGCACTCTCATCAAAGTATGGTGTCTTTACATACATAATACACCAACAACTTCATCTATGGTAGCTGACAATAAGACAAGGTTCTACCTGACATAGCAGCATGTTAGATGGGAGCTCCTTGGACACCTCATCCACCCACGGTCGTGGCACTCTCATCAAAGTATGGTGTCTTTACATACATAATACACCAACAACTTCATCTATGGTAGCTGAGAATAAGACAAGGTTTTACCTGACATAGTGGCACATTAGACGGGAGTTCCTTGGACACCTCATCCACCCAGCGTCGAGGGACTCTCAGCGGGCAAAAGTCTGTTACCACACCACCAATCTTCTTCTCCTCCACAAACTCTGGGAGAACATCCTTGGCCTCACCATGTAAGAGATGAAACTGAATGTCCAGGATGCTCAATTCCTAGGAAGCAAAAAAATGGTGGATATTACAAGCCAATTAACCATTTGTGCAATGTATGAAAATTTTATACACCTCCTTCAAACAATATGTTACTAATAGAAACCCGAAAGCTTGTTTGAAGTTTGTCCGACTAGCAACAATTTCTAGATTCAGAGTGCATTCCACCGATTGAAAAAGAAAAAAAATGAAATATGTATGAATGTGTAATAATGTATGACTTCCCAGTTAGAGTATAAAACATAACGAAAACAACTTTTTCAAGTGTGCTCTAAATCAAGTTATGTATAATAGCATAAAAAAACTGATTGATTGTTGCATTCATCTTAATTTTATTCATCATTACCAATACAAAGAAAAGTCAATTCATATCATATGTATACAGATTTTTCAAGTGATAAGCCTTGATATATTTTCACCCTGAATTTTAGTGGGAAGACGACCCTAAATATTGTAGCAACACATAAAAAGCTACTTACAATGAAATATGACCTTATTGTTGATTACCAGTGTACCATTCATAAATATGCTTGTGCGCCCTCTAGAGAGCAAGGAAGGAAAGTGGTTACCTTGGCGACCTCCTTGAGCCCCTCCAGCATGAAGTTGAAGTGTCTGATGGTGCCATCGAGGAACTTGGGCACCAGGCAGAAGCAGACGTGAAGGGGAAGCTCCTGCTTCATGGCCAGTCGTTGGGCAAACAGGAGGGCCCAGTTATCTGTGAGGAGATAGGTGAAATCACAAGACTTTTTAAAGGGCATATACTGTACTGGGTAGCCAAAAAAGCCTCCAAAATGTAATTCTTAGCAATCTCCTTGCCAATGGTCTTAAATTCATGTATTGTCCATTTTAGAAGCTTGCTGAACGTTATTTGCCCTTAAATGATCCACATATGGAATTATTAATGATTAATGATTAAATCTTCATAATGTTCGGCCCGAACAGTTTGAGGATTTGTGATTTAATCACTCATTACTCCGAATGTAGATTATCTGAGGCCTAATAACTTTCAGCAAGCTTCTAAAATAGACAATACATGAATTTAAGACCATTGGCAAGAAGATTGCTAACAATTTCATTTTGAAGGCTTTTTTGCCTTCCCAGTACAGTATATGTCCTTTAAATACAGTTATCCCATGTGCAATGAAACCTGGCAGGAATCAACAGCATACCGTATGACAATGTGTACGAAATTTCACAGTCATAGCTTTACAAACCTTTCTCAGGAGAAGGAAAAAACTATTCTTGTTTGCGTTTGAAACATAACAACAGTCACAATCATAAGGTGCGTCTTCATTAGCCCGATGTGGGCGAAATAGCGAGCTTGTTCTGATCGGGTCAGCTAGCTAGATCACGAAATAGCTAGCTATTTGTGTCTTCATTAGCCAGATCAGGCAAAATAGCTCGCTATTTGGTCGAGAAAATTTCCCAAGAAATCTTGGGCTAGATGGAGCTAGCTCGGAGCGTCTTCATTAGCCTGAAAATTTCCCGACCTCGGCATGCATCAGCGCGCATGGGGCATTGTTTATGTTAGGTTTTTAAACATGCGTGAATGGCAGCTCACAACTGAAGCCATGTGGTCGTGGCCTATTCCCGTCACACACTACGCATGTGCGAACATCGGGATAATTTATGCATTCCGAGTTTCGAGCTAATGAAGACGCGACTGCAACTTCAGGCTAGTTTTCCGGATCAGCAAAATAGCTCACTATATCGTCTGATAGGGTTTATGAAGACGCACCTCTATTGCCCTAGTCAGTGCGCGATGCATTGGGGAGGAGGCATCGATTGCACTGGACTCATGTACTGTGGCGCTGACCATTGTGTACAGCAATCTCAGATCACTAGGCTACGAGAGTCAGGAAATTTTGGAAGACCCATCCAAAAACTTCCGAAAATTATCCATCCAAAACCTCAAAATGTAGCCATTGCTAGAATTCTGCTTTATGGCAGTTTCCAGTTGTATTATTGGAAGGGGAGTTCTTAAACAGTATTTCCTTCAATTTTCTGTGGTTTTAACAAAATCTCATTTTTTGACCCACAGAAGAGTTAAGATCTTTGTATGATCCTATCATATTACAGAAACATGGCATTGACAGAATGTGTTTAGCAAGGCAATTGTTATGTTCACGGATATAGGGTGGCCCCCAGTGTTCATAACGTATGGTGCAGACACCCCACTTTGCATCCAGAAAGAGATTCTCCTTGGTTTTGCTTTCTATGAGATTTTTTTTTCTTCATATATATATATACCGTAATATGCCAAAGGGAACAATATACCATGAGGATAGACCAAAAGTTCAGAAGTAATATAGATACAAGGGCATTATAAAAAGATCCACATGGCCCAATCAATGGTTCACAGCAGCTTAGACACAAATAGAGTGAAGGATTCAGGAGCATTATACACATGAGTTAAGATGCCTATATGCAGCTTGCTCTTGAAGGTTGGGATGCTATTGTTATGTCATCGATTACTTGGTCTGGTAGACTATTCCAGAATTGAACTACTGTATAGATGAATGTCCTACCAAGAAGGGACTAGGCAAGTTGGAGATACAGCTCGCAGAAATTCTTTCTACCAGCTTCAAAGCCGCCTCATACTAGCAGCTGCTCTCAACAATATGATGCATCTGCTATTACATCACGTTCACCTGGATTTTATAATATGTGATACTTATTCCTATACATGCATATATGTCAGCTTTCGCTGTTGAACTTTAAATTTTGTCACTCAGTGCTTTTTATGAAGTTAATCAGGACAAACAAATACAAAATTTGATACTTTTTGAGATGGAAATACTAGCTTTGGCGCAGCTAGGCACGTTTTTCAAGTTGCTTGTCTGAAATCTGAAAGTACCGTTTCATGCAATTTTACATGAAATATGATGCGGGACATTGTGAAATTGAGACTTTTATACTGCAACTTGATATTACGTTTAGAGTCTTTTTGCCATATTGTAACAATATTCCTTGATTGAATCTTTATAGATGCATCATAGGTATTACATGACGCAACTGCGCAAGCATATGGAGGGATGTTTCCCCAAATTCTTCTGCGCATCTCATATTGTATATACATCAAATCCAGGCAAAAATCATCCACAGTGGCTTCGAACTTGGGAGATCCAAGAGAAAATCAATCAAACGGCAGCTGGATATCCATACTGTACTTAAACATCCTTGGTTCTACTGGCAGAGGCAGTCTTCTGCACATAAATGATTTGCTGCAAGCTGCCCTAAGTGAGCTCTGTCTGCAAAGCTTGGACTCACCCTGAACTCGCTGGTCACGACTCATCCAGTAAAGCACGCCCTCACTGTCCTCCCGCACGTCCGCGGCCTCCGAGAGCACCTTGACCCGCTTCTTGTTGAACTTGAAGTCCAGGACTGACTTGGCAGTGGCCTGCCGCAGCTTGTGGATCTTCGCTTCCAGGGTGTCGGCTTGGTTACCATCTTCCACCTTCTTCTGCTGTAATTGGGGTAGAAAAATCATCAATTCTTACGATTGCAAATAGCTATTTAACATTTATTAACAATGAGAGATGGGATTATTTTCTAGTTGATGTTTTGCAGAAGAACAGCTGGTAGGACGCTTTCAAGCACTGATTATGCGTACCCGCTACAATCACCAAAGTCACTGAAAGTGGTCTTGGGCGTCCCAAAGGCTAAGTCTGGTTCTCATAACATGCTACGGTGTAATGCACTAGCAGGGTGATAAAGATCATGTAGTCCACTCATGGAAGTTAAAGGACAAGAAATGCTTCCTAAATACACATTTTTCCTTCAAGCTCTAACCCCACTCCCCCCCCCCCCCAAAAAAAAAAAAAAAAAACCCACTTCTCAAGGTCGTCTGCAGAACATGTTCAAAGATATGCTTTTAAAGGCGGTCGGGCACTGTGAAAATATCCTCGCAATAGTTGGTTCAAATCGTGTGCACGCTGCACCTTTCGCACAGAATCTTTTCCTCGATGCAAATAGATTCCACAAGATCCCTTATGGTCATGAAATATTCGTATATGAATCCACCCAGTGAGTCTGTAGTACTTCTGTGCTCTTGAATATTAGGAAAATGGCTGTAGCCACCTGGAAGTTGTTTGAACTCGGAAACTGTGTGGCTCGGATGGATGCTCGTCTACTTACCCTCTTCACATCTTGACCATCGCCCTCATTGTTCTGAGACCCACTCGCACGCTTGCTTCCCTTTGTTGCCATGGTTACAGCATAGGCACGTACCACCACCTGAAAACTGCTTGGGAGGATGCAAATGAAGAAAATGCAGAATTGAAAAAGTGATCGACATGTAGATATTGGCAACACGCTAAAGTTCATGATGAAGTTTATGAGAAGCTTGATCTGCTTGAGGCAGAGATGCAGGAGTTGTGTCAATTGATGCATGCTCAACTTTTTACATGGAGTAGTTGGAAGTTAAGTCTCATCATAATGATGACTGTTCTCGGGCATAATAACCTAGTACGTATTTTACAACGAAAGAAATGAAGAGGTTAGCAAGTTACATATGTAATATGTGAGGCAGTTGCAAAAAATGGGAAAGGGCAGAGGGTTGAAGGGCATATACTGTACTGGGAAGACAAAAAAGCCTTCAACTGGTGATCGTGTGCAATCTTCTTGCCAATGGTCTTAAATTCATGTATTGTCCATTTTAGAGCCTTGCTGAAAGTTATTTGCCCTCATATGATCCACATTTGGATTAATTAGTGATTTAATCACAAATCCTCAAATTGTTCGGCCCAAACATTTGGAGGATCTGTGATTAAATCACTAATTTCTCCAAATGTGGATCATATGAGGGCAAATAACTTTCAGCAAGGCTCTAAAGTGGACAATACATAAGTTTAAGACCATTAGCAAGAAGATTGCACACGATCACCAGTTGAAGGCTTTTTTGTCTTCCCAGTACAGTATATGCCCTTTAAGGTCTGAGGTATTTTGTACTTACCTCCGAAGCTGAAGAGTGGCTTTACTCTGGTGATGAAAGGCTCTGGAAATATATATGAGCATCTGATTTATACACAGTAGGTTCTGAAACTAAAGCAAACACAAGTTCATGGGTAACAAATCAAGAGTGTTTACATGATGGATTGCCACATCATTCCCTGACATCGAGCAATTAGCCGCACTATGTGAGGTTTTCAGTGTGCAACTTCAAATTTTAAATCAAGTATTTAGAGTTGGCACAACTATCAATAAAAGGAAATGTAAAAATTATGTTTTCATGTACACTATAGCTCAAAGGAATTGGCATAGGGAAAGGGAAGAGAGGGAAGGAGCCGCAGTTTTAAACTGCAGTATATTTTGTCCAGTTCAGCATGAAACACGATGCATTAGCCTAAAAAGAATCATGTTTCATGATGAACTGGACAAAATATACTGTGGTTTAAAACTGCAGCTCCTTCCCTTTCTCTTTGCCAATTCCTTTGAGCTGGAGTGTATATAGCCTTCTTGTTGACTGCATCTGGAGGATTTGAATTTAAGATTATTGATTGCCTCCTACCCCAATTCCCAATTGGGGTAGTGGGAAAGAGTTCCTTTAGCGACAGCCATCCGATGTAACCCCAACCTACACCCTAAGACATCGGGGTCGCACGTACCCTCGCCCTCGACCCTCGGACCCCGGGCCGGTTGCCCATTACCTAATCCTGTAAGACCTGTAGCCTAGGCTATACTTTAATTTTCTTTGGGTGGCCGTCGCAATTAACGGAACTCTTCCCTGCTTGTGAGTTAAAGTAGCTATGTGCAACCAAACAGTTAGTGAGTTACAATCATGCCACTCGAAAACCGGCAATCCCGTACAAAAGGGGACCAGGCTGTACTGTATCGCACATGTATAATGCACACAAATGGGAACACTGCAATACTGATTGTCGTCGGCAGAAAGTGACCTAGAAATCACCTTTTTTGACGAATTAAGCAGCGAAAATTTTGTCTATGGTTAGGGTCAGTGTTAGGTTCAGAATTAGGTTTAGGGTTAGGGTTAGGGTCAGGGTTTAGGTTTAGGGTTAAAATTCATAAAATTAGTGGGATACCCTGGTCCCCTATTGTACGGGATTGCCACTCAACCAACTGTCCTCGGTTCCTTGCAGAAACTTGCATCAAACTTAAATGAAGAAAATAATAAGCACACATGACGAGACAGAGTTTGTGCACAACTTATTTTCTTTAATAGCACACCCATTAAAAAGAGTATTCAGGATTAAATAAGGCAGCGAAAGCAGGAAAAGAAGAATGAACAATTATATAACAGCGTTTAAACGTTCAAAGTAAACGCTTCGCCTTCGGTTCAACATCAACACGAAGTTTACAGGGGAAATGGGTACGTTTCTCCTGGTTTCTGACGTAAACTCTGCCGACGCACCGGCTGGGTAGGGCGCAGGGGATGTGCATGGGCTGTGGAGTTGCTCCTGCCACTTTCCGTGGCGCAGCGCGATGAAAATGATCCCCTGATCACCTTTTCTTTACGAATTTAAATGCATATATGTTTCACTAGGATCTACAGGATACTTACTTCAAGTTATGTGAATGCTATTGTACTAAGCTTGGTCAAGTTGATATACGACTTTTAACCAGACTCAGGCGCTCAAACCCACGGTTGTGAACATGCACACGCGACACTTACGTAAATTCGTAAACATGCCAATGCGCATGCGCTACAAAGTAAACATGCACATGTGCATGTGTTTACAAAATAGTTTGTGGTACCGCACACACAGTATAGCGTGGTGTTCTTTTTTTTTTTCGTTTGTTTGGTTCTTTTTTTTTTCAATAAAACCTCTTTTTTCGTCCTGTTTCACAAATGTTTCTATTGAAAGCATTTTTTTTTTTGCATGAATAAGCCACATGGGCCAGGTTTTTGAAATGCAGTCTATCCGTATTTATCGATAGGCCTATATATATATGTATATCACTATTGTACTTTCATAGGAATGCATTAATATTTTTTTCGTTCCTATGGTAGCTTGATATTCCTCAAAACTGTGTTCATCTGTTCATCCGATTGTCCTGCCTCTTAGTACTGAGAGCAACTTAATGAAAAACCAGAGTGCAACTTTGACACTTAAAAACATAGCATCACGCGCGGAATGTGAATCATTAGCTTTATCATACTAGGCCTATTATCATTATCATCATTGTTATTACTACTACTGCTACTATCATTATTATCATCATTATTGTTTCATATTCAATAATGACAACGTTTTGGGAATGTTTCTTCTACAGTTACGAAACTCAGCTGGGAACCTCCGCGGCAGTCGTATTGACTAATTAAGCTATATTGAATGCACGATAGGGTCAGGATGGCTATCTTACAGCTTCCGGACATTTTCAGGCTTTTCTGAGTTAACCTGAATATAAAACTCAGAGGCGTATCTCTCACAAATGCTAATCATTTCCTTCAACGCTGTTACATTTGGTGATAACAATGTAACATCGTCCGCATATGCAAATGCACCGTGCAAATGCCTCGCCCATAAAACATCCTACTCCTTTGTCTTTCAACTCGAGTCAGTAACCCATCAATATATACAAAAAAAAAAGACATGGAGAAAATGACCCCGCCTTGCTTGACACCATTTGTTACTGAAAAGAATTCTGAATATACACTGTTCCATTTAACGCTAATCTTGTGATATATACATGTTTAACATTAATCTACAGAGCAAAGGACAAATCCCCCTGCTAATCAAAATTGTAATTCACCCTGTCAAATGCCTTACTCGCATCTAAGAGCAGACAATACAGTACTGCCATCGTGATTAAAATTGTTTAAGATTGTTTCATGAATCATACTTGTACAAAGAGAAGTTGACAGTCCCTCTTTGAAACCAAACTGTAAATCGTCTGCCATAAGTTAGCACAACAGACTCTTTCATAATAACTACAAGCTCAAAAACCTTTCCAAGAATATTACATAATGTAATTGCCCTAAAATACCTATTGCATATTTTGGTATCGGCACCATGGTGCTCTTAACTGCCATATAAATAGGTGCAAACCCATGCCACAACATAGTTAGTAAATAACATAGATAAATGTCCTCATCACACTTCAAATGACATATTAAGTTTGGAGAAATCTTTTTTCAAGTTCAAATCTGCGTATCCCATGCATACCCTGTTCACACTGCATGGGAAGTACATGTACCATAGCCTGTGCATTTTTCATGGACTCTGCACTGAATCTTATAAGACAGCTGGACTAACTCTTCATCATCATCATATCCAACAACATTCTATAACTCATCAAACTTTTCGGCAAACATGCTAGCAATACCTTCATTGCCATAAATACCATCCACAACTGAAGGAGATCTCTTCGACCTAGTACAGTGTATTACTCTTTCGCACTTCAGCCCAGAATGAGTTTGGGTTCTTTTTCTTCAGTGCCACGTACGGCCAATTTATCACATTTTATTCTCTCGGAATATGCTACCCCCGGGGGGGGGGGGGGGGGCACTCACACATATTGGTGGTACGGGGACGTGCCGCTTTGAAGACCCCCTTTTTGAGACCTCGTTATCAGTTCTTTAGATCCTCTATATCCTACGCATGGCGAAAGTTCCACGAAAGTTCCGCTCCTTAGCCTCCCAGCTGTGCCCCTCCCTCCGTTCTCCAAGTCCGCGGCTTGCGTGCAGCTTGCTACGCTTCAACATCAACCCGGCCGCCCGACCCGCCGGCCGAGCGAGCTGCAAGAAAACCCTGACGTAAACACAACGCGCGTCGCATGTGCAGCGAGGATCGTTCTGTAGACCCTGTTTTTCACAATGCCGGGCGGTGTATTTTTAGTTCCTAAGACCCCACATTTTACGCGGATTTTACCCTTGTAGTCAGTTCCTTAGACCCCCATTTCAGGGTTTCGTGAGGCACACCCCCATCAAAATATAATTTGAGTGCCCCCCCCGGGATGCTACCTCTTAGGTTATGATTTGTCAAATTTGATTAGTTGTTGGAACTCAACTCAAACTCAACTCAAAGTGTGGTACTAGCTCATTTCTCAAATTTAAGTCGTGCTCCACTGAACTTAAGTTCAGTGTACACTCCCCCCCCCCCCCCACCCCCTCCCCCCACTGAACTCCCACTGAACTGAACTTCGGTGCCTCCCATCCCCCAGATACAACTCTGAACGTGAATCGACGCTAGCGGCGCCATAACCTCTTTGGTTTAAATGTTTGTGAGCAGCTCAGGGGATCGGGATTGGTGGTAAAAAGCCACTATCAAGCTTCAAATATTTACTTTATGACAAAATCGAGACACGAAGTCGGAAGCGACCCGTGCATCAAGCTCGACAGAAGTTAGACCATCGGCGTCGCGTTGATATCTCGTGAACTTAACTCTTTCCGAGGCGAGACGAGGCCGGGAACAACGTTCGCGCTTCGCTTGCGCTGCTGCAGGCCGACTGTACCGGCCCACCGTTCCGGCGTGGACATGGACGCTAACCAGATTTGAGTATGTGCTGTATCAGAACAAGTTAAACTAAAGTCACTGGTGAGTTAGACCGAAAAATCAGTCTCTCAATGTAGGAGTCCTAGGACGTTGGATCCGCTGATATTGCATCTGACTCCTCTGAACGCCCGGGAGGCATGTCCAAAGAAGTAATTTCGATTAACCCTCTGGCCCTGGGTGCCAGATAAACTGGTGCGCTATGCAATGGGATTTGTGGGCATTGGCCATTCTGGCATACAATGAGTTAAAGAATGCCGTGAATGAGACGGTTATTCCTGTCTACTGGTGAGTGTAATTTGTGTAATCAACCATTCCACGTAAATGTCCATAAAACTAACAGCATGAACAGGTATGCAAGTCACACATGTTTCATGTCACATAATTTGCAAACAAGGGTCTAGATCAAACCTGAAAAAGCTTGAATCCATGGCAATCCACCAGCTACCTACCCCATAGGCTGTGTGTACAAAGACTCGAAGTAAGGCAGAACGGCCTGTAATTTGAAATAACCATAACGATTTAATTCGCATAAATAAAATGAAATCACTTGCAGGTCGTCTTCCTGCACTAATTGAAATATGCTTCGCAAATTAAAATGAAAGACATGATTATTTACTCACAATTCTAAGTAGTTTCGCTAATCAGGTTTCACGACTCGTCAGCTTTCTAACCTCCGGAAAAAATCGTGTCAAATTTCTTAGCTCCCCCCAGCTCAGCCCTCATTTGACACGTAATAGGGAGAAAGATAGTTGCATGGCTCAGCGAGAGAAGTGCTGATAGCATGTTTGTAAACATCCAGGCTGTGCACACAATAGCCCTCGCGATATTATTTGTGCTTAATTGTCGAACGAACAAACAACAAAACTGACCTTGTTTGACATTGATACAAAGCAAGAGTTTGCTAATGAGGGTTATTTCAAAACATTATTGGAATTATCATTCTACCCCACAGTTTAAAACACATCCTTATGAACTATGAAGGATTTTGTAAATCCTCGGCCTTGTATCTTGGCCAGGTATAAACAGCCAGGAAATGTGATTATCTATTTTGCTTTTTATCTTGTGGCAGGACATTGCAATGTATTTAGGGCAAGACCTAGTCAACAGCTCTACCACCATGGACAACCACACGACAGTGAAGGCCGAAGCAGCAGAAGAAATACAAAGTGAGGTTGCAAACTGCACCGGTATCATCAAACAAGAACCAGTGGAGATGAAAGGTAACATACATTAGCATGCTTGAAGTTTACTATGTTAAAAAAAACTTTTGACACTTTTGACAAATTATTAAAAATCTGTTTCAACTTACATTGTTATAAATTTGTGTAAGTTGTACATGTAGCCATTAAATGAGATGCAGTCATGTAGTCATGTGTAATCAACATTGTGCATTTCCTCCTTGGTGAAATCAACATTGCACATGTGTACTGCCTGGAAGATACTGGAATTTGGAGAGCTCTCTGGGCCAGGTGTTATTTACATAAAATAATACTACACCTAGCTGGGGCACATTAACATAATAAAGGAGGCAATGGCTGGAGTGTGCCTGTGGAGTTCAGCAACCTTTTGGGCCAGTGATGACTCATGAATGAACATTCCAGACAGAAATAGATTCAGTAGAATCTGGGTCAGGTCATGACTTTATTATGTTTTGTAAATTTCAGCTTGATTTGAGGTGAAGCTGATTTTTAAATGTTTTTGAAAAGTGCCAACAGTTTTGTTTATTCTTTTGCCATGGAGTAAATCAGTTAATGATCATATAATTATGATCATTGAATCAGCTAACAGCTTGGGACTGTGCAGTGCTTTGAATTAAGCAATGCCAGTGCAGCTGAAGCTTGAATGTTTTTTGTCAATCCACCAAATTATGAAACAAAATGGGGAAAAATTGTTCCAAAACGTTTTCCCCCTCACTTCAATAAGAAGCAAAGACAAAAAAAAAAAAAAATCAAGCAGTGTTATTCATGCATTACCGATAATATAGCTATATGATATATGAGTTTATAAACGATGTTACCCAAATAATGCGGTATTTGCTTCCTCTTTTTTTTCTTGTTAATATCTGGCTATTTTGCAACAACAAAAAGGTATATTGCAGATAATGCACTTAAGGAACTGCTTCCACAAAAATGATGGAAATGTGAAATGGTGAATAAAATAAAATGTATGCCTGATCTTTTCAGATGTTGTATTCCATCCTTTTGTTGTCATATTCAGATGAATGGGATACCACGCTAGATACCACAGCAGAGCCTGATCTGGAGGGTGACACTGTAAAGTCTGCTGACCAATGTGAAGAGACTTGTGACAGGTTAGCTGAAGAAACCGCCAAGGAAGACTTAGAGAAGTATACAGTTATTGAGGCAGAGATCAAAGAAGAGCACTTTGATGTACCTGCAGTGAAAGTTGAGCCATTACCTGAGGACGGGGTACCAGTAGAAGTGAACAATAGTAATCCAGAAAATTGTCACCAATGTTTTGTTTGTAGTGAGACATTCACCCAAAGTAGTGCACTAAGGAGACATCTGGTAGCTCACACTGGAGAGTACCCATACCAATGCTGTGCATGTAATGACACATTTCCAAGAAGAAGCAAATTAGCAGATCACATGAGAATACATACTGGAGAGCAACTACAGCAATGTTCTTTTTGTAATGACAAATTCACGTCAAGATCTGCATTAAGAATACATATGAAAATCTTTCATGTAAAGCATTCTCACAAGTGCTCTAGTTGTAGTAAGACTTTCGCAAAACAAAGCCATCTGGTTGGTCATATGAAGATGCATGCTGGAGAGCGTCCACACCAGTGTTCAGTCTGTAAGGACACATTCACATTAAGACGCAGCTTGGTAAATCATATGAGATCTCACACCAAGGAGCGTCGACACCAGTGTTCTGTTTGTGATGGCACATTCAAAAGTAAAAGCAGCTTGGCATCTCATATGAGAATCCACACCGGAGAGCGTCCTTTCAAATGTTCTGTATGTCATGGCACATTCTCATTTAGGAGTGCAGTTACACGTCATGTAAAAATTCATACCACATGGCTTTCATAATCATGTTGACTATACAATCGATTGCAAAATCATGCATATGCTTGGTTCTGCAATAGGTAGCAGTCATATTCCCAAAGTTTCAATCTATTGCAAGTGACTTGCAACACACTCTTTGTGATATGGGGCCTCAGGAGGGCGTTTCATGAACATTTTCCTTCTGACAAGCTGTCTTTTTCCGACAGTTACCATAGTAACAGTCAGAGGCTCGTGCCTCTAAGCCTATCAAAACCGAGGATTTCACTGAAGTTGTCAGCACTGACCAAATGTTCATGAACCAGCCTCCTGGGGGGCATTTCATCAAAGGACTTGTCGGATATTTTATCCGACAAGTTTGCTCTCGGCCAATAAGATGCAAGCATTTCAGTAGCTTATAACAATTTGTCGGATAAAACGTCCGACAAGTCCTTTGATGAAATGCCCCCCTGGAGGGCGTTTCATGAACGTTGTCAGGACTGACCAAATGGTCAGTGCTGACAACTTCAGTGAAATCCTGGGTTTTGACTGGCTGAGACTATGACTGTTACTATGGTAACTGTCAGAAAAAGACAGCTTGTCAGACAAAAAATGTTCATGAACCACCCTCCCGGAGGGCGTTTCATGAACATTTTTCGTCTGACAAGCTGTCTTTTTCCGACAAATACCATAGTAACAGTCAGAGGCTAGTGCCTCTCAGCCAATCAAAACCGAGGATTTCACTGAAGTTGTCAGCACTGACCATTTGGTCAGTGCTGACAACGTTCATGAAATGCTCTCCTGGTCTAATTCACTGCGAGACCACTCAACTACTCCATGAACATGTATACTGAAGAGTCAAGACATTGGCCTGTATTCTGATCAGAGGTTCAATACAAACAGTGTACTAAACCTGGACTAGCTTTATGAGACGCCAAATAAATCGCCTGATGCTATCCCCAAATCATTGATATTCATCACCGAATCACAACAGTGGTCGATTTCAATTATTCACTGCAATTGCTATGTGGACAAACTCACTATAATACAGTGATTCCTAGGACAAAATTGACAATCAATAATGTTTCATTTTTTTTTATTTGACATCTCGTGAAGTAAGTCCAGGTTTAGTACACTCTTTGCATTAAAGGTCATATACTGTACTGGGAAGGCAAAAAAACCTTCAAAGTGTAATTGTTAAATTGTAAATGATCTACATTTGGAGTAATGAGTGATTAAATCACAAATCCTCAAAATGTTTGGGCTGAACATTTTGAGGATTTAATCATTAATCATTAATTACTCCGTATGTGGAGCATTTGAGGGCAAATAACTTTCAGCAAGCTTCTAAAATAGACAATACACGAATTTAAGACCATTGGCAAGAAGATGGCTAACAATTACATTTTGAAGGCTTTTTTGCCTTCCCTGTACACTATATGCCCTTTAAACCTCTGTTCAGAATACGGGCCATTCTCCTCATATCTAAATCAAGCAGGGAATGTAACACCACTTGACAATCTCAGAAAGTATTGTTACAAATGATTATTTAAAGTTAGCATGAATAATACACGCCCCCCCCCCCCCCCCCCCCCCCATGGGAAATATTCTCAGAATGAAAAAAAAAAAATGATGTACCGGGTAATGGGAAAGAATAATGAAGAAATTGTGAATTATTAAGGTCTTATCTTGAATTGTATAGGGTTATTTGTTGACACTGAAAGATCATTGTGAAAGATTTCAAAAAGTGATTTTCAAATTATGTAAATGCTTTAAATAGTAATCACCAATGTACTTTCAACATTGGAACTTGTCTCTTTGAATATCTAATCAAGCTAGTTCTTATGTATGGAGCAAAGATATGTGGAGCCTTTATCATCATCATCAAGTTTGACAATGTAATGCACCATGAATGTGGAAAAAAAAAATGTACTTCCACAATTAAAATATGGTAAGCATATCATTATATGCAGTGGATATATATATATGTTGGGTACCAATCTTAAAAGTAGCAATATGTCTACAAGTGATAAAACATATTTGATGAGAAGGAGAATGATTACTGTAGACTCTGGTACATGTAGATGTATATTACACCTCTCAAGAATATAGAAATTGAGCGCATAGGGGGATGCTACCTAGCCATGTGTTGCATGTACAGTATGTGCTCTAAAAGAAACAAGCAGTGTTATCATTATTTGATAAACGTCAATTATGCATGTTAATAGGAATGTGTTGAATACCTTATCAACATTTGATTATGAGAAAGGAAATACTGGAGATGAAAAGTGTAAACAGTTGCCAGCAAAATTATTCAACCCCCGTGCATTTTGAACATTCGGGCAAAATGAGGATATATTTCAACTGTAGATTCTTACTAAAACTTACAAGTATTGAATAGAAGTTTATTACAATTAGAAACCAGATCAATAGTCTTTGATTTGATTAATAGTTATAGTGACAAACTGTGATTATTCATGCATGACAAGATATTGGTCACTTTCAGACCTTTCTGTGGTCATTGAAGCGTAACTTGAAATGCCTCGCTAATCGTGGTTTGTTAAGTCATTGCTTTGATAGATGACATAATATGCCTTGATGTGATATATGATTCTTATTATCTAAATTCATATATTTCGTTTGACCAAACATTTTGTTTGGTGAATTTTTGGTGCCTCCATTGAGTTTATACAGAGGTTGCCTATGAGATTAATAATTCAAATTTCAATCCATGTCAAAAAATCATATACATGTACATTGTATATTAAATTATTTCATCTTTCATAAAAAGGGACAAAAAAGCCATGATCACCAGCACATTACAAGTCCTGCTTCTCTGATCACAGAAAGGTCTGTGAATGGCCATTATTGTGCTCACTGGACCATTTTTCTTTGTACTTCAATGATCAAAGTTTGTAACCACAGTATAAGAAAATCAAAGACTATTGATCCGGTATTTAATCGTAATAAACTATCCATTTACCACTTGCATGATTTGGTAACAGTTTGCAGTTATAATTTTAGTCTTTTTGCCAGAATGTCCAAAATTATGCGATGGGGTTTGAATAATTTTGCTGGCAACTGTAATATAATGATGACTTGTAAACTATTTGAAACATAGCTAACTCAGTTAACGAGAGAAAACTTTGATGAACATGTATAGTGTAAGTCGCAATTTTGAATCGTAAGATTAGGAAAACTAATTTCAGATCATACTGTAAATGAACAGGCTTCATTTCGTGTAGATGAGATTATCTGGTAAAAATGTACAAGTGAGGAGATTCTTTAGATAAGATTTTCATCTTTGATTTGTAAAATGTTATGCGATGCTTCTGTTTTTAAAATCATCTATTATTTATAGATACATTTCAAATTAATGTATACGCTGTAAATGTATAATGGAGTAAATTTATCACAATACTATCAACAAATCATATCAATACGTTTGTAAGATTACATGAAATACAAATGTATCTAATAGAATAAAATGAGTCCTTTCGTATATTTTGTTACAGTACAATGTAATGTAAATCTGCATTGTGACAAAGTATGATATTGATAGGTTCTTACTTAAGGTCCAAATTTGTCCCAAAGTGGAAATTTCATTAAATTTTCAAAGAATTAGTTGATACAAGGAAAGGGATGAAATGTCACGAATCCAGCTTCTAACAAAATTGACATACTTTCACTTTAAGATGAGTAAAATTGCTAAATTTCAGCTTGACTCGAGTTCTAAGTTTTTCAAAACTATATTTCAAAAGCTATGACAATGATTGTGTGATCAACATTGGGTTTGAAAATGCTTGCTTTGCTAAAATTGTATTCAGATTTTTTTTACGCCTCTGCCACGAAGTGGCTGGAGGCATTATGTTTTTGGGTTGTCCGTCTGTCCGTCCGTCCGTACGTCCGTCCCGAATCCGTTTAGGCAATATCTTGAGAACCGTTAACCGGATTTGCTTCAAACTTGGAACTTGTGTGTATTGCATGAAACTAATGAAGTGTGTAAAATTGGGGTCAAATCTGATGGAGGTCACAGGTCAAAGGTCAATGAACTTTGTGAATAATTGCCCCAAATGGACCTTTTCCACATTAAATCTAAATCCAAGGATGCAATTCTCATTAAACATGGTACAAATCTGTTGGAGGTCACAGGTCAAAGGTCAATGAACTTTGTGAATAATTGCCCCAAATGGACCTTTTTCACATTAAATCCAAATCCAAGGATGCAATTCTCATTAAACATGGTACAAAGATAGAGTGCTGCTTGGGGGTAGACTGGAATTCCTGAAAGATCAGAGGTCAAAGGTCAATGATCTTTGTAAAAAAATAAATATTATTCATTGTGATATCAATGATATTAAATGAACAATAATGCTTCATGTTGTTGTATCTGGCATCCCATAAAGTAAGTCCTGGTTTAGCACACTTTTTGTGTTTACCTCGGAATTCGGACCATTAATACCATTCTCATTGTGCTTCAAAAATCGAGAAGTTAATGTGAAAGTTGCCTAGCAACCGTACCGAAAGCCGAATGATCCTATTGTCCCTGTCCCGTAACTTAGCTATTTTTTAAGCCCAATGAAAATGGCACTAAGGTGTATGTACCATAGCCGTGTATAAAAAAGGGAGTATGCTCAATAGGTTCCTACTGCCGTTCAGATCAAAATTCACGACTTAGCTCGATCGAGCAGAAGCATGATTTTGTGTCTCGCCTGAACGTACCTGTTAGTCTGTTGGTCTGTTAGTCTCTTGGTCTGTTAGTCTGTTAGTCTATTACAAAAATGTTAAAGTTTTATGGTTTAACTTGCTCTCATTTTGTTTTATTTCTGTATCAATACATGTAATTGCTTTCATACTTTGTACAAATGATAACTGATACCACATGGTTGTTGATGAGGATGATGAGGACAAAGGTCATCTAGGGGTCAAAAGGTGAAATGATGTTAGGCCATGTGCGTCATTTTTCTGAAAGTTTTGGTTTAACTTGCTCTTACTTTTGTTTTATTTCTGCATGTTTATTGATCGCGAAATCAGGCGAGACTTGTGATTCGCGAACGACCTTGTTTGTGACATATATCGCAATATTTTGGGGATGCCTGGCAAGGCAAGACCGTCCCGGCCACTCCTGTCGAGCGAGCCAGACCGGGATCTAAAGCTATGCTCAGCCCCGGGATTCCACTCTCTTACCATGGTCTAACGGATTAAGCCTCTCAATACCAAACCAAGAAAACTCCATTGACTAAGTACTGTACACATGTCATGCACCTATGGAATTGGGAGGGTTAAAACTCTCAGTAACTATCCCTCCCCCTCAAACACACACACACACACACACACACACACTGCAAAATACATTTACAGTTGAATATACGTCACAAAAATATTTCAAATGTTAACTTAGTATTTATAAACAAAAAATATATCAATTACATTTTTAAATGAAATTAGGTAAATTAAAAATTATTTACACACACACACACACACACACACACACACACACACCGGTGTAATACATGTACACATTCCATGCAGCTATGACATGGAGAGAGTTATCTCTAAGTAACAAACCAAGAAAATGGCAATAACTAGGTACACAGCCCATGCAGCTGTGATACACGTACTGAGAGATTTATCCCTCTCAGTACCAAACCAAGAAATACCTAAAGACTATAGTGCACATCCTGAACAGCTATAATACTGAGAGAATTAAACCTCTCTGTACCAAAAGGAAGAAAACCCCAAAGAATATCTACACATTCCATGCAGCTATGCTGAGAGAGATAACCCTCTCAGTACCAAACCAAGGAAAAACCCAATGACTATACATGTAGTACACATCTCGTTCAGCGATGATACTGAGAAAGTTAAGCCTCTCTGTACCAAACCAAGAAAACTCCAAAGACTAACTACACACCCCGTACAGCTATGGTTGTGAGAGATGTAACCCTCTCAGTACCAAACCAAGAAAAAAGCAATGACTATAGTACACATCCTATGCAGCTGTGAAACTGAGAGAGTTGACCCTCTCCGTACCAAACCAAGAAAATGGCCATTAACTTAGACCAAATTTCGTGCACCCATGGTACTGAGGGTCTTAAATACCTTTGCTCTCTGCTCCACATAACTGATCAAGTATTTACAAAATACGATTACTAAAACAAAATTGAAGAATAAGAAATATCATCAACCAAATATATATTATCTTTGGAAAAATATGCTTGGTTATATCTCTTCAAGCAGAGACCAAAACGTGATTTTGGCGCCAGAACATAAATGAAACCTCTCTTTTACACACTGTTAATGTTAACCTATTGCCGGTTGCCGCCTAGCTCCTTAACCAAAACTGTTTTTTTATTCACCCGATAGACAACCAACTGTTGTATTTATTTAATTGTAGAATAAAGCGAATAAAGAAAGATGACCGACTCAATCTCTTGCAACAGAGCATATAAACATTGTGTCGATTTAGCATGTTTATAAACATAAACAAACCCCTTTTTGCACGCACTAACCATGGCTACCCACTCCCACTAAACAAAACAACTTAATCTTTCTATCCACTCGACAGACGATCAACCATTTCATTTCTTTGAAAAACTGCACTTATGGAAAAGTGGATTGCCACATCTCTTCAAGCAGAGACTTAGTTCTGAATAAATCCCTTTGTTTGCGCACAACCACGGTTGCTCGTCCCCAACCCGAACTTTCAACTACACAAAAGATGACAAGAACATAAAGGTGATCCCATGTATATCTCCTAACTCAGAGACCATAACAACGATTGTGACGGAATTTAAGTGATACGGTACGATTAACCAAATCATTATTTTATTCATTGTAAAACAGAAAGAAAAGAAAAGTGAATCGTCATCTCTCTGTAAGGGACCATAAACATGTTTTTGGCGGCATAATGTAAATATTTTTTATTCAGAGCAATAACCATGAAAACCAATTGTTGCATGTGCCCTTCCCCAAATCAACATTTTATATACTCAATAGAAAGCAAGAAATTAAAATTCAATACATGCACGCTGTAGTTATTTCTCTTCACGCAGAGAGCCATAAACATGATTTTGGCGTCACAACCTAGATAAACCTCTTCATTACAAACATAAATACTGTAATGACAACCCGTAGCGGCTTGCCACCTAGCTACCTTCTCAAAACTAACTTAACTGCAGGGTAGACTTTCCCTTCAAGTCATTGGTCCCCTTGTTGACCCCGGGACTCTAGGACTGTGACGTGGTAGCGTGAAAGTTATGTGAATACACAGGCCTACATAAGATCCTGCGTTTTTATAAATCCAAGAAAGTGTCTCTCTTGAGGACTTTCACTCTAATTTGTGATTGGCATCTTATGAGAGAACCAGTACTGTATATCAACAGTATAAACCATGGAATCAAGGCACCACAATGAGAAACCCGAGAGCAAGCACGAAGAAACCCCCACATAGTAACCAGTGAGTTGCACGATCCTAGCAACGAATAAGATATATATCGACATATCACTTCGAGTCATCCGAGTCATTTTTTGACTTATACTGTATAACTGAGCAACACTTAAGATTATACAGTGGTTCCCGAAACGAAACTGCATCACACAATAATCGGGCATGTCACATGCTGTCTAAGCTGATCCCAATCCTTTTTTTTTTTTTTTAATTTTGGGGTTGTCAATCAAACAGAAACGACGTTGTCTCATGTACATATACACCCACCTTTGTTTCATTCGGCTTCATTTTCCCTCCCTCTTTTGTTTCCGACCCAACCCAAATAAGACTTCTGTACGTAGATTCATCCCACCATCGCTGACTACTAGTATGACTACACTGTACTAGTACTAGTCCTCAATTGTGATTGGCTAAAGATGAAGTGACGTCTCTATCGCACATTTCATTTGTTGAAATATGACAGAAGTTCACCAGGGCAAACAGTTTTCTTTACTGCCTTAAAGCAAACATATGCAGTGTTCGAACACTCACCTTTGTTTCATTTGGCTTACGCATACAGCTTTTACCAAACAGATGTGTTTTCTTGGGTTTCAGCAATTTTTTTCAGTTGAAGGTTCGTCAGTATTGTGTGGGAACGTCAAGAAGATTTGAGAGAATCTACTATCGTGTTTAACAGCGAAACTCTGTACCTCATTAGGTTTATGTTTCAAGGATTTTGATTTCATGAGGCGACTTCAACAAATATCTCTGGTGGCCTTAAACTCAACAAAAGGAGGGCGGTAGAGAGATAGGAGTCTTGGAACATCCAGTTGGCTACTTTACATGTTAAGGTATGTATCACGAAATGTTTATACATTGAATAATCATGCAAGATGAGATCTTGATGTTTTTATCACATACGGACACTTAAGTATTTTTATATTAAACTACTCACTACTATTCGTACTCCTAATGTATACTACCACTACTTGTACCATTACTACTACTACTACTACTACTACTACTACTACTACTACTACTACTACTACTACTACTACTACTACTACTACTTCTACTACTACATGTACTACCTCTACTACTACTACTACTACTGCTGCTACTACTACTACTACTACTACTTATACTACTACTACTTCTTCTTCTTCAACTACTACTATTGGCTTTGTTATCAAAGTTGATGCACGTCTATTTTCATAATCGAATTGTCCCTCTCTGCGCACGATGCGAGTGTTACTCTTATTCGGAGCGCACCTCCCGGGAAACGGACAGATGGGGACCACAGCGCAAAGCCGTCCCCGGTCTCTAGGCTATAGGTTTCGGACGATCCGCCCCAAACCTCCTCACAATCTACTAATCGCTAACAATTCTCCCAACGTTAGTTTTCAGTTCTATTATTGGAAGAGAAGTTCTACTATATTCTTCCGGTTTTTGCTAAATATAATTGGTTGACCTGCAAAAGGGACACACTGCCTTTAAAGTGTGGGGGCAATGGAAGATAGAATGAAAAGACACGAAATCTACGGGAGCAGAACGTGACGGCAATTAACTTTAAATATTATTGTAATTTCTTGTGTTAAGGATATGCAATATTTGTTGACATTGTTACATTCTTTATTGCTTTTTGTTATGTTTTCCCACCGCTGAACAAACATTCATATTCTTATAATTTGCTTCGAACCAGCCAGGCTTTGCGATATATCAACTCGCAATCAAGTCTCGCAATTTTCAAACAAACGCTCCGAAATAATTCCCAATCTATATAGAAAGAACAAATTGCGGTTTTGTCGAGTAAAATCGTGTTGACGTCGACATGGATCGCGGCGTGCGAGTTTTTGGGTGTAGTTATTTCAATTTCCGAAAACGAAAGCATATTGTTGCTAAGTAAAATAAACAGCTGTATACGCGAATAATACGCAATGATACATGCTTGTTTGCTGGTTATGTTCCCAAGAATAAAAACGAAAACGTATTGGGCTGAATAATTTCCGTTGTGAAGCACAACTAAGACGCACCTCCTAATGATTGTTAACGGACAAAGTGATTTTTGGAGGAGAAAAATGTAGGCGTTCACCCGGAAGAAAAGAAAGCATACTTCTCAGTCTTAATGAATGAACAAATCAGACAAAGTCCATTTGGTTGACGCAGTGCTTCATCGCTGCTCGTGAAGAAAAGTTTTTTGTTTAAAAACGTTGTCTTCTTTTGTTTCCCTCTCTTTCTGTATTTCTCTCTCTTTCGGTGTTCGTGTCCGTATCTCCTTCACCCTCTCTCTCCATGTTTATTTCTGTTTGCATGTGTCTCTTCCTCTCTTTGTCCATGCCTGCCTTTCGTTTATTCTCTCACCACCTCTCCCCTCTACATCCCTATGTCAGTCTACCTATACTTTGATGCAAATCATCAGGCACCCAGTCGAAGCATAATAAAGTAGTAATTAGAAGTCGAAAACAACTGGAAACTTACTGTTGTTGTAAGCGACGTTTCGCCGGCGAACTCCCGGCTTTTCCTGGCTACCGGAGTCTGGACAGCAGTTAGAAGAAGCCGGGAGTTCGCCAGCGAAACGTACAAGTAAGTTTCCATGTTTTTCGACTTATAACTAATGTACTACTTCATCAAGCTATCTATGTTTCTGTATTATGTGTGTGTGTGTGTGTGTGTGTGTGTGTGTGTGTGTGTGTGTGTGTGTGTGTCTCTCTCTCTCTCTCTCTCTTTCTTGCTCTCTTTATCCACATGTTTGTACCTGTACCCCCCCTTTCTCTCTACCTTTTCCCCTTTTCCTTTATGTCTATATCTTTCTGAATGCCCCCCCCCCCCTCTCTCTCCCGCCTTTCACTTTCATGTCCGACCATGGTCCTATTGTGGATGGATTGTGCTAGGATAGACTTCCACTGATCTAGCATGACCGCCGCCTCGTAAACATACAAGACAATCAGGAGCCATATTCATGAAACCTTACTAAGCCTAGGAAGATACTAAAATTCCTGCACTTTAGCTAGTTTAGACCTTTTTGGTATTCATGAAACCTTACTAGCAGTAGTGACTTTCACAGTTAGTTGCAAAACTGACTGTAGTTGCTCTCTAAAAGTGTTTTAATCACTGATTAGGTCTAGCTTAGGAAAATAGGTATTCA
The DNA here is from genome assembly GCA_963669155.1 of Arbacia lixula. Classification (NCBI taxonomy): domain Eukaryota; kingdom Metazoa; phylum Echinodermata; class Echinoidea; order Arbacioida; family Arbaciidae; genus Arbacia; species Arbacia lixula. Next base: position 5,363,642 of record OZ022590.1, on the reverse strand, counting down.
CCAAACCTGACTAATGTTTTGGTAGCCATGTTCAAAAGTTTAAAAAAAAATGGATTCTGCAGACATTACTTTTACAATACTATTGTCAAAACATACCCAGTTTATAAATAAATTGTCCTAGTATAAAAGTAAGGAGCACAGTTCTTAGTAAGGTTTCGTGAATAACATTTTGGTTGGCTACTCCATAGTAGCTACTTGGTATTCGAGTCTCTAACAACATGAACAAGTTCTTTGTTTTCACATAATTCGTTTCTCACTATTATGTAACTTTTCTATTCAACCGTGGACTACCTATGAATGATGAATAAAGATGATTCTACTTCCCTTGCAAAAAAATTCTTGATGCAATTTGGGGTAATAAATGACATCTTATTCACTTTTACATCTGCTACTACAACAAGGGAGGAATTTCACCACATGTTTTTCTGAACTAAACTTTTGTGATTATTCTGCTTGTCAGCTGCATACTTCATATCTCAGCACATTATCCACTCACTAAGACCTAGTTTGCAACAAAGTATGCAAGGTTTTGATAACTTGTATGCTCCATAATTGGTAACTAGGTCTTTTAGTAGCTCACTAAGGCCTAGTTTGATACTAATTTAGTAAGGTTTCATGAATATGGCCCCGGGTGTTTTAAACAATTCGCTGTATATCTTAATGCCTTCCTCTGAATAACAAAATAAAATCTGGTTTGAGAAATATTTCAACCGTTCAACCTTCGCTGGGAGTTCATAGTTGATCTTTATACACGGACTGTGAAATAGTTTGGGGTAAGCAAAGGGAAATTTTTTATAAAATTGTAGAAGGATTTCGTCCGGTCCTTTTTCCAGACACGAAATTGAGGTTGTTTCCATGAGAGATGAAACACTCAATAAACTATTACCAAGAAATTGTAAGGAAATATGATTGATCAATGTGCTATATGGAGGCATTTCTCTGACACATTTCTACACTATTCCCCATTTGTCAAAACCCCCCACGAAATAACAATATAATTTGAAGTTCACAAAATCATATCATCACAAGACGTTCTACTTCTACACATGCAATGCACATACATGAAGTGGTGCTGAGATCTTCTGCGCATACAGAATGTATATTCTACAGAATGCATAACAGATTTGTCTTGCATGTTTGGCGACGGACCTGCCTGGATCAAAGAGCCAGACTCGTGAAATATGATGTTGTGCTGTAAATAAATGCCACTGTTGTAGGAATGAATTACTCTTCGGGCTAACTCCAGTCCGTACACCTCTCTGGTCCGACTCAGGGTGTATGAAGCGTAGATACATGCTTCCTTGGTCAGACGCCCGCTCTCAACGTTGCCCATATAGCATGACTATAGGCAAGTTTACGAGCCAAGTTGCGTCGGTGGTTGACATTGGCAAAACATTAAAAACAATTGATTTTTACAACGTTTCGTACGTTACACCAAGGAGAGACAAAGCGTGCAATAGCGCACTCATTAAATGCAATTATATACCACTTTCTTCAAATCTCAAATACCCAAACAAGATATACATAGCAGTAAATAAACATCACAATTCAACTTCCAACAAATTCTGGAAAAAGGGGGGGAAGGGAGAGATTTGAATAAGATCAATCACAGAAGCAGATTAGTGTAAATAGTTTTGAAAATTTTAAGTAATTAAAAGTAGTTGTAAGGATAGCGTGCTTTATCCTGTTACATGAATACCTCAGAGTCTTATCCACCTTGACTCATTAATATTCATGAGAGGTCTGCCGTAAGGACCATTCTTTTACTTGTAGTAAAATGACTTTCTGGTGTAATTTCAACTTTGAAATGAAATTGTAGCCTTCGACTAGAAACGTGACGTCATCTTCTTGCGCAAAAATTATCTAATGACCGAGTCCTGCGATTCAACCAGTCGCAGTGTCGAGTCGTACGACTGATCGCATCGTGGCGTGTGCATTAGCCTTTAGTCAAGTACAACAACGCCCTGTTGCCTTTACCGTGACATTGTGCTCGAAGACTTAATGGGAAAAAATCGAAATCGCGGCAAACCAAATTTGGCACTGCCATATACAAACTGGGTCAGTTTTTTAGTGGTGGAAACGAAAACTGGGTGTGTGTACGGATTAAGGCGCTCAGGTAATCAACTATTGAATTTATCTCCCGTTTATTGTGATTGTTCTTTTCTGGTTAACCATGGTAACGGCGGAGTGCGATGACTGGAAAATGGATAAAAAAAAAACACTAAAGCGTCATCATTGAGATGAAGTAACCTCTCATTTGTCTCTACATCTGTCTCCCTCCGTGTAGCTCCGTCACGCCCTACTCCTCTTTTCCTTTAACACAATTGCGCGCCAAGTGATAATCGGAGGGGTGTTAACATCCCTTTCTAAGCAACATTTTTCGACAAAGCTTCATTTAAACAGTGGAAACCTTCGTCAAAACATTCAGGACCCTTATTTATGGTTAGGTATGCAGCGCGCTGTTTGGAGATATACGACATGGTGTAAGCTTTAGTGAAACTGTCTTGAAAGGATTTACATTTATTGATTGATATCTATACCAACAATGAGAATCAATCATGCAGTTAAATATGTGAATTTATGAATGATTGAATAATTTCAACGCAAGCTCTGTTTTTGTATTTTTATTAGGAGCGGAGTTGGGAATAGAAATTGATATACATGTATCAATTTGGAATATCCTTGTGCAGTTTTTTTCTGTAGAACAAAAACAGCCTTATTATTTGAGGCAAGATTTAAACAAATTTCAATGAAGAAAATGTTTTCTTCAAATGGTTTTTTAATATTTAAAAATTAAAATTCTAAAATTATATAATCATCATAAGACCAGATCAGATCATCATTAGACCAGATTTGCGGGAACCAAACTTGCGTCGTTCGTTCGTGTGCCAATGACTGTGTTAACAATCTGATAATGATTTTATTTCGTAGGAGTATAATTTTTTGCTCTATTTGCGTTTTGTGTGAAATGTCTTGCAAAACCGTTGTGGCCTTCCATGCACTCGATGGATCCGTTCACTGCAGCCGCGCACAAACATGACAACGGCCGTAACTATGGGAGCGAAAGACATCCAATGGGTGTGACTAACGAAAAGGTAAAAAATCGCGTGTGCGGGGGGCCTACCCTTTTTTATTGTTACGTTGTCCAAGAGCGTTCAAGTAGAAAGGAACACCCATCAAACCTTTCCGTTCCCGTCGGTTGTTTTTTGTGTTTTTCTGGTTACTAGTGGCAACAGCGTGGGAAAACGGTAACGGTGAGAAAAGAATTTCAAGTCAAGATAAAAAAAGTTGTTTAAAAAAGAACACAATGAAGGCGGTAACGGTCCTGTGTGTCTTATGCGCTGAGTTTACAGAGAGCGCCATAATTTGAAAAAAAAAACCGGGATAAGATAGGCGTAGAGTAACACCGGACAATTCGGTTTATTAACACCATATTCACAAAACACGACGCCCCGGGGCGGATCTAGGCTTTTGCTAAGGGGGAGGGGGGGGGGGGGGTGCAGAGATGCCAAGTTCAGAGATCAGCACAAGGCGTGAGCTTTTGAAGGGAGTATACCCCCCCCCCTTCATTTTATCCCTTTTAGAGATTCCATGAAGAGCAAGGGGGGGGGGGGGGAGGGATATCCCTAACCCTAACCATAACCATAATATAACCCCTTTGTTCAGGAGACACAGCAGGTACGTTAACATGACGCGCCTGATTACATTGCATTACATCTCCTTCGTTTATGTTTGTGAGAACTTCTGTCCCGTTCGGTATAGCGTGACTGTTTTGAGAAACGCCCCATTGAGACAATTGTGATCAATTGATACACACAAATCCCATAGAGCAGCGTTATAATAAGAATCACCATGGTGAAGTTCGTTATGTGATACACCTTTCCAAGGGCGGAAATCGCTCCCCGAAGGTGGGGGGGGGGGGGACATGTTTTTCATCAAGAAGTCGCTGAGCGGGGGGGGGGGGGGGTGATGATGATATTTTAGGGGTACAGGACCGAAAATAGTGGGGGGGGGGACATTTGATATTGTGTCCCCCCCCCCCCTTCGAAATGGTGGGGGGGGGGGGGGGGGGGTAAACATGAATCACGTGATGCATGTGCACTTTCCAAAATGCACTATTCCAATGTCATTCTTCGTTGGCTCATAACACGTAGGTGTCCTTGGTATATGTAAGCTAGTATAGGTGGTCTTTATTTGGCGATATGTTTGCGACTTGTAAATAAGCGCTCGTGAGAATATTGGCAAATGGTCGGCATTCGTTTGGGGGATGACGACTGACAATTAACAACTGCTATCGGATAAGTGGCCAATGTCTGATCGACCGATGTTCGCCATCCTTATAAGATATAATGCCTTACTTTGACACAAGGATGCAACTAGCAAAAGTGACTTTTCTTGTAAATGAGCAACATTATAGTTGTGTTTGTTAGGTGGGCGAGTGGGGGGGGGGGGGGCTGCGTTGATGGATGTGTCAGTGTTCACAAACTGCTGCCTCTATTTCCCTGCAATTGTTAAAAAAAATATATTCTCAAAGCCAATCCCAAATATCTCGGACATTGTATCATGGGTAATTAGCATATTGCGCTAAAATATAATGTTTATCCAAAACGTTTTTGAATAATTATACGAGTTACTACGAATATGAAAGCAATTCGCAATTGCATCTTCGTTACATTATATATTCTATTTTTTCATTACACGAGTTCTTTGTTCATTGCATGATAACTTCACCTAATTTTCGTATAATTATGTCTTGTTTTTGTCACATTGCTATCTTATTAAGAAAGAAACCAGCGTGATGAAAACAAATGTAGATTAAATAAAGAAATGAATAAAGCCATGATTTCTTTGTTACTTGTCCAATTGTACTAAAGCTTCCACTGTCCTCCTTATTGATTTGTTTTCTCTTTCTTTTGAAAGTATTTTTTTTCTCTGGTGAAGTATTTACCTTTAACCCTGTATATGCCAGGCAAACTAATGGTCTATTGGACTTACGTGTATTATACGGCACACTAGAATGAATGAATGTGTAATGTGGATCGCCCTGTTCCGCGGCCTTGCTTATTCCAGTATCCGCAATTCTCGGTTTATGGAGGGTTTCTTTAGGTTGTCAATGAGGTTGAGACGATTAATTCAATTGGTTGTTCTTCTGGTAGGGTAGGTGTCACTGGCAATCTTTGGGTTCACCTTTTTTTCGTCACGGATAATTTAATGAGCAATATTTAATTTCTTATTTTATGTTTTACTTATTTTGGAAAATAACAATAATTCCAATAATTACTCATGTTTAGTGCTTCTATTCATGTAAATCATTTGTTTATGCAGTATTGTGATTCTTTATGATGTTAATAAAACATACATATAACAAAGGGACGAAAAGAGGCCGATGCTGTTGTGATCTTGACGCTTCTATCAGGGACATTGCTAAGGGGTGGGGTACCGGCCACCCCCTCCCCCCCCCCCTTCCCCCCCCCCCCCCCCCCCGTCACCCGCACCCACCCATATTATTCTTTGTTAATGTACCCGAGTTCTCAATCTCCACTAGCCATGATTATGGAGCAAGATTACTTAAAAACACTAATTGTTGGATTATGTTTGCAGTGCGCCATATACGACATGATGTCAGCTTTATTGTAACATGTACACATATCTTGACAGGAATAACATTGATTGATTGATATCTCCTCTGTGTAAAGCAACCATGAACTCATTCACACAGATATGTATGGCTTATAAATGATTGAATAAAATCCAAGCTCTATATTTGTATTGTTTGAGTCATTATCAAGTC
>OZ022590.1:5339751-5357651 GCA_963669155.1 Arbacia lixula | reverse complement strand
AACTGCTATCGGATAAGTGGCCAATGTCTGATCGACCGATGTTCGCCATCCTTATAAGATATAATGCCTTACTTTGACACAAGGATGCAACTAGCAAAAGTGACTTTTCTTGTAAATGAGCAACATTATAGTTGTGTTTGTTAGGTGGGCGAGTGGGGGGGGGGGGGGGGGGAGGGGCTGCGTTGATGGATGTGTCAGTGTTCACAAACTGCTGCCTCTATTTCCCTGCAATTGTTAAAAAAAATATATTCTCAAAGCCAATCCCAAATATCTCGGACATTGTATCATTGGTAATTAGCATATTGCGCTAAAATATAATGTTTATCCAAAACGTTTTTGAATATACGAGTTACTACGAATATGAAAGCAATTCGCAATTGCATCTTCGTTACATTATATATTCTATTTTTTCATTACACGAGTTCTTTGTTCATTGTATGATAACTTCACCTAATTTTCGTATAATTATGTCTTGTTATTGTCACATTGCTATCTTATTAAGAAAGAAACCAGCGTGATGAAAACAAATGTAGATTAAATAAAGAAATGAATAAAGCCATGATTTCTTTGTTACTTGTCCAATTGTACTAAAGCTTCCACTGCCCTCCTTATTGATTTGTTTTCTTTTTCTTTTGAAAGTATTTTTTTTTCTCTGGTGAAGTATTTACCTTTAACCCTGTATATGCCAGGCAAACTAATGGTCTATTGGACTTACGTGTATTATACGGCACACTAGAATGAATGAATGTGTAATGTGGATCGCCCTGTTCCGCGGCCTTGCTTATTCCAGTATCCGCAATTCACGGTTTATGGAGGGTTTCTTTAGGTTGTCAGTGAGGTTGAGACGATTAATTCAATTGGTTGTTCTTCCGGTAGGGTAGGTGTCACTGGCAATCTTTGGGTTCACCTTTTTTCGTCACGGATAATCGCTGTTGAGCAATATTTAATTTCTTATTTTATGTTTTACTTATTTTGGAAAATAACATTAATTCCAATAATTACTCATGTTAAGTGCTTCTAATCATGTAAATCATTTGTTTATACAGTATTGTGATTCTTTATGATTTGTTGATAAAACATACATATAACAAAGGGATGAAAAGAAGCCGGTGCTGTTGTGAAGTTGACGCTTCTATCAGGGACATTGCTAAGGTGGGGTACCGGCCACCCCCCCCCCCCCCCCCCGACACCCGCACCCACCCATATTATTCTTTGTTAATGTACCCGAGTTCTCAACCTCCACTAGCCATGATTATGGAGCAAGATTACTTCAAAACACTAATTGTTGGATTATGTTTGCAGTGCGCCGTATACGACATGATGTCAGCTTTATTGTAACATGTACACATATCTTGACAGGAATTACATTGATTGGTTGATATCTCCTCTGTGTAAAGCAACCATGAACTCATTCACACAGATATGTATGGCTTATAAATGACTGAATAAAATCCAAGCTCTATATTTGTATTGTTTGAGTCATTATCAAGTCCATTGTCAAGAGTGCCGTCACCTCCCCTGCTACGCCTTTCACTTCATGCCTCGGGCAAACCATGGGCAAACAGTGCAAGTATGCGACTTTCTTATCATACAGGGTGCTCTAGATAAGGTGCGGAGAAACAAATATAAGGTATATGAACCAATCGATTGGAATGGTCCATGCGATGTCTTGTACTAGCCGTCTCTTAAAGGCCCACGCAACTGGGAGATAATGTATAATGCGCGATTCCGTAAGCCCCATTCAGTCGTATAGTCAGTCATCGTATAGCTGATGGGCCATTGGTCAAAAGATAAGAAAGTTATGATAGTTTAAAGTTTAAATTTTGTGTTTTCCTATTCCCAATTTTGTGTTGACCGATTCTCGTCAAACCTTCATGTTTCTTTTATGTTTCTGTTTTTTATCAAAACGAACTTTACTCCAGGGTGAACTAAGAATGACTTAACACACAACTGGTGATCTGTTCTTGTACTAAATCAGATTCTCAATGATGTCGATTTCCTTCGGCTCAAGTCGAAATCTGACCTGGTCAGAACCTGTGTAGTTAACAAGCGTCTGAGTACAAAGTGTATGATTTATTAAATGTGTTTACAGTCGTGGGAAATTAAACCCCACTATCATGTAATTCATTTAGCACAAGAATAGATCGCTAGTCGTGCGTAAAGTCGTGCGGAGCTTACGAACAGCTTAGTTGACATACCCCAGATCACATAAAGAAGTAGTGTCCTTGGCACTCAATGTGTTAATCTTGCCAGCTACTTCATCATGCATACACGCATAAATAAAAGGGACTCCTACACGTTCATGTGTAGTAAATCAATGGGGTTTTCAATGCATGCTAATGTTAAGGGTTAATTCTCTCATTACCATTGACATGAGGATGTGCAGTCAGTCAAATGGGATTTCAAGGCTCGGTAAAATAAGGGTTAACTCTCCCATTACCATTGCCATGAACATGTGTAGTAAGCCATTTTAAAGGCCTGGTAATGTAAGGTGGGGCTAAGCCCCCTCCCCCCCACCCCCCCCCCCCCCCCCTTCGCCCCACCTTTAGTACGGGACTAAGGAAAATTTTACCAGTGTGAAAAATATACAAATAAGGGTTAACTCTCATTACTTTTGGTAATGCATGGGAAAAAAGCGAGGGTTTAAGTTCGTGCTTTTGACTATAGCGTCTGCGTCTAGATAGGCTAGACGTTGTTCTTTGGGTTGGGTCGTGTTTGCCTTTTTCGACCGTGACCACAAATGACGTCTTCTATTATCTATTTACAATAGGCCCAATAATTATTGACAGGACAATTAGACGCGGGCCCGAAACAACCCACTCTGGCTTATATCGCTGTGCAATTAAATGCGACATTGACTTTACCAGCACTGAAAACCAAACGTTGGTTGAAGACCAACACTTCCATATACGCAGCCACATTAAACCTGACGATGCCGCTTGTGACTGAGTTCACCATGAATACGCACAAATTCCTTACCGTAGCATTTCATCTCGAACTCGAACAGAACGTGACGTAGGCAATCGTGAAGTACCACACCCTTCTGTCGTTTGCCCTTTGTATCATCTCGACTTAACAAAACAATAGACGAAAGTGTCACTTCCGATAGCACAAGTGTTCAGTGTGCGCACAAGTGGTATATCTAAAGAGAGATACATTCTTTATTAATTGAACTCGAGATATATATATATAATGTGTGTGTGAGTGTGTGTGTGTGCGCGCGCGCGCGTGTGTGTGTATGTGTGTGTGTGTGTGTGTGTGTGTAGGATGATAAACATAAATAGAATATAGAGAGTGTAATAGATAGATAGGCCGATAATAGAGAGATAGATAATTAGATGACTCACTGTCTCTTTATCTCACAATTCCTCGTTTTTCCTCCGGTGTTCCCTCATTCTTTGTGTCACTCTCTCTCTCTCTCTCTCTCTCTCTCTCTCTCTCTCTCTCTCTCTCTCTTCTCTCTCTCACTGTCTCCCTGTTCCCCTCGGCGCACCTCTCCTCGCACTTGTACTTTCCTCTCTTATTCCTCAATTCCAAAAATAGGAAAAAAATCACTAAATAAGTACATACTCTATATTTATTCTTTAACAATGTCCAAAGTTTTCTGTCAGTCAGCAATTTTCTATTTGTCCTTCATATATACAGAATCATTGCAAGGCTGCCGGGCAACAACTCAAGATGCCGCAAAACTTCGGGAAATTGGCCCTCATTCTTCTAACAATGTTTGCTTCTAATTGCGTCGGTCAGAAATGTAAGTATTTGAAATATCACTCCCATTTCTCTTTATTTCATACTCTAATTTGGGTCAACATCACGAGTAGATCAAATGCATCTTTAGTGTTTATCATGGTTGAGAGGTAGCTCAACCCCTTTCGCAGGCACGCTCCGATTCTGTAGAAAATTGCATGAAGGTCCAGTTTGTGAAATATGAAACTTGATAGTGGTGTAGAAATCACATGCATCATGAAAAAACATGTTATATCCCTTTTAAACCCGTGTGTACCAGAGACAAACTGACGCTGTATGGGATTTGTGTGCATCAATAGTGAAACAAATACACATTAGGCGCACGAAGAGTTGACAAGAGGCGTGGCGATTTAATACACTGCCCTACTCTGACAAAAGGAAGCAACTAACAAAAGAGACTTTTCTTGTAAATGAGCAAAATGTGTCTGTCACTTGCATTGGCATCAGTGCAACACCACATCATGTTAGATTGAATATCTCGCAGGAAGATGAATATTTCTTGTCCAGATTTTGGCCGTATGTAGGGAATGCTGGGTACAATCTAAGAATACCAATAACCCAGGTTTGAGTGATTGGTCACTTGCTTCCTTTTGTCAGAGTAGGGCGGTACAGCTTAAAGGGATATAAATTAACATAAAACATAAAATTATGTTGGTTTTAATAGTGAAGGTTTGATGAAAAAGATATGCATCCTTTTACTTGTGCATTTGATACATCATTAGAAGTTCGTTTTTACTCACATACATGTATGAGAAAAAAAAATCATTCCATTGTCAAAAAAAGAAAAAGATCAATTTAGGGAATTAATCTGTACACAACAATGAGAGAGAGAGAGAGAGAGAGAGAGAGAGAGAGAGAGAGGGGGCGCACCTTGCATGTGACGTCACAAAATTTAAATTTTAAAAGATCATGAATTTTTTACCCTTTGACCAATTTTCGTCAAACCTTCACTAATTACGTTTCTTTCATGTGTCTGCTTTTATTGAAGCCAACTTATCTTCAGGGAGAACTATCCCTTTAATTGTTGTATAGAGCTCTTTCAAGAAATACATTGAAATCAACCCTCTTCTGTGATATGCTTTCTCCGTTTGGCTTTTCTCTTCTCCCCCTCCTCTTCCTCTTCCTCCTCCCCCCCCCCCCCCTCTTCCTCTTCCTCTTCCTCCTCCTCCTCCTCCTCCTCCTCCTCCTCCTCCTCCTACTCCTCCTCCTCCTCCTCCTCCTCCTCCTCCTCCTCCTCCTCCTCCTCCTCCTCCTCCTCCTCCTATTCCTCCTCCTCCTCCTCAACCTCCTCCTTCTTCACTCTTTCTTCTTCTTCTTCTCCTCTTCCTCCTCCCTATTCTTCTCCCCTCCCTCCTTCTCCTTCTTCCACTCTTCCTTCTTCTTCTCCTTCCTCTTCCCCTCTCTTCGTAGGTCTTCCAGACAGTGAGGGGAAGGAATTCGTCTTCGCCTTCCCACCGAACCGCGACCTGGACGTCATCGGCCTGTTCATCCAGCCGGCCACCGACATGGATACCACGGTGGAGGTCAACGTGCCGCTGATCGAGGGGTCGCAGTACCGTCAAAACATCTCGCTCCCAGCCGGTTCTGGCCACTACCGGCTCGACCTCCCCGCCGACCTCGTCAGCATGAACACGTCGGGGATATCCAACCGGTCTATCACGGTATCGGCCAACCGCGAAATCTCCCTTCTCGCGTTCAACCACCGTGACTTCTCCGTCGACACCTTCACTGTATTCCCCACAGGGCACCTAGGCACGGAGTACTTCGTAGCGGTGTATCCGGGGGCCTTGCATCTAGCTTCGACCGTGCTCATCTCATCTCTCTCCGAGACCACCAACGTCACGATCACGTTATCGGGATCGGTCGCCTTCCTCGGGGTAAGGTACGAGCAGAATGACGTAATCACTCACACCTTGAATCCTTACGAGACGATTCAACTCGACCCGTCGTCGATTCAGTTTACGGGGACGCGCATCGTCAGCGACTCGCCCGTGGCCGTGATCGTCGGCACGTCGTGCGCCAACATTCCGACGACCGTGTTCAGCTGCGACCACCTTGCCGAGATGCTTCCGCCCTTCGACACGTGGGGGAAGTCGTTCGTTGTTACCCCCCAGCCCCAGCGGACGGGCGGGTACGTCTACCAGCTCGTTGCTGGCCGGGACAACACGGTGATCGACATCTACAGCGACCTCGTCAATGAACAGGTCAGTGTGTGTTGCGAACAAAGCTACACCCAGTAGATCGAACCAGTCAAAACTTTAAAAACATAATGAACAGAGAAATAAACAGATGAAAGAACTAAGATATTTACTTCATCCATTAGTTTACACTACCATCATATTCCCCCACCCCCTAACCGATCTCTCTCTCTCTCTCTCTCTCTCTCTCTCTCTCTCTCTCTCTCTCTCTCTCTCTCTCTCTCTCTCTTTCTCTCACTTTATTTCTCTCTTGCCCTCACGTTCCTTCACTCTCTTTCCTTCTCTCTTTCTTCTTATCATAAGAAGAATATATGAGGTTGCGATGGCGCTGATATAGCAGAATTTAACACAAACAAATTGAATACATAGACCACTAACATATATGACGCAAATGAACCTAGCTGTAGTGCATATCTCTTTTAATGAGCTATTGGGTCTCGGCATCGGAGTATATTATCATTCAAATTTCTCCGTTTAACCGTCTTGGAAATTTATTCATACAAATAACCGTACACGTATCTCAATTTAGATCAGTAGGCCGTTTATCTCTCTATCGTTGTCTAAATTTATATTGCTAACCTACTATTCATCTATTCAGATGTATCATATATTTCCTTCCAGATTGACCTCATTCATTTCCAAAACGCGATTGACAATAAACAATAGAGGTGTCTGCATTATGCGTAGTCTTCACTCATGGACATGCCGAATGGCACTTTCACAACATCGTGTCCTTCTCCACCCCGCCCTCTCCTCCAGATCACGCTCAACAGCGGCGACCACTACACGACTGACATCACCACTCAGATCATGACGTCATTCACGTCATCGCTGCCCCTGCAGGTGGTCGTGTACAGCAAGAGCACGACATCGTCCGAGCGCGGGCAGGGCGACCCATCTATGGCTATCGTCCCGCCCACTGAACAGTACGTCCATCGTGCGGAGTTCGCCGTGCCTATCTTTCCGGATTTCACCACTCTCTACGTTGGCGTCACCGCAGACTGCTTAGAAATTGAGAACATCCTCTACAATGGCGTGGTCTTGAGTGAGGTAGAGACGCACATATTGTAACTTTGGATTTAAAAATCCAAATCAATTAAAACTATTATTATTTTCATTATCATTTGTGTAATAATTATCGTTATTATCATCATTATTATTAGCAGTAATAGTAGAAGTGTATGTAGCAGCGGTACCATTATTATTATTATCATTATCATTATTATTATTATTAGTGGAAGTAGTAGTAGTAGTAGTAATAGGCTAGTAGTGGTAGTAGTAGTAGTAGTAGTAGTAGTAGTAGTAGTAGTAGTAGTAGTAGTAGTATTAGTAGTAGTAGTAGTAGTAGTAGTAGTAGTAGTAGTAGTAATAGTAGTAATAGTAGTAGTAGTAGTAGTAATAGTAGTAGTAGTAGTAGTAGTAGTAGTAGTAGTAGTAGTAGTAGTAGTAGTAGTAGTAGTAGTAGTAGTGCTAGTAGTAGTATCAGCAGTAGAACTAGCACTACTTGAAGAGATCCAGTAGCAAACTGGGGGGGGGGGGGGTAATGATCTGGTCAGTGGGTATAATTATATAATTTCCTCTTGGTGTCGACTCTCTATCCTATAGGCAACAGCGGAGGAGACATATATGATCACCCGGCCGTCGGGGATGTCGCTCTGCACGCGATGGTTGCCGGTAAACAACGTGACGCACGAGATGAAAGGGTTCCGTGACGAGGGCGACATCGCCTTCACCGTGCAGGTGTACGGCATCGGAGTGGACGTCGGCTACAGCCACTACTCCGGGGTCAATGCCCACAAGCTGACCTGCGGCGACAACGGAGCGGAGATCGACTGCTCTACGTTGACTGTGGATACGAGCACGGGTAGGTGTTCCTAGTTAGTTCCTACTTAATAAGCAACATGCGTTTGTATAAAGGCCATTGTGGACGACACGATTTGCCACGATTTGCCACGATTTGCCACGATTCTTCAGTCGCAATTAAGGGCCTACGACTAGAAATGTGACGTCACCTTCTTCGGGCTTTCGGGGGGGGGGTTGTCATCGGCATTTACTTGTCCCTCGTATCTATTATGCTTGGATATTGCTAGCCCATCTTGGCTGAAAACATTCATCAACATTCTGCACCTTAAATGCCGTTTCGTTTTCGTCTTCCTTTGCAGTGACGTGTGTGGTGTGGGAGTTGCCCGAGTTCGTCGCTCCTCAGTCGACCACACCCTCATGTGCGTCCTTAGCAACCGTTCCCTACAACACCTCATGCTCCTTTGAATGCAACACCGTAGGGTACGAACTGGTAGGCTCCATGACGTCATCGTGTGACGCCAACGGCTATATGACGGGATGTCCGCCAACATGCCAGAGTATGCCAATCTAATTATTATCATTACTTGATTTTCGATACATTACAATATATTTAACAACAATAAGAATGCCTAATTTAGTCAATTCAGTAGCGAAGCACATTACTGTTTCTTGGAAGCATACAAAAGGGCTGCGAGAGAAGGCGAGGGGAACCATGGTCTACAGACCCTCCGCCTGAAACCCATTTACATGTATCCAAGACAACAAATGATTATGCACAGAAAATACATATAAAGAAATCAAAAAGCTACATGTCAGTCAGGCTGCCTATCCAAGTAACCCTCCATCTTCCACTGCTTTCATCCCCATCTTTCTTATTTACGGAGTACATTCCCCAAATCTCAACTGTTTAATTTTCAGCCCACATTATTAGTTTCTTTGCAACTTACCCTTCTGTAAAAGTTCTTCATTGGTCACTCTATCAGTTCAAGGAAGTAGAAGCATTCACGAAGCGGGGACAGAGACTGGACATCATCGTTAGTTACTGCAATTGTATCAAAATTGATTATTAAATTCATCTTGACCCTTCCTCTGTCCGTGCAGACATCGACGAGTGCCTACAGGATCCCAATCTTTGTGTCTCCATGGCGGGGACGAACTGCACGGACACCGTGGGCAGCTACACGTGCGAGTGCCTGGTCGGCTACGAGAAGGTCAACGACCTGTGCCAAAGTAAGCTGCGATCACGCTTTCATATTTACATAGTATAAAGCCACATCAAGAGAAGAAATGTTAGGGAGATAGATTGTATGCAAATATTTCATGATCATGAGGGATCTTGTGGAATCTATTTGCACCGAGGTTAAGTGAAGGGCGCGCGGGAGTATTTTCCCGATACCAATTTTAAATAATTGAAGATGTTTAAAGTACTGTATTCGAGAACAAAGAAGGAAGAAGGAGATGGTGCTATGTTCTGGTAACCATGGTAACTAAGCCTACAGTGTAGATCATGACCATCACACGTGTTTTCCCCAGATATCGACGAATGTGCACGAGGCACGGATAGCTGTGACGCCAGAGGGAGCTGTACAGATACCGATGGTTCATATACATGCAGTTGCCCGGCGGGTTGGGAGTTAGACGTAGACCTCACCACATGCACAGGTAAAGTCCAGGGAGCAGATTGGACTACACCCTGTAGTCAAAATATCGATGAAACATCCGGGAGGCGGATTTTTTTTTTTTTTACTTGAGTTTCGACTTTTTAGTTCGCTTCAATCAATTAGTGTGATTGGCCTATTGGCGCATTTTAAAGAAGTTTTCAGGATAACAAATGACTTAGCTTACAGTTCTGGACTTAACCGCCTATGAGGTACAATCAGAGGTGGACTGATAGCTTCCTTTTCTAACTTTTTCATTTAATTTGATTAAATTCTTTTCACATACAACCTTGATTTGAGTACATAAAATGAGAACGGAACATAAGCGAGCAGCTATAGCTTAAAATAACATCCCATAACACAAATCATACGAAATTCCTTATGTGGAAAATATCAGTGATTTTATCCCATGAACATTGTGAAAGTGAATGAATGAATTAATGAATGAATGCATGCATGAATGATTGATTGAGCAAACGAATGAATGAATGAATGAATGAATGAATGAATGAATGAATGAATGAACAATATATCAGACCTTAATCTATTCGACTCTACATTCACACTGCAGACATAGACGAGTGCGCCACTGGACAGCATACTTGTGACGCAACGAGTCAGGACTGCGTCAACACCCAAGGCAGCTTCCGGTGCGACTGCAAGGCCGGGTGGACGCAAGATGGTTCGGCATGCACTGGTGAGTCACTTAGCATGTCGCTTTGCTGACGCATATGATTGCGATGGTGGTGGTGGTGATGATGATGATGATGATGATGATGATGATGATGATGATGATGTTGATGATAATGATGATGATGATGATGATGGTGATGATGATGATGGTGATGATGATGATGATGATGATGATGATGGTGGTGATGATGATGGTGGTGGTGGTGGTGGTGGTGATGATTATAATGGTGGTGGTGATGATGATGATGATGATGATGATGATGATGATGATAATCATGGTGGTGGTGGCGACGATGATGTTGATGAAACTGGTGGTGGTGGTGGTGGTGATGATTATAGTGATAATGATGGTGATGGTAATGGTGGTGGTAGTGATAATGGCAATGGTGGTGATGGTAGTGATGGGGGCGGTGATGATGATAATGATGACGTTGGTGATGATGATGGTTGTGATGATGATGATGATAATAGTTATGGTGGTGATGAGGAAGGTGGTCATGGTTGTAACGGTGGTGGTAGTGGCAAATCAACGATGACGATGGAGGTGGTGATGAAGATGATTAATCATGAATAATGATGACATTAGTAGTGTTGACAGTGATAACTATGGGGATAGTGAAAGTGTATTACTAGATATGATATTAATTCACTTTATTCGGATTTGCTATTGATTAATCTCTTCCGAAATTATAGAGCCAATAAGCAAGAAATATGAAAAACAAAACAATAGCTTAAGTACGTGATTATTTACCATGGTATATATATATCGCACTCAGTAGCAATTGTCGCCACTAACCCCTTCCAAACAATCGGTTTGATAACATGCGTCGTCATTGTCTTGATAGATGTCGATGAGTGTGCAACGTTGACGCCATGCGACAATACGAACGGTGTGTGTAACAACATCCAGGGCTCATACACGTGTGGTTGCCAAGCAGGCTGGGAGTTAACAGCCGACCTGGTTACGTGTACTGGTAAGCTGTGCGCCCCTCCCCCCCCCCCCCCCCACTCCTCCTCCTCCTCCCCCTCTTCCACCTCCCCCTCCCCTCCTCCACCTCCCCCTCCTCCTCCTCCTCCTCCTCCTCCTCCTGGTCCTCCTCCTCCTGTTCCTTCTGCTCCTGCTCCTGTTCCTGCTCCTCCTTCTCCTCCTGCTCCTGCTCCTGCTCCTTCTCCTGCTCCTCTCCCTCCTCCACCTCCACCTCCCCTCCTCCTCCTCCTCTCCTCCTCTTCCCCTTCTCATCCTCCTGTTCCTCCTCCTCCTGTTCCTCCTCCTCCTCCTCCTCCTCTTCCTGCTCCTGATCCTCTTGCTCCTGCTCCTACTGCTCCTCTTCCTCTTCCTCTTCCTCCTCCTCCTCCTCCTCCTCCTGCTCTTCCTCCCCCTTCTCCTCCTTCTCCTCATCCGCCTGTTCCTCTTCCTCCGTCCTCGTCCCGCTCCCCTGGTTGTCCTCCTGCTCCTGCTCCTGTTGTTCCTCCTCCTTCTCTTCCTGCACCTGTTCATGTTCCTTTTCCTGCTCCTGTCCCTGCTCCTCCTAGTCGTCCTACTCCTTCCTACCCCTGCTCCTGCTCCTGCTCATATTTTTCTCATGCTTCTTCTCCTCATCCTCCTTCCTCTACTCCTACCCCATCCCGCTCCTGATCTTGCCTCTGCACCTTCTTAATCTATCCTTCTATTATGCTTCTTCTTCTTCTTCTCCTGCTCCTGCCCCTACTCCTCCTCCAACTCCTCCTTCTTCTTCTGCTGCTCCTCTTCCTGTTCCCGCTCCTTCCCATTTCCTCCTCATCTGCCTTCATCTCCTACATCTGAACTAAGATGCGCTAAA
This sequence comes from Arbacia lixula, assembly GCA_963669155.1. Lineage (NCBI taxonomy): Eukaryota > Metazoa > Echinodermata > Echinoidea > Arbacioida > Arbaciidae > Arbacia > Arbacia lixula. The sequence goes on along the minus strand of OZ022590.1, from coordinate 5,345,732 downwards.
AATGTAACGAAATGAAAGCATGGTCAATCCTCACTAATGATTTATACCAATATGTGTTGTTGCAGATGCTAATGAATGCCTCAGACAGCCATGTGACTCCAGCTATGGGTCGTGCACAAACACAGAGGGAACCTTTACCTGTGCCTGCAGATTAACGGGCTGGACTCTTGCGGCAGACCAAATCACGTGTCAAGGTATCGTATGGCCATGCATCCTTCATGTCCTTAATTGATGCGACGGGTGAAAGGGTGGACGAATTGAGGGGGTGGCCGGATTGAGGTGTGGATGGGCGGAGAGATGGACGCGTGGGGGGGGGGGGGGGATTTTGAAGTATTTAGGGGTGGAGGGGTGGAAGAAGGGAAGGCGGGATGGAAGGGTGGAGAGGTGGAGGTGTGGGAGAATGGAAAACTGTGCGGGGGGAGGGAAGAGGGGGGAAATGCTGCTGCTGATGATGATCATCATCATGGAGAGTTGGTAGATATGAAAAGGAAGAATAATGGAAAGGGGAAAGGGTTACGAAGATGGTGAGAAAAAGGACAGTGGTGGTCTGGTGGAGGGATTGGAGATGAGGAATGATATTCATTTGATAGTGGACAAAAGGAACTCAAATAATGTTGACAGGAGGGTTCTGTTCGTGGGATGAACGAGTTAGAAGGAGAGTGGAAAAGGGGCGATGGAGGCTGAGGAATCATGCTTCATGAAAATGCACGAAAACTCTTGATGTGACTGCAATCAAACAAACAAGAAGGTTTATTGGATAAATGTCATTTCGAAAATCGAATAAACCCCTAGATTTTGGGAACTGGGTGGGACTTGTCATCAGTCTATGGGAAGGAGATATTCCATGATTTCATCAGTTACGATGTCAAGCTCAGTATTTGAATATTTCTTGCCGTTACTCGGAATATCATTTTTATTTGTATTTTGTCCAGATATCGACGAATGCGAGGGCAACCATGGCTGTCTGTCTAATGAGACATGCGTGAATAATCTGGGTAGCTTCGGGTGCTACCCAAGAACCACACCAGTCGCTACAGGAGGAGGTGCGTACAGATCCATGATGGACAAACACAAAGTTTACAGAAAAATTACACGGTCGATTCACATTTAACTTTTATCCATTTACATACTGGTAAGTTACCATGGTAACGATGTGACGGAAGGGTAAGCAGCGCAGAGACGGTTGTTAATAAATCATGATTTCATAATATAATATTTAGAATATGATGATATGATATTGTTAAGATCAAAATATAAAATAAAATTGCAGAAGAGAAATGTTAATGTACAACATCATAAACTTAACTAGATACATTAATTGCTATAAATTGACGACAATGCATTTAGCTTAAGAACTATTATATTAGTATTTGATGTTGAGTATTTTACCAACAAAGAACATAATAAATCCTTAACTTCAACCTTAAATGTTGGGTAGCCCTTTACCGGTAAAACACCTTACTATCTCATATGAAATGAGAACTTATAGAAAACCTCCCCTAAACATATCAATTCCTGGAATTAACTCTCCGCGGACTTTCGTCAGTTTCATTCTTGAATTTTACTTCATTTTGAGTTTCAAGCGGGTCGTCTAAAATGCCTTCTTTGTTCTGGTTGTTTTCGTACAGGACCGGGTGCCCTGGTGATAGCTGGTTCCGTGATCGGCGGCCTGGCTCTGCTGGTGGTCGGCCTGGCCGTTGCGTATTGCTGCCTCAAGTGCTGCTGTGTCGCTGCACCAGTTGCTCTCGTGGACGATCGCTCTGACTGGGAGAAAACGGTAAGGGGTGCACGATAGCCCCTCTAGGGTGCGAGATAACACCCCCCCCCCCCCTTCTATATCCGGTGTGCACAATAACCTCATAAGGCAGAGTCTCAATTAAATTAAAATCGATTTTAGGGACTATTCAGTAATGAAATTAATTCCAGCTTTAAACCGATTAGAGAAAGCTATTTCATCAAATCGATTTTAGGTTTTCATTGATTCGATCAAGGTCCTTAAAAATTGACCCGATCTATTTCAAAATGTACTATTTTAAGGATTTATGAAAAGCCCCCAAGGTTGCAGGCGCATAGTTTATAAAATACAGTATGAACCACGAGACTACAATAGGCCGTGTACTAAAGCTGGGCTAAATGGAGACATGTCTGAAAAGTTAAGGCTAGCTGATGTACTGTGACGGAAGTGGCTTAACTGAGCCTACGCCTCTACACTTTTAACCCCCCCCCCCCCCCCCCGCCCCCATACTGATTGATGTCTGAATATCATCCAAACTTTTCATGGCCCGGTTATGAAAAGTTTTATGCAAAAAAAGGAAGAGCCGAATTGACCCTTACGGCGGACTTCTGAATATAAATGAGCCAGAATCAATCAGACACTTATGTATGTTTAATATGTCACCATGTCATCATGGTCTGGTGGTCAGGTGGCTGCCCGGTAAGCAGTAGATGCAGGTTCGAATCCCCTTGGTTCCAAGATCTTCTGACATGTCTTTCATTCATCTAAAGGACGAAGCACGCCCGCCATCCTTGCTGACCTGCCAACCTAAGGTTGATTTTTAAATTTCAATGATCCTATTTAGCCCTTTCACATAAATCGAGGGGAAGGGTGCAATAATTTGTTAATGCTTTTATCTTTATTCTAATTTGACAGACCCGATCCTTTGAGGTCATAGCCAACCCAGGGGTCCCGTCATCCGTCTACCAGCCGAGCGGTATCTACACCTATTCCTATGACGGTACAATGGACTATTAACCCCTTCGGGCCAGGCAAACTGATGCTCAATGGAATCTGTGCATATCAATGGTGCAAGAATACATCAGTGGCGCTCACAGAGTTACTCGACCTCGTGACACGTGTTGGTCACCATGGAAACGACTGATTATTCCGACGCGTCATTCCATGGGAACTACAGTAGTATGATCAGAGCCCGTAACGCCGTTTACGAAGCTCTCTTTCTCTCATTAGTCCCTGGGTACTTCCCAGCGCACATGCACAATATGTGCACCATCTCCACTCCCTGGGGAGAGCCAGAGACCATTGAATGTGTCACCACTGGTGCTGTCACTTCTACCAGGGCCCTGTTGCATGAAACCATTGATGGTAACTCTTCTATCAATGGCGACTTCTATGGAAAGCTTGAATTGGATTGGCTGTTGAGCGGTGTTACCATGGTGTTACCATTAAGGATATTTTTTTATGCAACGGGGCCCTGACCCCTGTGTGATCGTGGGGTGTCTTTATATTTATAACCAATGACAGACTGAAAGAAAGGTTGTGTGAAGAGACCTGGGCAATGCTGCATATAGGTTTGCCAACAGCTAATGAGCTCTCATGATTGCACATGTTGCCATGGTAGTTACCACCGATGGTAAGTTACAATAATTGAAATACCTATATCCAATATAACCCTTGGCCCCGTTGCATAAAACATACATGTACCATTAATGGTGACTCTGCTACTAATGGCAAGGTCTATCGAAACAGTGGCTATCAAGCTGTGGTACCATGGTAGTTACCGTTAATGGCAGAGTTACCATTAATGGTAAGTTTTATGCAACTGGACCCAGGTAATGACCTGCATAAGTCTATACACTAACAATGTAAATATTTATTTCAACGATTTTGATGGGCAATATCTCAAAATCGCCTTGTACTTAATACGTTTCTGAGTATTTATTTGAAAGAAGTGTCTAATCTCTATGCAATAATTTGATACATCTTTCGATGAACATGCTTAAGAACATGTCAGTTAGTCTTATAGTCCGGGGACATAGCTCGATATTTTGATCTTTTACCTAAAAACATCACTCTTGTAGATATTTCACACAAATTGGGATATTGAGCCCTATTAAATTTTGTCCAGGAGAGCCATGGCAGCCATTTTACAAAATGGCCGCCATGGAAGAGTAGTATTGGCCCATTTTCATAGATAACACTTGAATGGTATATTTTTACTCATGAAATAAGGTGTCATATTAAAGAAGGTTAAATTCCCTCCAAGATTGTGTCTGATTTAGCGGGATTTCGGGTGATATATATATATGAGACATTTTGGCAACAAATGTGAATTTTTACAATTTTCCCCCAAAATCTGAATTTTTATAAATCACACATTTCTTTATGTTTAAATCGTTTTCTTCATGAATGGAAACCTTTTGAAAAATTGTCAAGATACATTTTTAAGAAGAAAGTTTATACTTTGATATTAGCTAAAGCAGCATTTTTTACACATTTTGTTCCCGTCATATGTTATATACACAGCGATGCTTATTGGGTCTGCATGCCTTTTGTGTGTAGTACTGACCTATTGTATCCACTTTTCCCGCAAAACACAAGTTACTATTAGCTATCATCAACGTGTCAATCTTTTGTACAGTGATGGGTCATTATACTGGTAATAAAATTATACTGATATGCAAGCCGGACACAGGTCAATTTTTAAGCGTAAAATGCCTACGTTTTGATGTATTTAACGTACATTGATACGTACACTTTCATGAATTTTATTATAGGCCCCTATAAAATTGTACCCATTATTGTAACAAACAATGTTGGTATGAATGACATGGATATTTACTCGTTCGGTTCCAAGCAGGACAAAGTCTAGAGTGTGCAGAATCGTTCATGTACTAGCCGTATTTTATGTCAGAGATTAGGCCAACATCAAGGTCCACATGTTTATTCTTCATGGTAAATTTTGTTCAATATCAAAGGTTATATTGAGGTATGCTATTATTGTTGCAATATTATAGGTACATATTGAGAGATGAAATGAAAAAAAAAGAAGAATGTTAACCTGCATGTTTGTACAAAATAACTGCAGCTTCATTTTGATAAGTCTCGTACATTGTCTTTATATATTTATTATCGTATTTACATTTTATATAACTATCTATATTGTCAGCTAGCTCATTCAAACCATGTAAAGTGTGTGATAAAGTTATGCTGTGTATATTTATATCACAGTGAAATGTATTGAAGAAGGAGAAACAGAAACAAAGAGGTTGAAATGAGAAAGACACATACACAGAGAAAGGCAGCAGATGTACACATGAAACAAGGGACAGAGAGAGAGAGAGAGAGAGAGAGAGCGAGAGAGAGAGAGAGAGAGACGGGGTGAGAGAAGGAGAAAGAGGGAGAGAGAGTATGTGAGGGAGAAAAAGAGATAGATAGATAGATAGAGAGAGAGAGAGAGAGAGAGAGAGAGAGAGAGAGAGAGAGGGAGGGGGGGGGGTAGTGATAGTAAGCCTTCACAATGTGAAATTGTCCATGTATTTATTTTATTGCAACGATATCTTAAGCATTTAACCAAATCATTATATATGAATCTCTATTTATAGCACTGTGTCAAATGAAGCATTACACTGAACAATTTTTATTTATACATTGTCAATCAGATTTACTAATTAAAAAAAATCACATCTATAAACATTTGTATTCACCCTATTTTCTGTGTGCCTGATGCTGATGATATTTTGCTATTTTTTTTAAAGATATTTTTTTATTTTCTCTCAAATCATTCTTACATAAACTTGATACATTGTACATTGACATTTTGAATTAAACATAAATCGCAATAGTTATATAAACAATGGAAAAAGCACGTTTTTATATATTGTTTACAAAACATTATTGTACGATAAAAAAATCTTGAGAGAAAAGTTTTCTCTATTTATTCTCCCCCCCCCCCCCCCCCCCCATTTGAACATACTCCCAACATCTTCATCTACACACCCAAACTCACACACACATACGCAGGTGATCCTGGTTACCGATTGCGCCCAGTAAACCTCACGAGTCGATCGTGGAGGTGTCGTGGTGTAGTGGTTGCGAACCGTGACTGATCGTCTTCAGATCCCAGGTTCAAGCCCATCCATGGCATTTTGTAAACTGAAGCAAAAACATTTCATCCACATTGCTGCTCTCCACCCAGGTGTATAATTGGGTATATCTCCGTTTGTGCATCATTCAACAATTATTA
>OZ022590.1:5089751-5334751 GCA_963669155.1 Arbacia lixula | reverse complement strand
GAGTCAATCAGATTAAAAATGATAGCCGTGAAATGCCTAAGCATTTTTAAATCATGAGCTGAGACAAAACATTACGTTCATTTTCACGCATTATAAAATCGTACTTCAGTGCTTGCAGTTTCATATTTTCACAAACTAGGCCTAAACCATGTAAACGTTTAATGTTTACTTCATGCGTATTATACAGTGTACATTTTATTGTTCTATGTTTGTGTTTGTATGTCTGTCTGTTCGTCTGTCTGTCTGTCTGTCTGTCTCTGTCTCTCCCTCTCCTTCCTCCTCAAACACCCCCCCCCCCCCCCCCCCCGAAACATGACGGAATATTCTTACTGTACAATAGGAAAGGTGCGTGTTTGTGTGCGTGCAGTTAAGCATTCTGTGTTGAATCAGTTTGAAATTTCACTCGAGGAAACAACCTCTTTGGACCTTGGCTTTGCGCCAATCGATCACACAGATACGAGCATGTTCAATACAGAGAACATGAAACACAAACAGATTTTGCAAACAGGCAAGAGAATAATAGAATCGCTTACACTATACCGCGCGCCGTCACGCTCAATAGAAATGAAGACAGAGAGCGCAAAAATAATAATACGCAGTGTTTATACAGCGCTTACCATGAGACAGTTTCATCTCTAAGCGCTTTACAATATCATTACGCCGGTCGCGGGATGCTTGTAAATCTTCGTGACACCACCCCGATCCCAAGGGATGATTCAAAATCATGGCAGCCACTAAGGCGCTCTCATTCCATTCCTACCGGCTACCCATTTATACACCTGGGTGGAGAGCAGCAATGTGGATTTAGTATTTTTGATGAATTACACACGTGCCATGGACTCAAGATCTCGAGATCTTGAATCACAGTTCGCAACCATTACATCACGACACCTACAAGAGATACAGAGAGGGGTGGACATACGCACGTCTTTAGAGAGATGGGGTAGGGGGGGGGAGAGATAGAGAGCGAGGGAGAGAGAGAGGGAGAATGAGAGACGGAGAGAGAGAGAGAGAGAGAGAGAGAGAGAGAGAGAGAGAGAGAATGAGAGACGGAGAGAGAGATAGAGAGAGACAGAGAGACAGAGAGAGAGACAGAGAGAGAGACAGGGAGACAGAGAGAGAGAGAGAGAGAGAGAGACAGAGAGAGAGACAGAGAGACAGAGAGAGTCAGAGAGACAGAGAGAGAGACAGAGGGAGAGAGAGACAGAGAGAGAGACAGAGAGAAACAGAGAGGCAGGCAGACATAAAAGGGGAGAGGGAGCAGAAGAGGGGGTAGGGAGGGAAAGAGAAATAATAGAATCACTGCTTGATTGTGTTTTTCAGATCACTGTTTATGATATTTCAATTAAGGAAATGGAGAGGCAGAAAAAAGAGAATGTCTGATATTGTGATGTACAATATGTGTACTACATGTATTCAAAAACATCCATAAACAAGTAAAGAACACATCATACAAATGCATATATGTACATGAAAAGTCATTTTAATTTCAAGTTACTAATAAAGTGCGTACCATAATCACAAATCAAGACATTGAACATTTTCTTCATTCAAAAATACATTATATGACAGGACATGAGACCCATATTCTCAAATCAATCTTGACTGTATCATGTGTACTAAGACCTGTAAAACAACACATGATTAGAGTATTTGCTCGAATATTTTCAGCATTCATACATGAACCTGAATGATTAAAACTTTCCATCCGCTTCCTCTTAGGCTATTTTCAGAAAAAAAAACATAACATTTATTCAAAAGTAGTCAGTTATGCTATGGTCCATACTTGCATTCTAAGTGAAATATTTGACATACATAACATAAAGACAGGGTGTCCCATTTGCAAAAGTCATGAAATTTGGCAGGAATCTGCAGTTTACCCTAACAATAATAATATAAAATCTCACAGTCATGGCCTCACAAACCTTTTCAGGAAAAGTGAAAAACCATCCTTGTTTACGTTTGAAACCTAGCAACGAAAGTCTCCATTCACAATCGTATTGCCCGTGTCAGTGCGCGATGCACCAGGCACCGAAGGCATTGCTCCAACTGAACACATACAATGCTGACCATAGCAAACAGCAGTCTCTGGTCTTAAGGCTCCAAGAACCAGAAAGTTTCGGACGACCCGCCCAAAACCTCCTCGAAATCTAGCGATCACTATAATATACAAATATTTCAAGATCATGAGGGATCTTGTGGAATCTATTTGCATCGAGGTTAAGTGGAGGGCATACGGTACTATTTTGGAACCGCACGCCCTCCACTTCACCGAGGGGACCAATGGATTCCACAAAGATCCCGAATAAAGATCATGAAATATTTGTTTTACATCCTTCATAAACATATTTTTTGTTCATTAATTTAATCCTCACCATGGACCTTGTGATAGCGTCCATGCTCTAAGCTCTGAGCGCAGGTGCACAATTCAGATGTTTTCTTATTTCCTGCGGCTGAGCTCTCTTTCTCCAAACAGTTTGTCTATTTATGGTCATGTGGCATCCTTTCAACCAATCAACGAAATAGGATATATCAATGAGGGATATGATTCCACTTATATTCAGTTTCTGGTTCTATTACTGGGAGGGAAGTTCTTACATATCATTTGCATTCATTTACAGTGGTTTGTACCAAATTTCTTTTTTTGACCTGCAAAAGGGACACCCTGTCTATAAGGGAGTGGTATCTATGGTGACATAAATAAAGAACAAAATCATGTATGGGAGAAAAAACATTTTCTGTCTCTGCATCTTTTGGAATGAGCTGACGGTTCTGTAGCTACATTTTGACCTATCTTAAAAACGGTTTTGTTTTCTTCTATGTATGATTAAATGATCAGTTCATTCTCTCTGAATCTCAGCAAAGTGTAACGAGAGTGATATTGCATTTCAAACGCTTTATGATTACACCTGAGTGTGGTTATGTCAAGGTCCCTGGGGTGATGGAAATCACTTTATTATAACAACATTTTGTTGTAGCATGGTTGCAAATGCAATTAAATACATAAAAAAAATACTTATGGGATTGTTAATCATTAATTTTGTTGTAATGATAGTTCGATAGGTAAGTTTTTTTCATTCACTGTATAATCATTCAGCTTATCAGGAGTTGTGGGAAAGGAGAGTAAAAAAATGTAATAATGCCCATCTATAAAGACCACTGTCTATAAAGACCAGACCACTTACTTCAATTCCTTCATAACAGTTCGTATGTACCTGTATTTGTCTATAAAGACCGTTGTCTGTAATGACCACCTGCCTGCAAAGACCACTCACTTGAATTCCTCCATAATAGTTTCTATGTACCTCCAACTTTCTATAAAGACCTCTGTCAATACAGACCACCTATCTGCAAAGACCACTCACTTGAATTCCTCAATAATAGTTTCTATGTACCTCCAACTTTCTATAAAGACCTCTGTCAATACAGACCACCTATCTGCAAAGACCACTCACTTGAATTCCTCAATAACATTCCACATGTACCTGTACCTGTCTATAATGGCCACCTGTCTACAAGGACCACTCACTTGAATTCCTCCATAACAGTTTATATGTACCTGCACCTGTCTATAAAGACAACTTGTCCATAAAGAGTGTTTGGGGGGTTTTCCTTTTGGGTGGTCTTTAAATCCAGTTTTGATTGTAATTTGGTAAGCGTTTGGGTAAAAACTGCACATTTCATAAGTTCACAGAACATCTTATATAAAAGTGTTCTGAGACAGATCTATCAGGATTGATCTGTTAAAAGAAAATGTGCATGATGAAACAAAAATATGAGCAATTCTTAAAAAAAAAGAGAGTATTAAACACAGATTGATGTTTATGATACAGAGAGTATTGTACAGAGATATAAATCTATCGACACAAAGTGTGTGGCCTGTTGAGGTCATTGAAGATACCATAGTTTGCCCTCTCATAAGAAAAGACCGCGCATTCTCCTTCCCATCCCCTGTCGGTCGTACAGCACGTTGAACTTGTTGACAAACTGTCATGGAAATAAAACACAGAGTGAGCATTGAGTTACCACGTACATGAACATATGCAAAGCAGGTATATGCCTGATATTCATATCCACTGAAAAAGAAAACTTGAACAGGAAATCAAACCCCTGTAAAAATTAATGAACAAAGATGGTTTGGACAACACGTCCAAAACCTTCCTGAAATCTATTTATCACTACAATTCGGCTTTAAGTCAGTTTCTAGTTTAATTATTTGGAGGGAAGTTCTCATCAAATATATTCTCCCATTTTCACAAAATGTTTTTTTTATTTTGACCTGCAAAAGGATGAACCTATCTTTAAAGTTGACTGGATGCTCTGTTTGCGATTGTACACACAATGACTTACGTACCTGGTTGACGGTGTTGCAGCCTTTCGTGATTGCTCCAAGGTAGGCCATCAGAGTAACATCATTGCATTGCTGTGGTGAACAACATAAGGAGAGTCAAGAAAATGTGTCTTGGTCTTCAAATGTTCATTTTTGTGCAATCATCTACTGGTGTATCAACCCTGTGAAATTTATATTACATTAGGTATAAACCCATTTAAATAGGTATAAATATATGCACAACTTGTAATGTCATTTGGCCTCTGGGCTACCATCATGTAGTTGTCTTAGAGTAAACCATTCTGCTTATGTATGCAGACAAAAGAATAAACTAATTTGAATACTAAAGAAATTAGACTGCATGCAGTAATTCAGTATGTCCCCGCCCTCCTACACAGACACTGGAGTATTTCCATAATCTGTAATTGTATCAAGTGTGGAGATATTTTTCTTAGATATTTAACAAGTTATCACATTAACAGCAAAATCTCATAATTTCATCTTGACCAGTGACGTTTGACCTTGATCTTTGACCTCCTATGACCCCCCCCCCCCAAAAAAAAAAAAAAAAAAAATTACACAACTGTCCTGTTATATTTTATAATTGTACCAAGTTTTATGATATTTAGTTGATTATTTCATACCTTATCCCCTTAACGAGATCCATGCACAAAATGCCATTTGGCAACTTTGTGGCGAAGGCATGAAAATATTATGCACAAGGGCATTTTTCTTGTTTTCCTGGATTCCTTCATGCTTTGCCCTCATGTAATTTCTGCACAGATGGCAAGACTCACGTTATAGAAGTCTGCGTCAAACTTGTCGTGGTGTAGGACAGGTAGACGGTGGCAGAGGCTGTTGGCATCGCGCAGGATGTCGTGGTTCATGGGCACCTCGCCCGCCTGCACTGCTTTCACATAGTCCAGGACCAACTTCACCCGGCTGTGCAGCATCTTCACCGCGTTGTGCTGCGCGATCAGGTGTTCAGCAACTGTTGAACATAGGAGAGAGAAAAAAAAAGTGTAGCCAATTTGAAAGCGTAGTATTTAAAGAAAAATACTCTAAATAGGTTGTGACAGATCCTCATTATTGATCCTTACACCTTGAAGTCATTCATGTACATAGCAATGGTGTGCAGCATCTTCACTGTGTTTTGCTGCACGATAAGGTGCTCTGCAACTATTGAATACAGGAAGAATTGATGGGAGGAAAGAAACTTATTTAACCTGTAAACTACAACATTTTAGAACAGCAATTATTTTAAGCCCACTCATGGTCAGCCACTATACCAAGCATGGGCACTTTCAATTGCGAACATCAATTGTAAATGATTAATCACTCGCACATGCGGTGACCAAAGCATTGCCACTCTATAGCCATAGGGGATTTTGTATTGCGTTTACACTTGAAAATTATTCAATTATTCCAACCGAATCTAGCTAATCACTCTATGACCAGTTTACATTCAATATTGCAAAGTGCTTATGTCATCAATAATTGCACTTTTAACTTAAAAATATTATTCACTCCATCTCTTACAAAGTAATCATTGATATTACTAACTGAGAGAACTTTGTGGTCAGACAAAAAAGAGCCAGCTTACCAACAGAGCTCTCCATTGTCTCGCTGTTGGTTACCCTGGCAACATGATCCACCCCAATCCGCTCAGCCTCCTCTGTTGCTAGGGTGAAGTGCAGCTCCACAAAAAGCATCGTAGCGATGCCGTTCACCAGGTCGATCACCGACTCGAACATGTGCACGGGCAGCTGCTGCACAAAATCATCATGACAGAAAAAAATACTTTTTGAATGTACTCGTCTCAATTGATTCAAAGACCAACATTTCCATATTTTCTTCAAATCCAGTGCCCCAATTACCATTGAATGTTTCAGTTGTTGGCAACAAATGTAATCATAGGCCTACTGTCACTTCATATTATTGAAATTATGTGGCTCAACTGGTTGAGTGCATGACTCTGAGAGGTGAGAAACTCTTGATATTCCTTTACAGTATTACCCAAGCTCTCTCTGTCAAGGCAATAAGGCAATGCATGAGAATAACAGTGCATTGCAATTTTTAAACTTTTCGACTTTCCCCAAATTTGGATGTCCTGTACTTTCAATGATTGAATAACAACAATGAATAGGGTATGATGGAAAGGAAGAACAAGCAATATTTCTTATGGCACCTGATGCAGTGATTTATATGAGTGGTCAAAATGCCCCCCCCCCTCCCCCCCTCCCCGTTAAAACCTGCTCGCAAAAAGCACAGTCAGTATAGGGTTAAGTAGCCATAGAAATGTTTAAACATATTATGCTCAAGTGTCTTCTCCTTCCTAACATCTCCCTGGTAGAATCACTACTGGTAATTCATTGGTAATCTGGACATTCCTTCTCCATATTTTCTCCACCTTCCACACTGGAGAGAAATTGTTGTCCTTAGTGTCTTCTCCATCTTAACACCTCCCTGGTAGAATCACTTCTGGTAAGTCATTGGTAATCTGGACATTCCTTTTCCATATTTTCTCCACCTTCCACACTGGAGAGAAATTGTTGTCCTTGGTGTTCCAACAAAGTTGTGGTTGCATACTTGCTTGCAGCAGTGTATTAGAAGAGAGGCAGATGCCATAGTCTAGAATCTACACTAAATGTACCAGACAACCAGGATACTCTATACTCACATCTGCTTGTCTCGAAAGGGGATTCAGCTTCAAGAATATTGGACTCTCGTTGATTTCACAGATCTGAATTTACGATGAGAGAATTGAGCAATGTATTTTTACGAAACATGCAACAACATCAGATAATAAATGAAACATTATGATTTTAAGCATGTAACGTAAAAAAATAAAATTATGTATGAAAGTCAAACATGGACATTGACATTGGTTTTGAGGTCAGAGAGTTGCAAGGTACATTTTTTTTTTATGAAAGATGATGAGGCTACCCCTTGACTGAATAACCAATGAAGAAGTTCTACAGAGAGTCAAAGTGAAAGAGAAGTTAATTTTTGAGCTAAGAATTAGACAGTTGAAATTTGAGGGGGCGTGTGCTTTTTAAAGGTGGCTTGGATTGGAAAGATGAATGGAAAAAGAGCCACGAGAAGAAGGAGGTTACTTGGATATGCAGCATAACCAACTGATTAACAGATCAAGGGGCTGCATACCATGATGTGGGACTGATAAAAAAGAGCTCATTACAGAGAGTTGTGGCATGCAATGGACACCTACGTCTGTCGCAGGACACAGCAAGAGCTGCCAACCTCGCTTGACCAAAAATCCTATGATTTTGCCATAAAAATCCTATTTTCAGACAAAAAAAATCCTACTCTTAACTGTCGTGTACTTTCCTCCACAATATCTCAAGAATTGCAAACTTTATTTTGTAGTAAGTATGTAATTTATTCCAGACCTGCCAACCTCTGGAGTTCAAAAACTGTATTCTTTAATCAAAAAAGTTGTATTTAAAAAAAAAAAAAACTGATCAATGCCTCTTACAGTTCCTACATCGAGCATTTTTTATGGAGCACTGGCTGAATATGCATGATTTCGTCATGTCTGATGTGTTCGATGAACCAATGAACATCCCCAAATTGCCAATGTGAGATGATGGTAGGATACTTTACAAAACAGCATGGGCATTTTGCCATTGAATATGGCACATACACACAAAATAAGATCTAAATTTAAAAAAATATTTTAAAAAAAAATCTTTTTTTTTGTTTTTTTTTTGTTGAAAATCATATTCTTTAAAGGAAAATCGTACTGTCATATTTACTTCTAAAAATCGCACTAAATATGACAACATCGTACTGGTTGGTAGGTCTGTACAGTGCTTCGTTGTACGTGCTGCAGCTTACCTGTTTGTGAACCTTGATATCCGCTTCGTCTGGTGACCCACCCGTTGTATACCAACCGAGGAATTCATGGTCTTTGAACACTTGCTTGACTGATATGGACATCCACAAGAAATCAAAGAGAAAGGCACAAGAATCGGTTTAGATTCACTTATAAAGAGGCTCCGAAAATAATGAATGTGATGGAGATAGTGTTGCCACGATTCAGTATTTCATATTTGCAGATGTTTCCCTCATGTTAACCTTGAGTATGTTTGAACTTTAAGCATTTTTTTTACTAGAAATTGGTTTAGCATTACTTACAGCAAAATTTTGATGACACAACAATTTTGTTGAACAAAGTAATGGATTCTCAATTCATGGTTTATCTTTCATATTGTTGTAAGCTCTCTCATAAGTTGTAACAATACATATCAAATTTCTCTGGACAAAACCACCATGTGCCAACAGAATTTTTAAACCTGCATTTCAGGGGCTTATAAAAAAAGTATACATATATCAGTGAAAAAAGTAGACAAGTGTCCAGAGCCTCGTTGCATAAAAGTTACTACTAATGGTAACTCTGCCATCAATTCCTATATGGCCCTCATCAATCAAATGCAAGGTTTCCATAGATGTTGCCACTGGTAGTAGAGTTGCTATCAATGGTAAGTTTTACGCAACAGGACCCAGGCCTAGATTAGACCTGAATTGATTCATCAATAGCAAAATAAGACAGGGCCCAGGGCCATGTTGCATGTAAGTTTTCAATTATTGTAACTTACCATCAATGGTAACTACCATGGCAACAGGTGCAATAACAGGAGCTCATTGGCTGTTGCCACAGTAGCTACCATTGATTAAAGTTACAACAACTGAAAACGTATTTATGCAACATGGCCCTGGGCCCTGTCTTATGTTGCTATTGATGAATCAATTGCAAGTCCAATCTAGACACGGGCCCCGTTGCATAAAATTTACCATTAATGGGGGCAACTCTGCTACCAATTGCAACATTTAGCCCCAGCAAAGAAATGTGTATTTCTTCCCCTGATATCAATGGGGAGCCCCAATGCTCTGAAGAGGAACGGAGCCAGCCACTTACACTGTTCTTCCTTAGTGTTGTAGTACTCTCTGTCAATCACAATGTCGCCTTCGACCGTGTCAAAGAGCAGCTCAAATGAGTTGAGAACCTCAATGTTCCTGCCTTCCTGCTTGCCAATCAATGCACCCAGAACTGTTACGAGAAAAACAGTAACCATGGTGACTTAGTAAGAGTACATATATCTACATCTGGCTATTTAGTATCAAATGCATTCAATGGACTTTAACCAAATGGAAACAAACATTCTAATGAATACAAATTAGTTTGTACAACTCGTAACGCAGTTCCAACTGCTGGAACTGCTCGCACCCTGTTGCATAATTGTTCTCGATCAGACGATCCTCGAGAACAATAGAAATACATATGTCATAGCGACTTACTATGGAAAGCCGAGTTGCGTAATTAGGGCCATGAATGGTGAATAAAATTGCATTATGCGTGCTATTATAGTAATAATAGCTATATCATAAGAAAATAATAATAGTCAACAAAGTGATATAAATTAAAGACAGTGATAATCATAAATCATGAAGAATGACAAAATTAGCTATATCTGGGACTACACATTGTAGAATGTACAAGTCAATTCAGGCACCTTGGGTCGGTTTTCCTTCTTGTGCTCGAATTCTAGTCCAATGTTCCGAAATATTCATGATGACCAGGGGGTGAAGTGCGACGGCAACGCCTCCTGCACCTCCAGACGCCATCACAGAGGACTGAGATGACGTCGATGAGCTTCCTCCAACATCCATTTCGGTCGCCATTTTGCTTTGGGATGACTTGTTTTTTTCTTTCTGTAGGATATCAAAGGATAAAGCCGTCGGTAGGATAGCGGTATCAGCATACCCTCTTCCCGCGCCCCGCGGTTAGGCGACTGGATCGAGAGACGGGAGACGCACGTACGTGTAGAAATATCCTTTATCAGGATAAGAAAAAAAAAGTTAATGCCCGGAACAAGCGCTTGTATGTTGTACAGACTACAGTACAGTGTGGCTCAGGAACATTAATCTGCCGATTGAGAAGTCTCACTTTGTCATTCATCATGCCGATTTCCAAGAATTATAATTATTTTGTCCTTCCTCACATTCCAGTAATGATTGCTGTTACACTGGGATTGCTTTTGACAATTGTAAGTAGCTTTGTACTCAGTTAGATCTAAATCCATTTCTCAGCTCGACCGTCCGACTCTGTGCGGTACGCCCAGGCCAGGCCAGGCCCGTCGCTCCCGGAGCTCCCTCCTCCCCGGGCGTCAGACCCGCTCACGCACTTCAGTCACTCACATTGCCTTGGCTTTGGCTGCCCTATGAATTACGATGTCGATGACCCACAAATTCACTCGTGTTCGATGTTTTGTGTACACTTCAACCTCATCGGTAAAGAAGAATTATAAGGGTTTACCTAATCGAGAACGCCCCAGGGCCTCAGAAGGTGAAGGCGATTGCAGATGACCATGGGCATGGCATTGGATTTTTTTAATGTGTGATGCGTTAAATTAGATGTCAGTTCATTCAATCTGGAGCCTGTTTCTGCTTCAAAATGACACTAAAGTCTCATTTGGAACTGTAACTAGTTTCATTGAAGACAAACTGTTTCTTGAAAAGAATGCTTACTCAGATTAGTCAATATGTGTGCATGGTGTCTGTTGATTGGTGGTTGCTGGTCCTGTGCATTTTCATTGACTTGGGCAGATCATATTTAGACCAATCCATCAATCAATATCTAGCCTTTTTTTCATAAACTTCTGTAATAACTAATAAAACTTACCTTGTTGACAATTTCTTGAAATTTGGGATGAAGAATAATCTAAAATGCTGATTATTATGGCTAGATTTTATATTGATATCAAAATATTTTGACAAAGTCTTCTGTGATGTTAATCTCTCCCTTTTCTCTACAGCTGTGCACATTCAAGCCTGATGTTGTGCCGTACGACTACCTGGGACCTCTTGGAGAGTTGGCTCACTTCCTTGCCTATGAAGAGCCGGTTGTGATAAGAACAATGTGAGTTGCAAGAACATCTTCTTCTTGCAGAAGATAATTGCACTGTGACTACCGGGTAGTGTACTGGTATGCGTGTAGAGCGTAGCACACATATTCTTACCTTAGCAAGTGCAGATATAAGGTTATTTACATGACAGCTCAAAGGAATAAGCACGGGTGAGGGGAAACGGAAGAAAGGGAAGGAGCCGCAGTTTTAAACCGTGGTATATTTTGTCCAGTTTAGCATGAAACATGATGTTTTGTAGGCTAAAGCATCGTGTTTCATGCTGAACTGGACAAAATATACCATGGTTTAAAACTGCGGCTCCTTCCCTTTCTTCCCTTTCCCTTTACCGGTACCTGTGCCAATTCCTTTGAGTTGTAGTGTATGTACAGCGTGTGGGTAAAAAGTGTCCAGTCTATGACGATAGCTGCACCTCCCTCAGCAGAAGCCTGAAGGTCTCCATAGATGACTTTTGTTTGACTTGTAGTAAGATTTCCTTTTAAAAAAAATCCTTGTAGTACCAGTAGCCCTACATTACTAAAATGTGATTAAGAGATATATCTACTCAGTAACATTGATTCAGACCCAATTCTTTTCTTTGAATCTGTCCCCATTAAGAACATGGAAAGTGTTACCGTTTGCCCATAAAGATTTAAATCTGTATAACTCAGCTTTTGCAAATTTCCATGAAAGTTATGTTTTGACTTTTAAGATACTTAATGTAAGTGTGTTTTTTATAATGACACTCAATATTTTCTGGAGAACATTTTTGAAAAGAGGGAACATCAACTCCCCCCCCCCCCCCTCCTCAGTTTCTAAAATGTTATTGTGTGTAGTAATTTTTGAATGATAGACTCAAAATTTGGAGGAAATCAAATTTGAGCTTCGAAAGATCTCTTTTAGATTAGAAATGAAAGCATACATTATGAGCTAAATGAGGCAGTTGACCAACATGAGGTAATAGTCTTCCTTCTTTAAATTTTGAGTCTGAGGTACATAATTATGTTGGACATTGAACTTATGGAAGACAACACTTGATGATAAGTCAAGAATGAAAATGTTAGTATTGTTACAGCACATCTTCCTAGAGGGAGGGCTCTCTTCATGAGAATGCCCTATAACATATAAATTATTGAATGAACTAATGATATTCAATGCTTCATAATTATCTCAATACCAGACATTACCGGTCACATGTTCTCCATTCCACTAAGTATCGTCTCTGATGATTGTATTGAAAATGAATTGATATAACAAGTGCAGTTGTCCTGTTCCCTTTTCATTGATGTTCTCTTTATTTATTCTGTGACAGATGTATCACAGCTATTTTCATGCACGTTCTGGAGAGCCTCTATGCCTACCATCTTGCTGGGTAAGTTGAAAAGGTAGAACACTGAGTTAAAAGGCATATATACTGGGAAGGCAAAAAAGCCTTCAAAATGTAATTGTTAGCAATCTTCTTGCCAATGGTCTTAAATTCATGTATTGTCTATTTTAAAAGCTTGCTGAAAGTTATTTTCCTTCAAATGATCTATATTTGGAGTAATGGGTGATTAAATCACAAATCCTCGAAATGTTCGGCCCGAACATTTCGAGGATTTGTGATTTAATCACCCATTACTCCAAATATAGATCATTTGAAGGAAAATAACTTTCAGCAAGCTTTTAAAATAGACAATACATGAATTTAAGACCATTGGCAAGAAGATTGCTAACAATTACATTTTGAAGGCTTTTTTGCCTTCCCAGTACAGTATATGCCCTTTAAAGACAAAGAAACAAATCACCTGTATCAATTAAGTTATTTTGCTTATCAATTTTGTCGATGATTTAAGCAGCTGTAATTTTCAAATTGAAACTTGTTTATTTTCTTGCTGCATATCTTCAATTAAATTCTTCATACTTTTGATTGTAATTGTAGTTGCATTGTGATTGTATTTGTTGTTTTGAAAGAGGCAAGATTTGAATCCATAAGTCTACATTTAACAGTACAGGTATTTTTGTTATCAACGTTCTACTCGGATTATCCACAGTGTAAATTTTTTTTAATTTCTCAGATAGTCAGATACTACTGTCTTATCTACCATCATATATTTAAAAAAAAAATCTCTTTCTGTTTGTCTATGTCTCTGCCTCCATCTTGATAAATATGTAGGATGTATGAAGTAATTTTTTTTTTTTTTTAAAGTGACAAGAATTTATGTTCTTTCCTCAAATCTTGCTTGTCTTTTACGTTCCAGTTTTTAAAAGGATTCATATCATGCCTGTATATTTTAGTTTCCCCCTGCCCCCTACCTTTTTTTTTTTCAAAGAAGCCTATTCACTACTTTCAATTTGCTCTTTCTCCAATTCTTTCATTCTGCAGGATGAAGGAATTGTCAAGTTCAACAAAGTCAAAATGGCTCATTTCTACTTTCTTCTTTGGGATCTTCTCCATGTATTACCTGCTGAGATTTAACCCACAGAAAGCACAGAAAAGGGACTAATTATGTAAACCTCCAACTAAATTCCTTCCAGCTGTGTGCCATATTCAATAATGTAATTATGTCTTTCATTACACAGCTGAATTCAAACAGAATTTTTTGAAACATGGGCATGAACCACAATATGAACATAAACAACATGAGAATGAAGTTGGTGAGATGTTGAAGGGAATATACTGTACTGGGAAGGCAAAAAAGCCTTCAAAAGGTGATCGTGAGAAAACTCATTGTAAAAACTTGCTGAAAGTTATTTGCCCTTAAATGATCCACATTTAGAGTAATGACTTATTAAATCACAAATCCTCAAAATGTTCAGCCCAAACATTTAGTGGACTTGTGATTTAATCACTATATATAAGCGGTATATTTTGTCCAGTTCAGCATGAAACACAATGCTTTAGCCTAAAAAGCATCATGATTCTTGCTGAACTGGACAAAATATACCGTGGTTTAAAACTGCGGCTCCTTCGCTTTCTTCCCTTTCCCTTTACCCGTACCAATTCCTTTGAGCTGTAATGTATATGCAGGCTGGATTTTTTCCACTCGGATACTAATCAGCTCCACTCCTGTTCAATCTCTTGTTCAGACAATGGACAACAGAGTATGAATAAACTTCAAATTCTTTATAGGACACAATTAAGCCATACCCATTTAATAACTGCTGTTCTATGGCAGATGTTGACATCCACACTGGACCAGGGTTCGCAAAGACAGAAAATCTAACCATGAGCAACGGGTTAAATGGTATGTCTTGTATGCCGTGAGTCGACATTTAGTAAACTTTGTATGTTAAGCCTACACAAGGGATAATGCCAATTTCACAACCACTTTCATTCCACTTAGAGGAGCCAAGCAAACATTTATTTGTTCTTCAATTTCTGATTCTCTCACTCTCAGAGCTTACATGAATGTTATTAATGTTATGCTAACTAAGTGTGAACTCCACTTGTTTTTGTCACATAATAAAATCATCAAGATAAAAGTCATTCCTGAAGAGAACAAAAATGCTTTGCTTATTCATTCCATATGATTGGGACATGAATTGTTTGATGATTAGACACTGTAAAAGATGTTCTTCTGAATCATTCCCAAAATCGCTGTTACCCTTGTCAAAACACTTGGGTATTTACTAGTGAGATGATTCATGTTTGTAAGAAAAAACATTTTGAGATGTTAATTGATCTATGCAAAATGTTCATTGATTTAGCTGGGCAAATTTTCTTATTAAATTTGCAAGAGGCTATCTATGCTCAAGTAATGCTATAAGATGCACATGAATTAGAATATTGAATAGATCTGATTGCTGTGCAATATATAAAATAAATTTGTGAGTGTTAATGAGTGTATTGATCAAAACTTTTTTTTCTTAATTTGTGGTGGGTATTTTATAACAAACCGCTGTGATACAGATAATGATGTGTCTTACCTTGGACATTTTGTATGAAGTTTATATTCATGTTTAATTTTGAACTTGTAACAATGTGCTATGGATGGAAAATTACAATATCGTTGTATTTCTAGAAGTGTTGTTGTGCGTGTATCTTTATCTGTTTGCTCAGCATAGAGGGCATCAATGCTCTTACAATCAAACTTAAAGGAAAAGTTGAGCCTGAAGGTATGTTGATTTTAGTAAAAGCAGAAACATGAAAAGAACATTAGTGAAGGTTTGTTGAAAATCCATCAAAGGATAAGAAAGTTGCGATTGTTTAACGTTTTGATTTTGTGACATCACATGCGAGGTCATCTCCCATATGTTGTGTGCTGTATGATTCCGTAAATTGCTCTTTTTCTGTATTTCATGAAGGATTAGATCATATTCATAGAAATCACTAGTCGTGCGTAGTCGTGTGTAACTAACGCACATCTTGGTGAAACAGGGCCCAGGGCCTTCAGATGGGTGCAGTGCAGCATGATGCTCTGGAGGGCGTTTCATGAACGTTGTCAGCACTGACCAAATGGTGGTCAGTGCTGACAACTTCAGTGAAATCCTCGGTTTTGATTGGCTGAGAGGCACTAGCCTCTGCCTGATACTATGGTAACTGTCGGCAAAAGACAGCTTGTCAGACGAAAACATGTTCATGAAACGCCCTCCTGATATCGCATGGGTCTTCGTTATGACAGGCGGTGTATGCGTGTAAGAGTGGGTATGTGTATGTGTATTTCTAATGAAATTATATTATGGGATTTTATTAAAATGAAGTGAAGTCAATTTATTATGAAATATTCTCATGAGAAGGCTAAAATGAGAAAGAATACTACAGGTGTGTATTGGAAACCTAGAAGAGGAAATTTGGGAAATTCAAATGCTAGACATGCCTACAAAACTAATACATGTAGGTGATAAAATAGATGGAAAAAGGATTTGGAAAAACTATTCGACTTTGTGCGACGACTAGGGGTTAAAGTGCGATCTCCGGCACCATGGGCGGAAATCGGTCCCCGAAGGTGGGGGGGGGGGGGGGGGGGGCATGTTTTTCCTCAAGAAATAACTGCTGAGCAGGGGGGGGGGGGGTACAGGCCCGAAAACAGTAGGGGGCACTATATCTTGTGGGCGTAGGGCCTACAGGAACGAAAATAGTGGGGGGGGGGGGCACGCCCCCCCCCCGGGATTTCCGCCCATGTCGGGCACCATAGTCTGAAGAAAGGGAAAAGAATATAGAGTATTTTGATCAGCTTATAGAAATGATAAAAAGAGAAGTTTCATTAGTGAAAGTTATGATGATGATATGACTATTATAAAAGATATCAAACATAAGGAAAAACTATATGCTTCAAAAGAAAGTGTAGCGGCAAGATAGCCTATTCCTTATAAATGACCTTGTTTACTTCTGTGGGTAACCACGGTAGTTTACCCAAAGTGAAAGTGTACAGAATAACCCCAGAGTGTATGACTAATGCTTATGCAATCCCTATTGCTAGTGAAGGAGCGATTGTGGCTAGCGGTCATTACCCTAAGTTGGGTCCAAATGAACAAAGAAAAAGGGAATTTGGGATGGGCAGGCAATAAGCAAACTGAAAGTATATGGTCAGAAGAGACCTGACCGAGCAAGAAGAAGGAAGGGAAATTGAGTTCTGCACAGATTTGAGAACTGAACATAACCCTAGGATTGCAAACAGTTGGTGAGTAAGAATTTATGTTGTTTATTTCTATTTGTTATACATGTATCAAAGTTACTGTTATATTAACTCTGTTTGGAAGTGAGAATGTTTATGAACATGTTGAACTCAAGTAGATACCGTCTACCATGAAGCAAAGTAGATTATTTATTGTTAACACCGTAAGAATCAGCCCTGTTATTATGTCAACAACTGACCATGTGCAGTCATGATTTACTGTACCATTATGATGTACATCCGCATTGTGATAAACATAAATGCCAGATTAAAGGACTCATATGAATCAATTCATCAGTTAGAGTGCTTGCAAACTGCAGATTGCTATTATAGAGCTAAGCATTACTTTATCGCATATGATTTAGGATAAAGTTGTAGAATATTGAACAGTTATTCACATTATTTGACTAAGCTAGTATGTATTGATAGAATATGTTAAGTCCGTTACATTTACGCATAATGAAGATTGAGTAGATTTGGTATAGAAATCAGTTAGTGGTTTATTATACTTGTACAAATCTAGAGCATAGTTCATGATTAATTGTAACACTAAGGTAGTGGTAATGGTATGCGTCAAAATACAGCAGTATTTAGATGAAGTTTAATACTGAAACAACAGAGGTTGTGATGAATATGTATTCAGGGCGTTAGATTACGCTAATTAGCCCAGGGTTCTAACACATTATTGAGGTGTGATTGGATATCCTTCAGTAGTTAAGCAGGATATATTGTCCATGAATATTATTTCTCTGTTAATGTTTATGCATCCGTATAATCCACTATATTAATTGCTTGAGCTGTATTAAATATGCAGTTTATGTGCAGTCAGACACATATTCCACAGAATATAGCTATGCCTTACGATAACATAGTTTCTGTCGATATTGGAATGAAGTATACATTTATATGTCCCATTGGTATGTGATGATTGGAAACATAAGAGTAGGATTTAGCATGTAATTAGCGATAATCATCTCACTTAGTTATGTATATGTTATTAGTTACTTCAGTACATTTATGTATTTAGGAAGTTCAGCATTTAACACATTGTTATTGTTATCATTTATCTACAGTGAACCGCACAGTAATGCGCACAGAGTTGGCGCACAGTAATACGCACAAAGTTGACGAACAGTAATACCCACAGTGGAATTGCGACGAGTGTTAATTGCTAGCGATTGTGATCCCAAGCTGAGATCGTAGTCAGAGACAATTGACATCAATAAACAGAAGGGACTGCAAAGCTGTTTATGCCGTGTCGTCATTTTAGCGTGTTAAGCGTGTTTGAGCAGTGCATCCCGTATGATATAGGGTTACCACGTAGCTGACGCTACAAAAGTGATGTGGATATTTTTTTTTAGAGATATACACAAACTAAGTGAAGACAGTAAAGTTTTTTGTGAACGTAAAATACCAAATGCGGAATGCAATAATGCTTTGAAAGAATTAAAGTGGAATAATTCGCCTGGAAATGACAGTTTTACAGCAGAATTTTATTGTACTTTTTGGCCGGCTTTGGGAGGAATATTGGTGGGTGCTTTGAATGAAGCATTTGACGGTGTGGGGGGGGGGGGGGGGATTATCTAGTTCACAGAAGCAAGGGGTTATAATACTTATTGAAAAGCAAGGTAAAGGCAATCTCCATACATGTATAAAGAATTACAGACCAATAGCACTTTTAAATGTTGATTGTAAGATTTTGTATAAAGTGTTTGCTAAAAGAATAAAAGAAGTGCTTGGAGGAATAATACACTTTGATCAAGTTGGATATTCAAAATAGAAATCTTGGAGATGCAGTACGCTACCTGATAGATGACATTTTTTTTTCATTCCTTAAACCGTATCACAGGGTTCTTAGCTGCAATTTACTTTGAGAGAGTTAAGCAAAGTTACATTTTCTGACAAAAATTCGGTTCCAAAGTTTTAACAAGGCACTACCCGGCCACAGGCAACACTAGTATGTCTTTGTGTTAATGAAATAAAGCAATAACAGAGAACGAATTTAAGTTGTAAAAATCCATGAAATACTTCATTAGTTTACTCGATAATAGGAATATATTGTACATACAAATCATAGTATCCTAAGATTAGTAAATAAATCTATGTACATGTGTAAACAGGCATGAATAGACGAATCAATGTAGTGTGAACATGCTATTCCTATATATAGTACCACTTTCACATTCTAACTGTTCTTTTCGAATAGGAACAACAAACTAAGCTGCATTAGTCCATTCACATTTGTCCGGATGGACGTCAGCTTGTTTAGGAAGAGATTTCTAGGGAAATCTTAAAAGTAAGATGACGTCGGTTTTTGAGTGCACCAAGAAAGGTTCAGGCCGAACAAAAGACCCAGCACTAATAAATCTTGTCCATTTACAAAGGATACAAAGAGAGAGAATATCGGGAATGTTAACTCCCTTAAGATGGTCGAAGTCAAAAAAGTTTGAGTTTGAGTTTGAGTTTATTTTATTTCAACACGGCAACTTGCTTCAGCCAATGGCTGTTCTTCTGCAAGTCCGTGCAAAGGTAAAATACAAAGATACATAGACAACATTATATACAGAGTATAATCAAATTACAATAATACATATAAAAGACATTACGAAGAAAAACAAAACAAAAACGAAACAAACAAAAACAAAACGAAATCACAAAATGAATACATGTATTGACAAAGTTACAAATAAAAAAATTTATTTGTTATCAATCTTACTTTTAAAAATATGAATTGAAGTACTTTGCCTTATATCAATTGATAAATTATTCCATTTTCTGGCACCACGATAGGTTAAACAACGTTTCTTAAAATTTGTGTTTGGCCTAGGAATTTCTAATTGTAGAGTACTGTTTCTTAAACTGTATGCAAATTGCTTAAAGACAATGCTGTACTAATAACTCACCGGTGATTGGACTCGTGTTCGATGTCATGATACCTCCGCAGTGGAACACAGACATAAATCTACACCTTTGAGAGAGATGTTGTGAGAAATGCTATGAGGTCAGGTTGGAAGTGTATTATTTTTGTTTACAAATACATCACTTTCTCTGAGTCGATAGTAATACTACTACTACTACTACTACTACTACTACTACTACTACTACTACTACTACTAATAATAATAATGATAATAATAATAATAATAATAATAATAATAATAATAATAATAATAATAAAAATGTAAATCGTTTCATATTATAGCGCTTTCCTAACACGAAGTACTACCAAAGCGCTCGATTATTACCGTGGCTTTAGGAGCCAAATATGTAGCTAAAAGCTAATAGCTAGTTGATCTATTTAGATCAGGAATGCCATATTCCTGTCAGGTACCCATTTACTACAACGGGGTTGAGAGGGACAAACATGATCAAACACCTTGTCCATGTACGCACCGGGCTGGGCTTGAACCCAGGATCTCTCTGCGAGAGTCAATTAAGGCCTCTCACCACTATACCACAGTTCCCTCATAGTAACGGTGACGTAGGCTTCAATTTACGTGAATGGGTGGAAGGACAGAAGAAGTTCTCTCTGATGGGAAGTAGACCTGTGACCAATAAGAATTGATAATTGATACTACAACCAATTTTCTTAAACTCGCAACAAATTACAAATGAGACAAACGATAATCACTAGCAAATGTATCACTTGTTCACCAAATGATTGCCATATTTCGGAGGATGTAGTAGCGTTTCCATTGAAATAAGGGTGTAAGTAGGAGCCACGCCCCTTTGTTAACTGCAGTTCCATGACAAATTTTGACATATTAACAGGGGTTACAGGACCAGGGTTCACGAAGCCTGAAAATTTTTACTATACCATACCAGCCAAACGGCAGGCACCGGAAAATACGCTCATATGATACGCTCATATGATATCAGATATGACGAAGTTGTGAACGATCCTAACCAGCCAATCATAGTTCACGATAATAACGAAATTCTACCGGCGATCCAAGGCGATCCAATCATAGTCCGCGGACTATGATTGACTGGTTAGGATCGCTCACAACTTCGTCATATCTCGCTCATTCTGGATTTGAACATGGTTGATATTTTGCTGGATCCTGACCCTTCTATGGGGGGAGGTTGAAAAATAATTGTATCTCCATAAAGTACAATAAATTCCGCTTCAGATGATCTCTAAATATTAGGGGCTCAAAAGCGATTGACATTGAAATATAGAGTTTATTTTCATTTTTTAAATTTTTATTAGAACCACATTATTTATCTCGAATTTTCAATATTTTTCTGCCTGTTTCAATGAAATGTTTTTTCACCCTTAGTAAATGTCGACCTCCAACATACAGTTACAAAAGAAAGTGTACAAAAATATGATATATACATGGAGATATCGCAGTTTGAAAAGGAGACGTTTTTCGCGGTTCGAGAGGTAAAGTGAAGGTCACGACTACCGAGCTGAAAAAAAAATCGTGTGTTTTCTGCTGCCTGCGGACGAATATCGGTTGCGAAGTCCGTATGATTTCTGAAAATTCGCGTCACTTTGAAGACGAATAGCTCAAATGTTTTATTTTTGAGCCCAAACAATATTGGAATCAAATTCTCCGCTGGAGTACCGGCTTTCCAAAGCTGTAACTGGTATTGCCGTTCAATTTGTAGAAGGGTCAGGATCCAGCAAAGTCTGGGAGCTTACGTATATATCGGTTGCGAAGTCCGTACGATTTCTGAAATCTCGCGTCACTTTGAAGACGAATAGCTCAAATGTTTTATTTTTGAGCCCAAACAATATTGGAATCAGAATCTCCGCTGAAGTATTGGCTTTTTAGAGCCGTAACTGTCGTTGCCGTACAATCCATAGAAGGGTCAGCATCCAGCAAGGTCTGAGAGCTTACATATTTCAAAAAAAAAATTGAGGCCTGTTTTTGAAGGCAAATAACATAAAAACTCCTTTGCGGATTTCGAAAAAAACTAAAAATATTTATTAAGAAACATATAATCTCAATCCCTGTCTAAAAAAATCCTGATCAGTATGCTTACAGAAGACCCCAGCAAAAGATCTCGCGAGCATGTCAAATTCCTTCATAATCTACGTGCAGCAAAATCTGCGCGTGAGATTTCGCGAGACGAAAAATAAAACGCTCACGATTTCTATAGAACGAGCGAGCGGTGCCGATTGACTGATACTGTATATACCATACTTGTTTTTTGCACTGCGAGGGCGCTATCTCAGTTTCTGGATATCACAGGGCACTAGGTCAAACAATCGAAAATCGATGTCTAGACCCCAGCATATTACATACAGGCCAAAACGAAAAAATGGCTCCCTAACCACTAATGTGTGGACTGCACATGAAATTTACCGACATGTATTTGATATTATGTCGCATTAGCGGTTAGATGATGATTTTCTTGGAATTTAATAGCCTATGCGTCATTTTAAAGGAGATGTGTGTTGCATTATGTAATATCTGTTAACGTTTTGGACAGGTACTTTTCGAGACTAATTGCACGGTATGCAAACAAAGTAATCAAATT
Organism: Arbacia lixula; assembly: GCA_963669155.1. Classification (NCBI taxonomy): domain Eukaryota; kingdom Metazoa; phylum Echinodermata; class Echinoidea; order Arbacioida; family Arbaciidae; genus Arbacia; species Arbacia lixula. The sequence goes on along the minus strand of OZ022590.1, from coordinate 5,312,408 downwards.
TATTACCTATTTGTTCATGCCAGACACTAGTACTGGACATCGAAATGTTTGCCACTCGGATGTCGGTTTGTTGATATATTCCCATGGGAACCGGTCATTGGCGATGTCTGCAACGTAATGTGCAAATAGGATATCTGAGTTTAAAGGACAAAGACATCAAGAAATGTTTCAAACAGAACGTGACTATCAAAAATTTGTATCATTTTCGAATATTTCAGCGTATCATCTTTTAGTTTCTATGAAAAATAGAGCCTTGTACTCAGGAATAGTCTCTTAATTATAATCGTCTTTTTTTTTCATTCCGTGAGCCGAAGAAGAAATCAAGAATGGTAAGTCTACCGTATATAGCCAGGCCCCTTTATCGAATACATAATTTGGACAAGAATTTCTAACAGTATTGTATCTGTCACCACCCCCCCCCCCCCCGCAACGAAAAATCACTGCCAAACAACAGCATTAGCAATGCGCATATTTAACATGCTAAAACAAATATATTCAAATCAATACAATTTCAAGTAGTTTTGATTTTAACTTAAAACTGTACAATACATTTGCGTAAATGGGTTATTATATTGTTTTAGCTTAGTTTAGGCTTAAGCAAATCAGAATATGCATCTAAATCAAATATACTAATCCGTTACTTTTATCCATGCATCTTCATACGTGAACAGATGCAGTTTTCCCACCATACTGTACAGTGTGTCCCAGAAAAAAGGAAACCCGTTTTTCGAGGTCGATAACGTAATCATTAAATATCATATTATTACAAAAATAACAGCAATATTGAGAGTAAAGTATCTTCTTTCGTTTGGTACCAAATTCACGATGAATTGTTCACGCATGACTGATTTCAAGCAATTACAAGTGCTCGATGTCAGAAACGTTTTGCGCAGAATAGTGAATGTTGTTTGCACTACGTTGACGCTTCCTTACAAATCTTGACCATTTGTCCTGCGTAACTTGATTTTGACAATTATTTTTTAAACACCTGTTGCTCCTCAACGCATGACTCTTATCTATCATGTGAGGTGTCAAATGAAAGCAGAAACATTGTGCTTTCTAATGATGTGTATAATATTCCATGATTTTTTTTCATTCAACTAGAGAAACAACACAGAATCTCGGTTTCCTTTTTTCTGGGACACTGTTACCGTCCAATATGAACAGTACTTGTAACCGGTGTCTAGGGCAGATCGCATACTCTCGACCGCTACGACGAACTATCCTATAATTAGCGCAAAGAAAATATATAGGGAAAATATACAGTTAGTTGTGTTTAGTCATAAACACGATCCAGAGAAATTTGCACAACTATCGGCGAGATTATGTTATCAATGATCAGCGTTAAAGAAGATTGAGAAATTAGATCATATTATGAAGACATGCATGAATACATCTTCTTATCTCTGATATCTTTTACCTAGAATTTAATTGCAGTTTACTTGTCACGGAAAGAAGACTCAGTCATTTGTGAACATACATCATGTTTTCGTTGTGACTGTGTGTTTTTGGCTCTGCATTTAGCAGTAATTGAGCTACAACCTAGGCTTTAATTTGTATATTCATATTCCTTTATTGTTTCTGAATGACTTGATATTGAAAAAAAGAATGAGCTTCACCCAGCGCCAATCGAATTTATGCAGTGTGTAAGGATTACTCGCCAGGGAATGGAGAGGTTACACATACGGTGTGTATGATGAGATTCATGTATCCAGCGACCAGGGATATGTTATACATCCATCTTAATTCAGTCTCCAGACTGCATGCGAAAATGTAAATGGTAAATTGTAAATTGTATTTATTTGGTCCATTTAAAAGATACATATATGAAATTTATTTTGTTCACATGATAAAAAATATCAAACATAGAACATAGGAGCAAACACATTTTTACAGATTAATTGACAACATCATACATACACGGTACTACAACATTGAAATCAAACATGAACCTTCCAGGTCAACCCGATGGGTTGACATAAAATGACAAAGAATGACAGGTTTTACATTTAAAAAAATGGTGTTATACCCTACATACTATAATGCAATAATGTAATACTAATGTATAATCATGATAATTGAATTAAATAGTCATCGTACAGTGAAATATTGATTAGGTCCCTTTAAAATGCATTGATTTACCGTTATTAATATTCCAGGTGAACTCGGCATAACCTAAGGTATGGAACAGACTCTCTTCACCATTTAACCATTACATTACCAGGACTTGAAAACACCTATTGATTTACTACACATTGTCATGCCAACGGTAATGGGAGAGTTAAAACAAAGGCCTCTTTACCATCCATTGTCCATATCAAAGGGATAGTTTACCCTGAAGATACAAGATACAATATATTTTATTCAGTCCAAAATCATGGAAATTTGCTTTCCACCAGCACAATAACACAACAATATATAGCGATACTTGAGACACATATAAACGATAAACAATAAACAATGAGCAATGAGTTAGAAAAACATATCTAAGCATAGTTGTAATTCGTCTGTGTAGATGTAAATTATGTACTGTATATGACATAATAATTAAAGACTGAAAATCATTAACAGCGGATATTGGGTTCATATTTTTAATTTCCTTCTCGTTCTATTCCTGGTGTAATAAGATATATAAGATATAAGACATGACAGAAACATATAAGTGAAGGTTTGACGAAAAAAAAGGTATGCTCTTTTGAAATTTTAATTTTGTGATGTCACGTGTGAGGTGCTCTCCCATATTTATATATTGTGATTAAACATGATTACATATGATTCTATAAATTTCTCTTTTTCTTTCTGTTTTTGACAACGGATTTATTTTTTTCATACACGTATGTGTGTAAAAACGTATTTCTAATGATATATCAAATCCACATATATATATCCACATATATTTTTTTTTTTAGAAAATGCAAATTTTCGAGAAAAAAATGTACACAACATAATGGGATAGCACCTCACACGTGACGTCACAAAATCACAAATTTGAAAGATCATAACTTTCATTAAACCTTCACTCGTATATTTTCTTTAATGTGTCTGTTTTAGTTGAAACAAAGTTAATTTCAGGGTGAACTATCCCTTTAATCTGTCCCATAATGTTCGTGTACATGTTACACTTGCATGCTAACGCCACAAGTCGCATTGTACGCCACAAGCCTTCAGGCATTTTGGTGTGTATCCAGCTAGGAGGTTAATCAACATTAGATTGTCCATCTGCCCTCTTCCCTCATCATAGCTACGTGACCGGCTGACCTCTATTTCTGTGATTGTATCTCTTGTTTGTTCATGTCCCTCAGTCCCGATTTCAATAATGAGTGAACAAGTCTTATTCAAACTCAATGAGCATTGCTCTTTTTTTTCCTTTTTTTTTTTTTTTTTTTTTTTGGGGGGGGGGGGATGTGTAATTACATTCATCACTCATGGCTCGCAATAAGTCCTTCTTACAGACACCTTCTTGTCCATAGGTTATATACAGCGTCATGCATTCAAAATGAAAGGAAACTATATACATTTCTGCATATAGCTTTATCGTAAACTTTGAAGAGGGGCGGTGCCGTCGGCTTTGTTTCAAGCAATGACCGCTGTTATCTCAGCTAGTACACGGTGCGTATCTAGCTGTCCAGCATTTATACATAACGCAAGCCCGTTTTTCAAAGTAAATAAAAAGAAGAACGCCTATATATCTCAGTGTTCAATCACTAGATTACAAACCTCTGGCATGCAGAGTTTGCATGTTGACCAATAGTATTAGCGACGAACGTGTATGTACATATCACCCTCACAGCTAGGCTTCGCTGCTCCTTTAATGCCATCTCAGTAGTAGATAGATTAACGGCGTTGGTGCTTTATAGAAGTCCAGGGATTCATTGTTTGTTGAAGTCAGCGAAAGATTGGGGCGGTCGGGATAAAGAATTTGCATATTGTAGCAGATGTACGTACGCGTAGTCTCTATAGACGATTGATGGCCTGGATAACGATATTTCGTGTTCCAGTTCTTAATATCGCCTGGACATTATTCCACCACACATACTGCGTCGCCGCCGCACCCCATTTGTCGCGCTCCTTGACTGTGTAACCTTCGGTCTGTCTGAAGTGTCGTAGTTGATCATAGTCCAGCTGGTAAGCGCGAGGAAACGAACTCGAGCACGATGTCGATCCAGGAGGAGCCGAGGAAAGGGGCCGATGTGGCGCTGACAATACCCCCTGGGTTGGAAATGTTGGATCGTGATCCAGACGACATCAACAGCCATGTTAAGGTAAGTAGATATTCGTCGCTTACTCGGCTCAAACTTCGCTTTCTCCTTCTTCTTCTTCTTCTTCGTCTTCTTCTTCTTCTTCTTCTTCTTCTTCTTCTTCTTCTTCTTCTTCTTCTTCTTCTTCTTCTTCTTCTTCTTCTTCTTCTTCTTCTTCTCCTTCTCCTTCTTCTTCTTCTTCTTCTTCTTCTTCTTCTTCTTCTTCTTCTTCTTCTTCTTCTTCTTCTTCTTCTTCTTCTTCTTCTTCTTCTTCTTTTCCTTCTTCATATTCGTCTAATACTTGACTCGTCACACTGCGTTTTCTTCTTGTCCTTTAATTTCTCTCCTCATTTCCCCTCTCCTCTTCTTTCTTTTCCTCAACTCTGTGTTTTAGTTTTGCTCTCCTTAACCTTCGTTCCTTTCCCCTTCTCCTCTGCTCTTTCTTCGTTTTCCTTTATTGAACTCAGTGTTTAAGCCCATATACAAATGATGTCGATACATTTTGCCTTTTGCCATTTCCGACACTATACCAACGAGTGGTATTTAAGTGGGAATTGCCTTCATAAGTCATCCGGGCCCGCCGAATACAATGAAGCTCTGAATTGTTATGACCTCCATAATGAGAGAGAGAGAGAGAGAGAGAGAGAGAGAGAGAGAGAGAGAGAGAGGAGGGAGGGAGGGAGGGAGGGAGAGATCAGGTGAAGGGAGAGATATAGAGGGAGAGAAATATATCAGGTGTGTGTGTGTGTGTGTGTGTGTGTGTGTGTGTGTGTGTGTGTGTGTGTGTGTGTGTGTTTGTTTGTGCAAAAACTAGCATCTCGAGCCACTAACAGACGTGCAATAGCAGTTCTTTGACTCGCTAAAATATCAACGATCTCCTTCCCCTCCTTTCATTTTGTATAGGCCAAAACGATGCTGGTATACAATAAAATAAGAATTGGAAAGTTATGAGAGGTAATAAGAAGTAAATTGATACTTGTAAAAACACGCACGGACACGCACACATGAATAGAATGCGTTTGTGTGTATGTGTGAGTGTGTATGCGTGTATATATGCACACACACACACACACACACACACACACACGCAACACCCACACAGCTATTAGATAAGATACGGAATGTATGCGTTTGAGCTTTGGGAACAAGAGAAGGAGCTTGGTGATGCGATTGCGATGTAAAGTTAGAGCCTTTCGGAGGTGTGGTTTTCATCTACTATGTTTACTCTATTAGCATTGTCATCTACTGACGCCCTAGCATCAGACATAATTAAGCGGCGTTTGAAATATCAGAATCCAAAGTATGTTCGTTCATGCCATGAACTCTAGCATATGTATATGTAGCATATTTATACCCGTAGCATCCCACGCGAATCGACCGAGTGCAAACCTAGTTATCATGCCTATATCACAAAGGGCTCTATCAGTAAACTCCGTCCAGTCCTTCAGTACGTAACGGTGACATGACTGAGTCTACACGGCTAGCTAATTTGATTGTAGTAACCTGCGTTTGTTTAAACTTAAGCCGCCAGTTTTGTTGACATACTAGTAGGTCGTCACCATTCTTCTACAGGTATATGGTATACCGGTATATAAGCCGAGGCATATTTGCTGCGTACCACGTTCAATCCATTGTTTCTTCATAGCTAGTGTTTGTAAGGGTGGGGTCGGAGGAGCTTATAAGTACGTGTGGAACCATTTATTTTCACTTTCTTTAATAGTGAGAGAAGGAGGGGGGCGTTGAAATGTAGATGACATCCATCCTTTAAGAACAAAAAAATATGTAAACGAGGCTCTGCATGTTGTACTCATCTTTTTGTATCATGATATGTAAAAATCTCGACTGGGAGCCTTAAAGTTAGACTCCATCTCGTTACCATGGCGATTATATACAATCAATGCATACTGCGCGAAAGAAAGATTGCTTAATCATATACCTCTTTGCAGACATTACCAGTTCATTTAAATCGTTGAACGAACCACAAACAACAACACATCCAGTTTGGAATGTAACACGTTTCGATGACGTGTATGCGTAAAAATCATATTCATGTGTATGCGTAAATATTATACTCAGGTGAGTGGCTTTAAGTTTCAAGTTCTGTTTCAAATACTTGTGTAATTGTAGTTGATAAAGATCCGACAATAAGTTGATGATTGTATTCGATACGAAAATTCCACTAAAAAGTTATTCTGCATGTTAAGTTCCTACTGTATGAGGGAATTCTAAAATATTGATGTGAACGTATTTTCTTCTTCATCGGTATTGTGCAAGGCGCACCCCCACGACCAACAATGACACATACTTATCGCATCCATCAGATTCAACTCTTAAGAAACACGATTTTTATCACACCTTATCAACATTTATCTAAGAATTGTTAGTCTTACGTCACCGAGATGTAAAACAAATATCATGACCATGGGGTGACCTATGCATTCATGTAATCAAACCTTCTTTCTTAGACAATTTTCCTATCTCAAAAGTTATGATTTCTCTTACCTTTCAGGTCATTCTCCCCCCCCCTCTCTCTCTCTCTCTCTCTCTCTCTCTCTCTCTCTCTCTCTCTCTCTCTCTCTCTCACTCCCTCACTCCCTCTCTGTCTCTCTCTCTGCCCCTCCCCCCCCTCTCTCTCTCTCTCTCTCTCTGTTTCTGTGTCATCTCCCTCTGTCTTTGTATGTCTCTCTCTCATTGTATCTCTCTCTCTCTCTCTCTCTCTCTCTCTCTCTCTCTCTCTCTCTCTCTCTCTCTCTCTCTCTCTCTCACACACTCACTCTGTCTGTCCGTCTGTCTCTCCGGAAGGATACTCAGTGAGCTTTATATTCCCAGATCTTTATCTAATAACTCGTACAAACAATACTTTTATACAATACATAATTCACCAAAACGCCGGCAACATCACTCAATCAAATTCAGACCATATACATCTATTTTCAAGCAACTTTTACCATGGTAATGAAACCTTCATCCAATCAGTGCCTCTCTCCTTCACAGTAACACGACGTGAGCTCCCTGCTAAGCCTGCTAAGCCTCAACATGTTGGCATCCAGAAAAGTTATTTTTATACAGCATTAATGTGTTACTGTAATTACAAAACTTTCGTCCAATTAAAACTTCGATTTTTTTAACTTTGAAATAATGAACAGAACATAAATCTTCAATAAATGTTTTATCTTGGATGTATTACTATGTCGTTTGCCTCTCTTATGACATGTGCGACACCATCTTTAAGATGAACAGCCTTCTGTGCTTCACGGGGTAGGCATTACTCACCCATTACTCACCCATTTTCAGTCATGTCAGTCTATCACTGTAGGCCTCCTGTTAACTTGGGAACCAAACTTTGCTCCAGAAACCGTCCCAATAATGTATCAGAAAACAACTTCGCTATTTACAAAAAATGCCCGATTCCACACTCAATCAATAACTGTGGGTGTAATTCGAACGCGATACTTTGCTCCAGTCACCTTCTGTCATACTGGTGCTGTTGCACATGTGTTAGGGTATCAAAACTTAACTCAAACCATTCTCTATCTTACGTGTGTTCCTGATGAAATATGTTACTATGGAAACCAAATTAATCTAAACTACAGCTATTCAATCACCTTTCTGTAGGCATTATGGTAACTAAACTGTGCTGCAATCATCCTCTATCTCTAAAATGTAAACTGTTACCACGGTAACCCAACTTTGATCCAACTGTCCGCCCTCTACAGGTGTCCCGGCACTTTAAATTGTGTTACTATGGTAACCAAACTTTGCTCCAATCACCATCTATCCCTACAATTGCGTTCATGTATTCAGACACTTTCAACTATGTGTTACCATGGTAGCCAAACTTTGATCCAATCACCGTTCGTCCTCTACAGGTGTTCTGGCACGAGATCTTCGCGGAGCCTGACGGCATCCACAGCACGGAGAAGACGTGGGTCGGGAGCTTCAACGCGTACAACTGGAGCAAGAACTGCTGTTACCATTGCTGTAGTACCGTGTGCAGTATCCCAGCCGCTTTCTGCTGGGGGTTGTACTTCGCCCTTCTCTCCTTCTGCCACATCTGGTACGCCCCTCACCGGCCAATGCCGGTCTTCTTCATGTTTAACCCTTTATCCGCCACTGATGCATTGTTTGCACAAGTGCCACACACAAACTCCAAAAGAGCAGCAAATTATATATTATGCTCAAATGGTTAACCCTCTTTTATATGTGCCTCATAACACACTCCTCTTGCGGACTTATATGTATTATTTCATAAAAGAATGTGAAAGTAGCACTAAAAGAGTTATACAATATTACACGTACTCGCAGTGTGGACAATGACGCACAAAATATCTGATATTTGGATCTTGGTAATGTTTAGACGAGTTGCTCTCTTTACACTTTAAACGATGTTAAGACTGTAGGCCCATATCGGAATGTGTGCTTTTTAGTGGTCGTGCATGGTACTTTTAATGATTATCACCAAGAGTAGAAATCATATGTCCAAGATGCGAAAATCATAAATAATTCATAAACGAGCCAATCTCTCTCTCTCTCTCTCTCTCTCTCTCTCTCTCTCTCTCTCTCTCTCTCTCTCTCTCTCTCTCTCTTTACGAACAACACTGTAACAATCACCATTAATATATACTTTATATATATTGCTGTACATTGCACACATACAACAAAGTCGCAGTTAGAATGATGTGATAAACATGATGAAGATCACTGTTTTACCACTAAAATGTTATATCTCCGTTTTCACTTCCCCTTCCCTCCAACCCATTCTTCTCCGTTTCTTTCCATCTTTTATCTGTCCACACTCTCCTCGTCCATTCCCTCTCTCCATTCTATTCTCGTTCTGTTATATTTAATATTTCTCTATCTCCACCTCCCTTTCTTTATCCTTACCTCCTCTCCATCTTATTCTAATAACTCCCTCGCCACCATCTCTACCCTTACTGCCTATACCCTGTCTCTTTCCCTAATTCCCTCTCTTCAACATGTTTCCACCCTCCATTCACCCTCATCCGTCTCTTTTCCACCTCTCATTTCTTCGCCATCACTCTTCTTTTCTTTTTTCTGTATGTACCCCTGCCTCTTCCTTTCCCAACCTCACACTTTCCCACCCCTCCCTCATACCCCTGCTCCACCCCTTCCCCGCCCCACCCCTAACAGGTGCGTGGTGCCGTGCCTGAAGGCCTATATGATCAAGCTGGTCTGCGCTACCAAGAGCTACGCCATCTGCATCAAGGCTTTCTGCGACCCATGCTACGAGAGTGTTGCTCTCATGTTTTCTCGTATAAAGGTTGTCTTCATACCCACTACGCCTGAAAGTCAAGCCTGACCCTTGTGACTTTCAACCATACTGTGGCATTTAGTCCTTCCAAGGTAGTTCCAACGTTAACACTTCATGCGCCAAGTGTGCATTTCTTCACTTTTAATGCAAAGTCCATAGAACACCATTTTACCTTGCACACAATAGGTTAAAAAGAACAACGTCGATGCAACGGCCCCTATTTGCAGGCCCTCGTCGCAACTGGATCTTTAAAGTTCCCGTTTTGACTGTTAGCATTCACTCGACATTGTTTGCACTTGGTTCTCGTTTGGTCTCGAGAACAAAACTGTTCATTGACTTGATGAAGATTTATATAAAAAACGCGCCCTCGTTGTTATATATGCTTCGTTTTAAATTTCATCCCAGTTTTCATTTTCGGCAATTCATCTGGTGTGTCCCGGTTGTCGCGTCTTGGGTGTAGAAGGGTGGAAGGGTGACGTGGGCAGTCATCCGAGGTAGTCATGACAACAACTAAAAATGGCCTAGCTTGAACATAATTTGATGGCGATATTTCGAACTCTCTAACATAAAGTCAAGTCATAGATAAAGTGATCTCCCCCTTCGTGGGATTAATTTCTCTTGTGAATCTTATCAAAACAAAATTACGTTTGTTACACTATTTTCTTACTGTAGACTAATGGGGTAAGTATAGCATAGTAGAGTGTGTTTATTTATTATTACTGTAAAGTAATATGGTATATATCAGTGTTTTAAGTATGTGAATGGTGTATTGAATTTCCTCGAACAAATTTAATTTCAACCAACATTTGTCTAAATGTTACTACATACTGTTTATCCAGGGCTTTACTTCATACAGTTTAAATACTTCACATATAGTACCGGTAATTATGTGCTATACATTTTCTGATACCATTTTTTTTCGAGGTGGGGGAGGGGCAAATGTGGCGATTATACCCCTCGCTCTTAACGCATTATGTGATATCTTGTTTTAATCTTATTAAGAATTTAAAGGAGCGCAGCCACTGATAGAACTCATCGAGAAAATCATAGTTTATAAACACTTTATAAACGAATTGGATTTTAACGAAGCGACACGCCGTGTAAATTAGAGATAGCGTCTTTACAGCACACGCTGTGTCATAGGAACTTGAACGTACGAAATCAGTACCCCAGATCGTGTTATTACGTAAGGGGCTGTTAATGTATGTTTAATGGATAACCTATACTCGTTATCATGCTACGTAGGGAATCCGATTTAGTGGTTAAATTTTCACATATTTGTTTTTTAATCTGTTTTCGATTCTGTAATAGAGGTTAACCAGTACCACCCACCATCATTACGTTCCATCATTTCAGGCATACAATGGTTGACATACTGTAATTTATGTATATTTTTGTTGCAAACTAATTCATAACGAAATATACTTTTATTCAAATTTTATCTTTAAAGGTTCAGATTGTCTGTAAATGATTCGAAGTAGACAGATAAATTATAGAATTATTAATTTTTGAATTATTTATCAAATCTAGGTCTTTAAAGCAATATTCCTGTGATTTTGTAATCGTAGTTACAAGTTGCTGTTCATGAGAACAATGTTATTGAATGTTATACATTTGTACTGTATTTTGCTTATCATGTAGATATTTTCTTAGTTTTACTTGGAGCAAAAAGTATGTGCACGTGTACAGACATTCAATAAATGCGTTTTCGTACACACACGTGTTGAACGATTATATTTTTACACCTTCTCGTGTTTTTCTTAGCTCTACACCTTTTACTCAAACTCAAGAACAGTTGAAATAAAATCGATCATGCATATGCAGTACACATCTGTAACTCAGCGAACTCTCTTTCCATAATACCCACACCAATTGTTATTGTATTGTTATACAGGCATTTTCCTCCTGTTTCTCTCTCATTCCTTCTCTCTAAATGGAAAAAAAATGCCTTAATTATGTCATTAGGATTGTACTGCCTACCTCTCTCGTCTATCGTGTTTATTCACCCCTCGTCTTTCTCCAGCCCCACCCCCCCCCTCTCTCTCTCTCCCCTCTCTCTGTTTATATATATCTTTCCCTCTCTGTGAACCGCCTTTTCTCTTCATTACCCACGAGAGCATAAATACACACACAAATAGCAAATAGATGAACGTATTATGCGAAAAATGAGTTATAATTCCGTCAAGTTTGACGAATGCAACTACAAAATGTGACATAACAGTCCACCTTAGTATACAGACTACATTCAATAGTTTTCAACATGACAAATTCATGAAAATGGCAAATACATGTACTACTTACATTTATGTTATAGTCAACAGACTGACGTGCATACACAAACTATCATCAAACACTTAAATTATTTCACAAAACGTTTTTCCAGTTGCACTGGTATCGAATCATGTCACGAAATATGAATATTCATAGAATGAACAAACCAAGAAGAAAGCAACTCATTAGCATAAACTTTGGCAAGGAGGTACTGTCCTTTCTACATAATTATAAGCATTTTTAAAACAAGTTTATGAATATGAAAGTTGATATCGTACAAAGCACTCCGTGTGCCGTACAAGGAATTCATTACATTTTTGTTTGACATCTATGTGATGTTTAAGGGACAATATTCAATGTAAAATCATGTATGTTTTTTCCTCCATCCTTTAACAATCCGTTTCTCTGATATTTGTACATATTATATAAACTAACTTCTCCACGTGTTTCATTTATACATGTTAAGCTATTGAACATATTGGGGAAAATGGGAAATAGAGAGACGGTATGAGTAGATAGATGAAAGTAAAGAGAGAGAGGGAGAGAGAGAAGAGAGACGAGAGAAAGAGAGACAGGTACAACGAAAGTGAGAGGGGATAGGGGAAGTAGAAAAAAAAAGATATATTAGGGGCAAGGTAAGAACAACTTCTGAAACAGAAAGGTGAACAATGAACTGGACTTTATTCTTGAGTATGACAGAACTTGAGCCACAAACATTCTTGTACTGTTTTTTTCAACGGATTCTGTTCTAAAGCAAACTGAAACAATCACTGTGCCCACGCACAAACATATACACACGCATCAACTTTGGCTTCATTATCTCTTCTCTTGAATGCCCTACCCACCCACATTCCTCACTCTAAGTGATCAATGTTATCAAAAGTTCAAAACCGCAAAGCTATTCAGAGGACTGTATTTGTGGGCATATCAAAGAATGTAAACAGATAACAGATAGAGACTATGCTGCACATAATTGTTATTAATATTGTATATAATTACATAGTAAATAAAGGCAAGTGCCCTAAAGAGCCATGTGCTATCTACCCGCCTCGCCACCCCCTAAAAAAAAAATGACTTCCTATCTCCTTCAACTCTTTATGTGTTATTGATGCATTTGGACACAAGAAAAAACACTTATCTAATTGAGAAGTTTGGCATATAACAGGTTAAGTGGATTTGGCTTAATGTTTGATTTATAGGAGACCACATAAGAGAATTTAAAAGTAATAATTCAAACAAAACGCTTCAATGTTGGAAATAATGCTATACGTGTACTTTGTGTTGATAATACACCATTGCAACAATTTCATAAGGTGAATAATCTTTCACATAACATATTCAAGTTAACACACACTTTTGTGTTACAGAGCACTTTATGTAATTACATTTGCATTGCAAGCTGGTAAATATATATACAATAACTCACACCAGATACAAAATACTAGATCCGATGTGAGGCGTGACTAATGCAAAGCTTTGAACGACAACTTCAATGTTTATCAAATTCAGTAAACACGCTTTCATTTGCTAACTGGCTGCAGCAAGATGAATATGAACTGTATAAATGTTCAAGTCAAGTGGTAGACACTGTCTAAAAGAGCAGATGAGAACAGAGATGCAACATTGGAATATCATTAAGAGTGAAGTTACTTTTGCAAAGCCCTTTCCACTTACACCTATGTAGGAAATGTACTAATTTACAAGGAAAAGCAACATTCACAAAAGAAAGAACTCATTCATGAAAATATTTGAAGTAGATTTAACGGTAATCTGCCCGCATCATTCACTAGCAAAAATGACCTTCACAAAAGAAAGTGGCAATTCATAAACTATTGAACAAACATTTAAAGGGTTTAACATTATCTTCTTGATTGACATTTAGGCAAGAAAGACTTTTGAATATTTTTTTTGGTTTCTGAATGCATGAATCCATTTTCGTCACCAAGACAAGGGTGAAACATAAGATAATCCTTTTCGATAAGAGCTTGACCAAAGATAGTCATTGGCTGCCATTGGTTACAACTACCAGTAGCAGGCTCTTTGCTCTTTCATTGATACAACATTGTCTAGTGGGCTGGTGTCATTGAGAGATCCTGCTATGATCACCGCTGTTTGCTAAACCTGCATAGTTTAGAATTAGTTGTCTTGACAACATGCTCATATGACATCAGCACACATTGGAACTATTGCATTTTGAAACAAACTCTCAGAATTATTTTCTCCCAAAATGCAAAAAATAGCCCCTGTAGATAAGAAAAGAGACCCATCTGGGAAGGGAGTACTTGGCATGTAATCACTTTCATAATGCAGTGTCTTCGTTATGGCTTCAGGGCCCTGTATTATAAAGAATTAGGATTTCTTGCAGCATGACTTGCAATTGATATCAATCATAACTGTACATAACAGACGGGGAGATTTGACTTGCAATCTATTCAGATTAATCACAACTCTTTACAAGACAGGGCCCACCCGGCCTAGACTTGCATAGTATAAGTGAAAATCATATTATTGCAAATTACCTTATTTTATGAGCAGTGAAAACAGAAAATTACCAAATTACCATGGTAGCCCCTGCAAATACTCTCTAATACCCCATGCTTTGGAAGGAGGTGGAGTAGAAGGGAGGTTTGCCCGTCACAGCGCCATGCAGGCCCAGCCAGCGATGAGGGCCATGCCGCCGATTGGGGCCAGGCGGTTGAAACTGGTCATGCCAGTCAGAGCGGAGCAGTAGCATGTCCCACTAAACAGCAGCGTCCCAATGGACAGGAGCCCACCAGCCTGGAGAAACACATAGACAGACAGGTTATGAAGACAGGGCAAATGCTTTTCTTTTTACAGGATCAAGGCCACGTTTCAAATAAATGTTCATAAGTTATGCATGACTTTACGCATGACTGGTGACCTGTTCATAGGTGCCAAATCAAATTCTCAATAATTTTGATTCACATCAGCTTAAGTTGAAATCTGATCTTTGTAGATTGAAATTCTTTGTGTTAATAAGCACCTAAAAACAAAGTTCTCAAGGGTCAAAGTTCATTAGGATTGCAGAAAATTCTCTCCCAATATGTTGAAATAGGAAAAAAAAACTGAAAGTCACACAAAACGCTTGCACGCAATTATAGTGGGACAGGGGCTATAGACCAAATGCGAGTAGTCCAGATTGCTTGGTTCACCCTGTAAGACTCACCAGCATAGGATGTCTGGTCAGTGGCACTGCTAGGAGAGCAAGGGTGTGTATGAAGTGGTAGCGGCTGGCAGTGTCAAAAGTCTGTCAGGCAAAGGGTTTAGAAATATGGATCAATTAAACTTTAGATAGTACCTCCTATGGACAAACAACATATATTTAATATCTGCAATTTAAACATGAAGAAATCAGCAGAAGAAAAAAATATGGTACACTTTCGCTCTGCACTGTATTTATAAGTGATACCACAAACATGAAGCATAGTATGCCAAATATGAATTTTCTACATTTTATCATGTGTTATATTTTTATATTTTTAGTAAATAGTATTCTATTCACTTTATTTTATTACTGGACTCCTCAGGAACTGCTTAGACCTAAAGGGCATCACTGCATCATGGTCATCCAATTATCATATTCAATTGTCATATAGCCATTTTTAATTTAACTGTTTTATGATTAATGTGTTTTACAGAGAAAATTGATTAATACCACCAACAAATAAAAGAAAAATAAAACTTACATGTTTGACTTCTGCAGTTTGTCCTTTCATACCTGCAATTTAAAAAAATAAAGTCATACACTGTAGTAAATATGTTGTTTTCCTTAATAAATGCATCCATCTTCATCAATTTTATTTCCTCTCATTTTATAGTTTAAGAATATAACAAAATGTTGCGTAATTTGTCTTTGCACCAGGCCTCTAGCTAGGCTAGGGTCTAACTGTTAACCATCATAATAAAATGTTGACACATTGCATTTAAAATCACAGAAAGAGCTCCTATTGGGATGGTCACCTATACAGCTAACTGTAACTCTGACTGTGACCCAGCACAGCAAGTATATACAGCAAGTATATACACATGTAACAGGTATGCTGTGACCCTTAGCTTAAGGCTACTGCAGATGGTTGAATCGCAGGAAGTAGATGATTTTACTGAGTAGACGCATACGAGTTTGTTGGAATTTTGTACAATTGATCTTTTAAAATAGTTGGTGTCTGCTTTTAATAAGTTTTATTATCTTCTGATCCTTTCCAATAAATATAAGGTAATATAGTACAGAACTACATTAAAATTTAAAAAGGAAAACTGTAACACACAATGATAACACTTAAGTGTTGATAACTGTCACTGGCTGTTGTAGTTAGTGAAGGAAGTTTGTATCAATGTATTGTGACAGGCATTGTGACGTCATAAGCGAAGGTCTTTTGACACTTTCAAAGTCAAGTCGGTGGGGGCGTTGATGAAATTAGCGAGGATTTAAAGCACGCGTTTTGAGTCGTGCTGTCGGCACCGAAAGTTTGCTGTTAATTGCCAAATTTCACACAAGCCCAATGGTGTAAGTAAAAATGAGTCTCAAATTATTGATATTCAATGATTCCTGTGTTGTTTGATGCTTATGGAAATGATTGTCATGAAACATAAGTTACTGAGAATTGAATCAGAAAATTGAAAGTGTGAGCACGATGTTTGTATTGACATTGTGCGGCATACCGTATATTGGATAATACGTATTGTAGCGTTATGATTTAGGCCCATACACTTATGTATATGAGGGTCAAGGTTGACAAATAAGTTATGTAATGGAAGTACGTGAAATGTCTTAATCTGGCTCATAACAGGTTAAGAATGAGTGAGAAAGAGATTATGAATGATAAGTTAAAGACAGCCCGTCCCTTTTTCAGATCACCACAAAACCATCGAAACATTGGCAAAACATAGAGAAGTGTTAGCAAGCTGTATATTCAAAATTTGAAACTGATACGTAGTGTAAAATTCAAATAATGCACGTAAACAACGTCTGATTAAAAGTCTTTACCTCAGGCTCTTAGCAGTTTGTGTTGAAATATCTGCTTTATTGATTAATCTGTTTATTGAATTAGGAAACGGATTATGAAAAAAATTGTTCTATAGAAAAAATCATCTCCAAAGTTTGGTAATTTCTCATAAAATTAGGATTTCACACATGCATAATAACCACATAGATTCTGTAACAAAGACTAATACTTTTTTCGTAGTACGAAAAAAGTCGGTTTGAAATCTAACGGCTGAATTTTTTTTACAGATACAGAAAGCTACAATATGCTATATTCTTATAAATGGTCTTGAATCACACTTTCTTCAATTTACGATCGTGATAGACGATTTCAAATTTTAAGCTTGCAAAAGGGACGGACAATCTTTAAGTCGTGTTGGAATATAAATGGCATTTAGCTGAGCCATGCAGTCTAGAAGGTGTGTGACAGAAAGTAGGTCACAGAGGTCAAGCTCATTAGTATGTATATTGATGCAGTCGGGTTATCATTGGTGTATGGAATGAAAGGGCTATGTACTTAATATTATCCACTCAATTTGATGGGCTGTAACTACAGATAACATTTTGGTTTGTTATGGTAATTCTCAATGTCAAATCTGGTGAATTACAACTTAGTTAAGACAAGAAAAGCAGCTTTATATGAAAGGCTTTACACATGGTTGAAGGATAAAAGGATTTATTAAGGACACATTCATTCGAGGATGAATCTTAAGCACAAGTACATTTCATATACATATAAAATAATTATGAGGCTGCATTTGTCATCTTCAGCCTTTATGTAAATGCATTGCCATATCCTGAGACGTAGGCGATCATGGAGTGCCATAAATCTCTGTTTCTAGCTGTTTGAAGCTCCACCTCCCGCTGTCCCGCACCAGTAGTTTTACTTACACCAAAATGGATATGTGGTACAAAATAAATGACTGGTAAAAATCAAATTATATACCCACCATGGGCTCCATAAGCTCCCAGCGCAACTGCTAATGCACCCGACACTCCTGCAATTCTTACAAAGATGTCTCCTGCCTGTATATAAGCTGGCATTTTGTCCTAGATATTTAGCAATTCTAAAATACGAAATATTTCAGGAACTGATAATGCGAATACTGTAGTACGTCCGATCCTGACAACATACACAACCAACCTCACTTTCAGTCGTCTATTACTTAAGTCTAACGGAAGAATAGTCAAAATTTATACTTATAAATCATAAATTAAGCAAACAAAGTATATTTCTAACACTCAAAAAAGCCATTATAAAATTTTTAGGCTTTTTTAATGTAACATTTATGAATAGTACATAAACTATATCTATAAATTAACGGTAGATTCCAAAATATTTTTTGAAATCCTGGAGATAGGCTTTTTGATCTACAGCTCTACGAAAATTCAGCGGGACACGGGAGGTCATTTCACCCGGGGCTGTTCCGCTGGGTTACAGCGCCGCGCCCCTGCGAATTGTGTAGCGGACGCAGAGTTGACCGGATTGCCAAGCAGGAGCGTGCCTAACAACCGATGATTGAGGCCAACTAAATTTGATGATTAATTAAGTTCATCCGTAATATAAGATAAATTTACTTTACTCTCGCGTATAGAGTCCTAAATCTAAAGGAAGAGAAGTGGAAATATGGCCACTGAATCTGGAGATGGAACTCGAGAAAAGAAGTTTCATTTCACGGCGCTTGACACCAAATCCAGCGCTGCGTTGAAGAGCAATGAGATTCAAGATTTGCTGATGAAATGGTACTGTGAGTGTGAATGTGAATAGTAGCATAGCTGATTAATGTTTGATGTTATTTCAGGATATTTAGCTACCCTTAAGGACATTGATGGGACCTTTAAACTTTGATGTTGCAGTACAATAAGTCAATATTATTGTTGAGTAACCGCTCATTTACAGGGCATTCTATTTCTATTTCTACATTTGCATTTAGTGATTGTGATTAACTTACAACAAGTTGCTGTATTAGAGGTCTACCTCTATTGAGTATTAATTTTGCTATAGAGGTCTAGATATTTATGATAATTGTAGAAGTGTTTCTGTAAAACCAAACCAATGCTGGAAGAGAGAGTATTTTTGTTTTTATAGGATTGACTTACTTTATGGTGGTGTTAGTGTATGTTATGTTACTCAACAGAATAGGTCCCACTATATTTGTATTATTACTCTGTTTTCTTGGCAATGAATCACTCATGGCTAACTCTATGCCTTGTAGTTTTATGCGAGAGAAAAATGGGTGTCATGCGTGATATTGTGAGATAGACCCTGAATGTGTGAGTCTCACATAGAATGCATGAGAATTGGTAGCTCTGCGAGGAACATGTAAAGCAAGTCATCAAAAGCCATGCAGATTTTTTTTGTAGAGAGGAGCATTTGTGAGCTTAAGTCAAACCTACAATTTATACAAATAACGTCTCATGTAAAATAATTTGTTTTGCCTTTTTGCCAAACAGGGGAATGAAGGGACGTTTGAATGTGCAGTACTTCAGCTACGATCAGCTCTTCCAAGCCTACCAGAAAGATGACTTCATCTTGGTACATCCTGACTTTATTCCTTTCCCACATTTCTTTGAAAAATATTCTGACACAAGGAAGATGAGTCCCATAGACTCCTAATCAGGATATGAAATGGAGGAGGGGTTCCCTTAACATACCGCATGGTTATTCTGAAACATACAATGGTATCGCTGCAAGTTTTCATGAAAAGTGTGGTAGCCGGGTGAACCATAGACAGGAATAACCGTCTCATTTGGGGCATTCTTTAATAGAAATTACATTTTTTGGACATACCCCAGAATTTGGGGCGTTCAGAGGAGCCAGCGGATCCAACATCCTAAAGAGACTGATTTTTTGGTCTAGGTGAACCATTGCAATGCCACATCATTTTTCTGAGATTATATACTGTCATCCTAAATTTGGCATATTTTTGTGATTTGGAAATTGTGTTCTAAGCTTCACAGAATTCACAAAAACTTGTTAAATTGTTTTTCATTCTAATTACTTTTATGAACTGACTTTGGTCTCTTTATGGTTTGACAATGATGTGTTACATTTCAATAAAAGAAAATACAACTTTTTTAAAATTTAGGAATGCATAAGAAATTCAGAAAGCAAAGGATAAGGGAGCATTGTAGGTTTTGCATTGATTTATGTGAAGACCGTACTAATCAAGTCATAAAGAAGATTTGTGACTGAAATAATTAGTTTCCACTCTAACAAAAAATATGTCCATTATAGTGAATATGGATTTTCATTGGAGATAGATTTGCATCCTTAATTAGTGACAATACAACAGATGAATCATCTAAGAATGATGACGGTTTTGAAAGCAAACAAAATACAGATCCTGGCCATGGCAGAACAATTCTACCATGATTACAACCCATAATAATGACCACTACTCCCCCTTTACCTTTAGCCATTCTGATTTATGAGTATGTTTTTTCCTTTACTTTTCTTTGCTCAGGATTTCTTCCAGGATCCTGTAGTCATAGCAACCTTACATATTTTATCAGACAGTGGATCATGGGGACCCTCTGGTAAGTTTTGACCAAGAAGTATAGAAATCTTAAATGTATGAAAAATGTTGTAGATATCTTGCTGAATTATCTATATGTGTCTACTGGATACCATTTGCAAACTTTAATTTGTTACATGCTGTGCTTCAATTAATAAATAGTCTAAATGTGTTTGTTTTCTTCATGATGGTGCAAGTTCATGTTTGCATTGATATTCATTCATTTGTTAAATGAATGTCATCATGAAATCATGTCAAAGTGTTCAAAGTGTGGCACCTCAGTAGAACAGCTAGTGTTCAAAGCATGGAAGGGCTACCCTGGGCAAATGATTACTAATAAATTAATAAACATAAATGTTTAAGTACAGGGGGTCATTTTCTGTTCTGTATGTATACACATGTACACTAGTCTAGCTATGCTAATGATACAGTATTGATTCAGGGTTGGAAAATGAAAGGGAAAATTAGCCCCTTTCACCTCCCCATCTCCATGGCTTGTTGGTATCCAATAGGAAGCACTATTAAGGCTCTCATCATACATTCATGACATCACATCTCTTAATGAATAACCCTATACCCTAACCCTTACACAGCTGGCAGATTGCTGAATATTCATGAGTAGGTTAATGCATATTCATATGTTGATGCAGGATCGGGGCCCATTATGCTTACCATATCCAACTCACATCTCTTGTTTTTTCCCGACAGGGTTCAAGGCCCAGAAGGCTGAGGCCACGCCCGTTCCTTGCTCTGTCACCTCCATGCGGTTCTTCGACAGACTGGAGGAGGAAGGGCTTGTCAGAAAGGGGGGAAGAATCGTCAAGTGCTTTGACGAGTTCTTTGAAGATTTTGTCATATCCGATGAGGTTCGCAAGGTAAAAAGAAGTGCTTCTAAATGATGTGCCACGAAAAATTAGAAAGGGTGACCTCACCAACATTCAGTATTTTGGCAATGTTTAATTTCAAGTTCAATTTATGGAACCATTTGACAATAAAGATTATGTGCAAAGTAGAACAAAATTGCATGATAAGATTATATGCAGTTATTTTCTTATGATTTGGTATTTCTGCAGGCATTGTACCAATTAAGAGGAAATATACATACCGGTATTGGAATTAATTATGCTTCATGTGAATATTTTTAATAGATTGTTAATGTCCGTATTTTCTCAAGGAAACTTTACCTAATCAATCTCTCCAACCTGTAATATGTTGGGGTTATGATCACTTTTCATTTTATACCAGTTGTCTGTTCCCCTATTCACTTATGACTTCTCTGTCCTCACACCCTTGCATATCACGCTGCTATTCTGAGATGCAGTTTGCGTATCGCATATTCACAAGATGAATATTCCTTCAGAGCTTACAATGTAATATAGCGCCCTCTATGTTTCTAATATGTAGATGATCCTCCTAGAGGACTCGGATAAGTACGAGGTGTACTCTGAGGAGGAGAGGGGCGAGTTCCTGTTTCAGCTGTTTAGCCACGTTTGTCTGGGCGGGGCATGCTGCCAGTATGAGGACGATATCACGCCTTACCTGGACACCACCAAGATGCTGTACAAGGATTTAGTCAGGTAAGATCATGGACGTATTTAGTCCCTTTACATTTTATGAACACGATTCTGCAGAAGTAGGGGGCTATGACGGGAAATGTGACGTCACCTTCTCGCACAAATCCAATGATTTGGTCCTGCAATTCAACCAGTCGCAGAGTTGTACTTCTAATCGGATCATGAGTTTGTGATGGCCTTAAAGAATGGTAGTGGTAATGCTGCAAGTACAGGGATGATATCCCTTAATTAAACACCACCAAGCTGCTCTACAAGGACTTAGCTAGGTAAAGATGAGGTGGGTTGATTTTTACAAGTAAAGGTCACCGCAGATAAGCGACACAAGTTTGCCATGATTCTCGAGCCTTCAATTTTCTCTGAGGTTTATGCCTATTTTCTTTTCATATTTAGTGTGCAGAAAGATGCATCAACAAAGGAGCTGAGAGTGACGTCGTCTGTGTTCAAGGTCAAAGCATGGGTAGGTATAGAGAAAAAAAATCTGTCTCTGATATGCCGTTGGATCCTCTGAGATTGCCTCGATCTGGCTCCTCTGAACGCCCTCCAAAATACCTTATTTTGATGAAAAAAATTCCCCAAATGAGATGATAATCCCTGTCTAGGGTAGGTATTTGCTACTGCTTTCAAATCTATTTATCTGTAACTCCACAAGTAGCATTCCATTAAACGCAAGTGCTTCATCATAATTGGTACTTAGCCATTTTTCCAGGCTTGAAACACATTAAACTCCCTCTCAGTCTCGCCGTCTCTCTTTCTGCATCCATCTCTCCTTTTCTCTATCTCCCTCTCCATCTTCTTGATTCTTTTTCTCGCCCTGTCTTGTCTCTCTCTCTGCGTATCTCTCTTTCTCTATCTCACTCTCTCTTTCTCTATTCCCCTCTTTCTGCAGCCGTGTCTTTCTTGCCCTTTCCCTTTGTTCTCTGTTACATTTCCCTAATTGAGATGTTCCATTCTGTTGTGCTCTCACAGGATAAGGACGACTTCCAGTTCTACCCTTGTGATCAGGACCATCGCCAAACATTCTCCTACGTCGTCATCGATCCACTCAAGAGACACGTCGCCGTCTTATATCAC
The DNA here is from genome assembly GCA_963669155.1 of Arbacia lixula. Lineage (NCBI taxonomy): Eukaryota > Metazoa > Echinodermata > Echinoidea > Arbacioida > Arbaciidae > Arbacia > Arbacia lixula. Next base: position 5,289,462 of record OZ022590.1, on the reverse strand, counting down.
CGCTTTGGGAGTGGAGTATTCACATAACGTTATACAGTTCCCCTCAGTATTACATAGAGGGAGACATACATGTTCAAGTCGCGAGAACATTTAATATGAACTATCATTTGTGTGAGCGGATAAATGCCTTCACTAGACTACTTATGTGGCATAATACATTTCCCTGGGTTCCTCTCAGGACCAAACCATGAAATGTCTGTTGAGGTATTTTACATTTAATGAGCATGTGGCTATGAGAAGATTAAGGGAAATAGATGAATACTTCCAAGGTACTTTCAACAAAGGCATGCAAAGACTCAAGAAAGTTTCATATGAACTTTCATTTGTGTGAGATATTTGTGTGGCGTGATACCAGGGAGGTGTTAGGAAGGAGCAAAAACTCGAGCATAATTATTTTCAAACATCTGTATGGGTTCTAAAGCGTGCTCAAAAGCATTCCATAATCATGACAATGCTTTGATGTACCATGCCCAGGGCCAACATTTAGCTGTTGTCAACTTGAAAAGAAATTTCTTTAATTTTTTTTGACAAATTTGCAAATTATAAGGAAGTTAAGGGCTGATTATGACAGATGCTTTACTCAGTGTTTGTTTCGAAAAGTAATAAGGAATCATTTAAAAAATCAGACATATAAGATTTGTATTACTTAAAAAATTGACTAATTTCTTCACTTTCTGACATCTTGTGCATATGTGGGATTTAGCCATTCTCAAAATGATGCATTATCATTAATGGTGTTTGTGTGCGTTTGCGTGCAGCAGAGATATTTTACTTGAAAAACTTGTTTATTTATGTTTGCTGATACATGTTACCGGTATGCTCATGGAAGTATTGATGTCATTAACAGAACGGGACAAGCGAAACGCAACTCTTAATTTCTTTTGTTCTCTCTGAGAAGCTGTTGCCACACAATCATGATCGTCATTGTTCAAACACATGAAGAGCACCTGTTGAAAACATGACTTTTCAGCGGCGTGGAGCATGGATTCAAAGAAAGAAAGTTGTTTCATATGCTTCTATAACAGTATCCCTGATGATACCTTTCCCTTCTTCATTATTAGCCCCCTCAGTACCAAGCCATGAAACATCCGTTTGCATTTAATGGACATATGGTACTGAGAAGGGAAATAGATGAATGCTTCAAGGCACTTTCAACAAATATTGTTTGTTTGAGCAGGGCTCTTGCTGGGATTAGTTTTTATGAAAGGTTCAATTTGGCCAATTTGCACACGTTGCTATTTGAATTTTGCATACCAGAACATTATAGAATGTTGCTAGAAAGAATAAAGACTGGCAAGAACCGTGTGTCTGAAGAACTAGGTATCTCTCTTTTTCTTTACTTGTCAATACTTTATGCAATGCAGACTAAGTAAAAAATTATGTCTAATGTCTTCATGTTTTGAGACACACCATCCTCTTTCCTTTGATATTTTTTATTGAAAACGACAGACAAGTATAATGATATAATTCTGTACAGAGAATTTGCACCTTCCTCTTTCTCAATTTTATGTGACTGTAAACATGCTGACTGTTCGATATTATGTTTTTCATCTGCTGTGTTCACATTTGTAAATATTGTGTTTTACATTCCTGTAGAGCTTTCAAAGAATTAATGAATAAATTAAATAATGCAAATGAATGTTCTCAATATTTCATTGGAATACTGTATACAGCCTCTGGAACCTTTGCTTGGCAGATAAACATGAATGACCATTGTGTTTTCTTGGTTTGAATCTGTTGATCTGGGATGATCAACAAAAGATTTAGTATAAAGTGTGAGTACAATATAAAACCCAAGTTTTGACTCAAAATTTCTCCAAATTGAAAAAAATATGAACATCTACATCTATTAACAAAGAAGATGGCTACTAGCACTAGTATTAAAATGAGAGCACATGAAAAAGACACACACACATACACACAATGACTGCACTATAAGATATTTAATGATACTTTCATGTAGAACATTACACAATTATAAAACAAGTTTTCATATTCACTTGGTAGTTGGCATTACATCCAGAACACAATGTCCCTTTACATGTGCCTTGTGTAATATTGCCGTCATATACCACAGTTTCAAAGTCATTTCTATCTGATGACAGTAAATCAGAAAACTTTGTTGCATTGTAATCAGCTTTGGCACTGCTTAGAAGTAGCCCTTTCCAGCCAATGAGTCAATTCCTATTAGATGCCAAGAAACCAAGTCCATATTCCCCAATGTACTGGAGTTTTACATTTTTGAGGGAAATGAACCAGCACTGCCAATTCCTATCTATTTTGGGGTTGTTTGGTGATCATGCATGAATATTGTCATTTGACGCATTGTTCAACAATGCACTCATCTGGATCACTCATACCTCAACAGCGACAGTGTCCCTCTACCTCTGGTCCTCAAAGTTTGGGCAAGGTGTTGAGAATGACACGTTCCTTACTGTTTTGATGACAACTCACCATGGGAACAAATGCATGTCCTTTGTTTCTGATAGCAAGTCCCCACAGGAAGAAATGAAAGTCCCCTTTTTGTCTCGCCCACCGGAGGTGAAGGCGAGACTAAGGGATCCAAATGGCGTCCGTCCGTCGTCCGTCCGTCGTCCGTCACAAATGTTAAAGTTTACCTGCAAGACTCTCTTATGATCCATAACTTCACATGGGTTGCTTGGATTACAACCTAACTTGGGTCATAGATGCACTGGGGGTACCTTCATGTTATGGTGGCGTTGGAGGTCACAGGATAAGGTCAAAGGTCATTTGAGGTCATACGTTAAAGTTTACCTGCAAGACTCTCTTTTGACAAATTACTTCACATAGGTTGCTTGGATTACAACCTAACTTGGGTCATAGATGCACTGGGGGTACCTTCATGTTATGGTGCTGTTGGAGGTCACAGGATAAGGTCAAAGGTCATTTGAGATCATACGTTAAAGTTTACCTGCAAGACTCTCTTTTGACAAATAACTTCACATGGGTTGCTTGGATTACAACCTAACTTGGGTCATAGATGCACTGGGGGTACCTTCATGTTATGGTGGCGTTGGAGGTCACAGGATAAGGTCAAAGGTCATTTGAGGTCATACGTTAAAGTTTACCTGCAAGACTCTCTTTTGACAAATAACTTCACATAGGTTGCTTGGATTACAACCTAACTTGGGTCACAGATGCACTGGGGGTACCTTCATGTTATGGTACCGTTGGAGGTCACAGGATAAGGTCAAAGGTCATTTGAGGTCATACATTAAAGTTTACTTGCAAGACTCTTGGTGAAGTCTTCCTAACTTGTGCACAGAATTGTGTGAGCATGTGTGAGCATTACTGATGTAGATTTAGGCAAACATTACTCATGCACATTTATGCAAATTTATTCAAAGTCACTATTTTGCACCTGATTTTGATGTTGTCTGTTTAAAGTTGCTTATTTGTTTGTTTCAGTTTTCTTTTGCGTAGCAACGGAGATCGCGATATTTCTGGTTATTTTCGCAAGTGGGCGAGACACAATATTGCTAATGCCTTGTTTTTACATGTCAAGTCTCCACAAGGAGGAATTAAATTTGTCCTCGATCTCAAGTCTCCAAAAGAAGGAATTAAATTTGTCCTTGATCTCAAGCCTCCGAAAGAAGGGATTGAATTTCTCCTCATCTCTAATTTCCACAAGAAGTGATTAAATTTGTCCTTGATCTCAAGCCTCCAAAAGAAGGAATTGAATTTCTCCTCATCTCTAATTTCCACAAGAAGGAATTAAATTTGTCCTTGATCTCAAGCCTCCAAAAGAAGGAATTGAATTTCTCCTCATCTCTAATTTCCACAAGAAGGAATTAAATTCGTCCTTGATCTCAAGCCTCCAAAAGAAGGAATTGAATTTCTCCACATCTCTAATTTCCACAAGAAGGAATTAAATTTGTCCTCGATCTCAAGCCTCCAAAAGAAGGAATTAAATTTGTCCTCGATCTCAAGCCTCCAAAAGAAGGAATTTAATTTGTCCTCGATCTCAAGCCTCCAAAAGAAGGAATTAAATTTGTCCTCAATCTCAAGCCTCCAAAAGAAGGAATCAAATTTGTCCTCACCTTAACCCGATCTGTGCCAGATGAGATGCTGCTCTAGGGACTTTGTGGACATTACTGGTGACAAAACATACAGAGTTGTCCTCACAAGAAGAAATCTAAAATTCTCTCATCTTAAATCCTTGTGAGAACGAATGAAAATCCTCTTTTCCTCATCGCAAGTCTCCACAAAAAGACCTTAGAAGTGTCCTCATTGTAAGCCTCCACAAAAAGAATTCAAAAGTGTCCTCATCGCAAATGCTCCACAAGAAGACCTTAAAAGTGTCCTCATCTCTTGGAGGGCTTGGGCATCAAGTAGACTCTAACTGGCTTGCACAACTCCACCGTCCCTCCCCTGCTGCTGCTGCTGCTCCCTGATGTGCCCTCCCCCCTAGATGAAGTGGAAGCTCCCAGCATGGATGATTCATAGGTCATCACTAGGCTGACCTCCACCTGACAGGGCTCTGGAAAAAAGAAAGACGGAAGAAAGCAGGATGATAAGTTACAAATATTCAGCACTTGTAGTCTTTCCCTTCTACAAAGACCACATGTTTGTATCTATCTACCTTTAAAACATTAAAACTTGGAACCAGTAACTAAATTTCTTGTGAAAGTTACTTTTATTTCGTAATGTTGTAGATAAGGACTGATAAACGCATATCTGCAAAGATATAACTACAATCCACCTGCAACAAAACCTCCCACAGTTCTATCATAGACATACAAGTTTTTCTGCTCTCCTCAGCATTGAAAAAAGTTAAATTAACTGCAAAGTTGTATTGGCCCATCGGCAGCTCACAAGAGTGGCATGAATTATTAGTAGCATGAGCTGTGCAATGTTGTTTCGTAATGTTGTAGATAAGGACTGATAAACTGTTGTTTCGTAATGTTGTAGATAAGGACTGATAAACGCATATCTGCAAAGATATAACTACAATCCACCTGCAACAAAACCTCCCACAGTTCTATCATAGACATACAAGTTTTTCTGCTCTCCTCAGCATTGAAAAAAGTTAAATTAACTGCAAAGTTGTATTGGCCCATCGGCAGCTCACAAGAGTGGCATGAATTATTAGTAGCATGAGCTGTGCAATGTTGTATAAAACTTTTCATTGGTGGTAATCTTGCCACCCATGGCAACTCCTATGGAAACCTTGAATTTGATTGGTCGCCGAGCGATGTTACCATAGTAGTTACCATTGATGACAGAGTTACCAATAATGGTAAGTTTTGTGCAACGGGCCCCTGGACATACAAACATGAACCTATGCTCCTTACCTGACCAGAGACCATGTGAGAGGTAGATCTCAGTCATGAAGCGGTGGTGGAGACTGCTGAGAATCCTGAAGTCACCGGGCCGTGGGATGAATAGCTGGACTCTGGAGTCTGGGAACCTCACCTAAGAGAGAGAGAGAGAGAGGAAGGGTGTTGCATGGTTAGCATTATATGGTCACTTGCATTAAACACAGGGTGTACCTTTTGCAAGTCAAAATAATAGATTTTTTTTTAAACCATGGGGAAAAGATACTGTATCCGAACTTCCCTCCCATTAATAAAATTGGAAACTGACTTTATGCATAAATAAGACGGTACCCTCCGAGTTAGAGAGCAAACTTACAGGGCTAGTGATTATGACTTTAAAACCCAAACATCTTCCTTACGATCTGTTTCTCTAAACTTTTTCTGTGTTTTCTCAAGTAAACATATTATAGGGGTTTAATTTCCCTTTAATATGGTTTACATACTGTACTGAAAGTATGCAATGCGCTCTGTATGGCATTACAGCTAATAGGGTTTTTACCTGGATGCGAACCCGGTCAAGGTCGGGGACGTTCCGCAGCTCAGCGTCCACGAAGAGGCCCAGGGTGAGGCCCGCCGTGAAGCGCAGGGGGTTGTCACTGCCCCCCGTGGGCTCCCTGATCTCGCCCCCGACCCGCCCTACGGTGGAGTCCAGGGTGAGGAAGGGGGCGCGGTGGTGGAGCAGCAGGGGCTGTAGGAACTTGGTCAGGATGCCGTGCCGCGCCGCCGACAGCTTCAGCACCTGCGAGAAGACCGCCCGGGTAAAGGAGTCGGGCTCGATGCTGGCCGCCAGAAAGTGCCTGCAATTGATGCAGCAATAAAGAAATAAGAGCATGTTAAACAGGGTGGTTCATGAACCACGAGTCTCGTCTGATATCGCAATCAATATAGAGTGCTGAGTTGTTTTCCAAATATCCAAAATGGTGCCTACATGACCTTTGACCTCATCATCCTCATAAAGACACATGTGGTATTACCCAAGGATCATTTGTATCAAGTTTGATCACAATTGATGCAGAAATAAAGAAATGAGAGCAAGTTAAACAAAAACTTAAACATTTTTGTAACACACCACCAGATTAACAGACTAGCAGACCAACAGACAACAGACTAACAGGAAAAGTGATCACTAGGTCTCTGCCGATCTTTGTTCAGCCGAGACAAAAAGTTTTACATTATCGACCTTATAGACCTTTACATTATCATCATACTGAAATATCGATAATTATATTCTACAAGAATTTGTATAAAAATTCATCAAAATATAAGAAATCTGGCATAAACGAAGGTGACATAAAAATAAACAAGAACTTACTCTTGCATGGCCGATACCCTGGTAAGAAAGCGTTGTGCCAGTTGGGTTGATGAGTGGCTGCCACTGCTACTACCACTGCTGCTAGTGTTGCTACCACTGCCCCTGAGTTGCACCACCAGTTGCAGTGCCCAGGCCCGAAGCCTTAGCTGCTGAACCATTGCAATCTCGGCCGCGCTGCAACCCAGGTATAAATGCTGCAGCTGATAACTCAACTCTACCACCTGAAATGAATACATAAGTGATATGTTCTGTTTGATAGTGCACAGTACACAGTACCGCATTCAGGGGATAGTCATCCAATAATATGAATAAATGTGTAAGACGATACATGTTAGTGTTATACAAATTGTGAAAAGATACTTCGTAACATTTGCTGATATCGTTTTGTTTTATATCTTGCGTATTGAATCAGTATTCCGAAAGGAAAAGTTTATTACTCTATGTGCTTTACACATCTAAACAGCCGAAAGGAGCTTAACTTATTAACTTAATCAAAATTATCTATATACAATTAAAGACAGCCCGTCCCTTTTTCAGATCATCACAAAACCATCGAAACATTGGCAAAACATAGAGAAGTGCTAGCAAGCTGTATATTCATAATTTGAAACTGATACGTAGTGTAAAATTCAAATAACGCACGTAAACAACGTCTGATTAATAGTCTTTTCCTCAGGCTCTTAGCAGTTTGTGTTGAAATGTCTGCTTTATTGATTAATCTGTTTATCAAATTATAAAACGCATTATGAAAAAATTGTTCTATAGAAGGAATCATCTCCAAAGTTTGGTAATTACTCAAAAAATTAGGATTTCACACATGCATAATAACCACATAGATACTGTAACAAAGACTAATACTTTTTTCGTAGTACGAAAAAAGTCGGTTTGAAATTTAATGGCTGAAATTTTTACATATACAGAAAGCTTCAACATGCTATATTCTTAGAAATGGTCTTGAATCACACTTTCTTCAATTTACGATCGTGATAGACGATTTCAAATTTTAAGCTTGCAAAAGGGACGGACAATCTTTAAAGGGCTTGAACCATGTATAAGGTTAAACTCAGAGAACCAGGAGGTTTTTTCAAGTGGAAACTCCAGTATGTGTCCATGATCCATGATAAATGTCATGCTAATTACTTTGTGTTTAACTTTTTAAAAATATGTCTCATGAATTTAATTCATTTTTCTTTCACTGCAACATACAATATTGATTACTACAATCAAGGCTTGTTTATTTTTTGTACTTCAGTTACATCCTGAATTCATGTGTGTATGTGTATATTTATTTATTGTACATGTTACATGCACTGCAAAGGTCCAAAATCAAGTCTTATATATTTTAATAATAATAATAATAATAATAATAAGCCATGTTTATATAGCGCATAAAACATATACATAAGAAAGTCTCTATGCGCTTCAAGGAGCAAAGAAAAAGAGAAATGAGGTTACTGAGTTCCTTAAATCATTTTGACATTTGGAATAAGTGTGTTTTAAGAGCAGACTTAAACCTATCTAGAATAAAAATATAACAAATGAATGTTACCGTACCCGTTCAGCAGCGGCCAGTGCGGTTTCAGCGCTCTGTTGGGGGCATAGCATGGCAGGCACATTCCAGTGGTCTCCACTGAGGGCCTGGGAACGGGCAAACAAGACAGGATGGACACAATAAAACACATGTATACACTCAACCCTGCCTATAAAGACCACAAGAATAGATAGTTTAACCTGTCTAGAAAGACCATCTTTTAGCAAGCAAACAAGAAAGGTGAGTAAGTCAAACATACACACTGCTTACAAAGACCATCCGTCTGGAAAGATGCAGAGCTACCAACATTGAAATTCAACAATCGGGAAGATTTGGAGAAATTTGATCAGAAATCAGGGAGATGTCTATCAACTGCGTACAACCTAATGACAAAAACTTATCAATAATCAGAGAGATTGAGTGATGTGATGGAATCCACTGCAGTTATATTGGTCTACTTTCAGGGAGACTCTTGCGAAATCGGGGAAACTTGGCAGCTCTGAAAACGGCAGACGGACAAACGGATTACCCAGAAACATAATACCTTTTGCCACCCCATGGTGGAGGCGTAAAAATAACTGTTGAGACATCAATGGTCGAAAGTGTTGAATATATCCGAACAGTTAGTACTGAATTGAACTGAATTTATTTGAAAGGTTTATTAAAGAAATATATGACACGATACGTCATATTGTCTGCATATAGAGTACCGAAGTGTGACATAATTTGAGCATATTGTTAAGACAGCTAATTTAAATTTAAAACTAGAGTAAGTAGCACTGATTACAACAGGGACTGTCATTGGGAGTGCCCGACACTGGCCCACTAGACAATATCGGACCTGTACACCTCTCACTGAGGCTGTGATTTTGTTTAGACCCAGTTGTCTTGGCATCATGCTCATATGATGACATCACTTACGTACACTATTGCAAATTAAATATTAAATACATATCTTGCAGTCAGCACTGGGAAGATGATCAAAGGTTCAGCTAGCTGTACACTGTAATGTGTGACCCACCTTTGCCAGGGTGAGCTTGCAATCGCTAGCTGTACAATGTAATGTGTGACCCACCTTTGCCAGGGTGAGCTTGCAATCGCTAGCTGTACAATGTAATGTGTGACCCACCTTTGCCAGGGTGAGCTTGTAATCGCTAGCTGTACAATGTAATGTGTGACCCACCTTTGCCAGGGTGAGCTTGCAATCGCTAGCTGTACCATGTAATGTGTGACCCACCTTTGCCAGGGTGAGCTTGCAATCGCTAGCTGTACCATGTAATGTGTGACCCACCTTTGCCAGGGTGAGCTTGCAATCGCTAGCTGTACAATGTAATGTGTGACCCACCTTTGCCAGGGTGAGCTTGCAATCGCTAGCTGTACAATGTAATGTGTGACCCACCTTTGCCAGGGTGAGCTTGCAATCGCTAGCTGTACAACGTAATGTGTGACCCACCTTTGCCAGGGTGAGCTTGCAATCGATGTACATAGCGTAAAGCTCTGCTGTGGCCGCCAGCTTGGGCTCCAGCTCACCAATCCGCTGCAGATCTCTGGTAGAGAGAAGAACACAGGGACACAACTCAATCAAAAAATCACATTGACGTGTTCTTATTGACAGGTAAATATGTGCATCCTAGGAGGGATATATCTGTTTGATTCCAGAAGGAAAATGGACTCCAAGACTAGTCACTGTATCATTCTCCTCTTTTCTCAGAAGAAATTAAGGTTAATTAGTCTAGTGGAGCCAGACCCCTGTGTAGACAACCCTCCCTCTTTCTCCGTAGAACATCCATTTAAAATGAATTTCTACATGATACGTACGCATATATGTACACATATACATACATGCATATATTATGTACAAACATACAGACTGACATCTTTAAATATATACATAAATATTGAATATTTTGGTTTAGAAATGGCAAACAGCCCGGAGGCGAAGTGATTGCAGAAGTGCTCCAGTAGGACATAACTGGATTACATGCAGAGCTACCAACATTGAAATTCAACAATCAGGAAGATTTGGGGAAATTTCATCAGAAATCGGGGAGATGCCTATCAAATGCATACAACCTAATGACAATAATCTATCAATAATCAGGGAGATTGGGGAATATGATGACATCCGATGCAGTAATGTTGGGACTTTTTTCAGGGAGTCTCCTGCAAAATCAGGGAGACTTGGCAGCTCTGTATATGTAACTCTTGCTTTGCTGCATGAGGTACATGACTGGTGCAAAAATGCCCCAGTAGTGCTAAAATTCAGGGTGACTCTTCATAGATTAATAACACTTTTTTTTTTAAATGAGATTTTCATTATAAAACAGAATGTAAATTCCATTATAAATCAACGAAACATCAACATTATCCAAGTTACAGCAAGATTGTGCCAATTTGAACAGCAACAGTGGGATTACAGCCTTTTCTGCGCATTACCAATTTAAGAATTTAGGGATCGTTTGACCCTTCTTTTGCTTTGAAAAATTATTACATAGGTATTATTCATCACTATATCCCCCAAATGGATTGATCTTATGCAGAGATTTATGCTCTTTAAAGCGATACATCTTTTATTAATTTCAATACTTGATGTCCAAAGTTTCAGCACCAAACCACATATTTGTGGGACTTGGTTCCAAATGGGTTAACCCATTTGGGATAGAATGTGTGACAGACCTGATGGACAGCTGCATGATAGTGATGACGGCTGAGTTGGAGAGAGTATCCAGCCCCTTCAGTTTGTCCAGGGTCTGTTGCAGGAAGTCCCGAGGATTCGTCTGACCCTCCATGCTCCGGTCAGCCTGATCGGTCAACCCACGTCGTCTGGCTGGCATCAGATTCTGTCGAAGACAATCAGACCCAAACCTTCTGATTAGGCCCATTAACATTCAACAATCACTTTCGAAATAATTGTGATCTATCATTCCCCGATGTACACATGTCCAAAATAATGTGATGCATGGGCAACGAAACTGACACCAGACGTTTCAAGGAAGAGGCATAAAAGAGATGATGATCAGCATTTAAAGTCCATTTACCCCATTTTGTGGGTTTGATATCTCATTTTTTTAATGGCTGCTCTACAGTCTTTCTTGTCTGTGCGATCCATTAATGTCTTTATTAGTATCATTTATCCTGGGTAGCCCCTTCAGTGGTTTAACACTGTTCTACCAGGTGGCCCTGCTTTGACAATGAACACAACATGGTTAACATAAATATTGAACATGTGGATCCACGTGGGCATTACAAGATGTTTTGGCAGCTTATTCTATGGTTTCTCTCCCATGTTTTTCCGGAAAGTTTAAAGCCCTAGAAGGAGAAACATACCTCTACTTCTGGGACGAGATGAGGGAGGGAGTCCCTAAGGTATGTGTAGTGTCTGAAGGAGTACTCAGGGAACAGGGCCGCCATAGTGGGCGCCCTCTCTGCCGCATTCAGGATCAAGATCATCACCGCAATGTCTGGCAAGCAAGGTGGAGGGTCAAGAAATCAATCTGTTTACTACGGGAACCAGAAACTGGAACCCAGTACACTCGGTCCCCAGAAACTTGCCGACCTCAGTTTCTTTAAACTCTATTCTAAGTACTTCTTTATAAGAGTGGGCTTGTGTTGATGCTTGCAATCAGCAGTTTAATAATTCAGCTACTGGTCAGGTTCATATCTATAGCACTTACTTCTAGAAATGTTGTTTGAGGATGATTCAACTTAACATTTTAGTCCGCCTTGGAAGGAAATCTACTTCCACATTGCATTTGTCAATCCACTAGCAACTGCTGTTACAGAGTGTCATTAAACAACGCACGATGCTTGTGGCAGAAAAGACTTTATGAATTGACATGTGTAATGCACAATGAGCATTGTTGTGTTGTGAATCAAGTATTTGATACACACAATTGTTTGGTCCTGATTTATTCAAAAGTGGCAATATGATCAAATATTAAAAGAATTTTTACAAGAATATAAATCGACGAAATGTCACAAAATCTGCCCTCAACATATTTAACATCATTTGACTTCACAATGTTAATATTTCAGCTTGATTTGAGTTGACACCTTTCGGTTGTTATTGTTCACAAGTTAAAAGATTGTTTTTTTTAGACATATTTAACATCATTTGACTTCACAATGTTAACATTTCAGCTTGACTTGAGTTGACACCTTTCGGTTAGTATTGTTCACAAGTTAAAACATATCGGTGTTTTTTTAGACCGAGTAGATGACAGAAAGGATACAGGCTGGGTCATCCATATCAGGCTCTGGGGTGTCAAAGTAGGGATGTGTTCCCAGCAGCTCTGGGACCAGGGCTAATGTGAGCTCTGGGTGGGCTTTCCCAAGATGTCTGAAACAGCTGTGGAGGTGGTGGGAAATGTGAAAACAAACACATTAAATATTGTCCGTCCCTTTTGCAAGCTTAAAATTTGAAATCGTATATCACGATCGTAAATTGAAGAAAGTGTGATTCAAGACCATTTCTAAGAATATAGCATGTTGAAGCTTTCTGTATATGTAAAAATTTCAGCCCTTAAATTTCAAACCGACTTTTTTTGTACTACGAAAAAAGTATTAGTCTTTGTTACAGTCTTTATGTGGTTATTATGCATGTGTGAAATCCTAATTTTATGAGTAATTACCAAACTTTGGAAATGATTCCTTCTATAGAACAATTTTTTACATAATGCGTTTTATAATTTAATAAACAGATTAATCAATAAAGCACATATTTCAACACAAACTGCTAATAGCCTGAGGTAAAGACTATTAATCAGATGTTGTTTACGTGCATTATTTGAATTTTACACTACATATCAGTTTCAAATTATGAATATACAGCTTGCTAACACTTCTCTGTATGTTTGCCAATGTTTCAATGGATTTGTGGTGATCTGAAAAAGGGATGGGCTGTCTTTAATACACGTTCCCAGCATTTCAAGATAAAAAAAATTCCCTGATTTTTCCCCTGAGGAAGTCCCAAACTTCCATGATAATGATATCAACTTTCTTTTAGTTTCACATGTTCCCCATCATGGTGTGAAAGGAGAAGTAGCTCTGGAGGCAAGGGGCGCAACTCCCTCTTGTTTTTTTAGTGTACACACTCATGTTTAAAGTTAGAGGCCTTAGTTAGGTCATGCACTACAGCTACTTGTACTGCAGTCAAAGAGGCTTCACTGATTTTTCCCCTGAGGAAGTCCCAAACTTCCATGATAATGATATCAACTTTCTTTTAGTTTCACATGTTCCCCATCATGGTGTGAAAGGAGAAGTAGCTCTGGAGGCAAGGGGCGCAACTCCCTCTTGTTTTTTTAGTGTACACACTCATGTTTAAAGTTAGAGGCCTTAGTTAGGTCATGCACTACAGCTACTTGTACTGCAGTCAAAGAGGCTTCACTGCTAAACTACCATAGCCTGTCATCCGATGGATGTTGTTTTGATATGCAACAAAATATAACAGAAAATATAACTGGAAAAAGGTAAAATTATTTGCCCTGATTTCCCTGATGGGCTGGGAAGAATAAAAAATCAATTTAAAGATATATACATATCTACATACATAAATGGTAAAGGGAATGTAAAGGAATTGTAAAGATGCTATGCTATGACAATGTCAGTGGGAAAAGAATGTCTGCAATATCATAAAAGCCCCACATATATACATGTATAGGACCTTTTGGTATTGTATATGCTTGTTTTTCTTTGTCTACCTTACATGTATGCTAATTAAAGGTCAAACGTTGAAAGGTTGAAAATCAGAGGAGAGAGATGATCTTACTTCCAGATGGACAGTCGGTCGTGAGGGTACTTGTTGAGATTTCTCAGAAGAAACGTGATGCCCTTGTTGAGGCACGACTTGGTTACCATGGCAATGCACGACAACAGCTGATGAAGTGCCTCCCGTACTTCCTTGGAAGAATCCTGCAGGTATGTAGAGTCAATAAATTTTGCTACGATAAATGGTGTTTTAGGGCATCAATCATTATACATGTGTAACCATGGCAATTCCATTCCCATTGAACTTGCATATTGTAAACATGGTATATTTGCAGTGTTTTCAATTAACACAAATATCTGGAATGATTCTAACACTGGCAAAAAAAAATCGGGGGCAATTCTCAACAGGATTTGTTGTCTTTTGATGATGAAATAATCTACCAATGGCATGATAAGGGTCAAGGTTGTGACTAAGAAAGTGGCGTCACTCTGCCCCGGCTGTGACTGTGTCATCCTAACACATTACAGACATGAATGCTTCCTTGCAGCCTAGGGGTGAGTGACTGAGGCCACAAGTCACAAAGGAGTTTTAGATGTAGTCCACAGTTTTGTGAGTTTGTGAGAGATGATGTACACTTTAATTTAGCGCCCATACATAAAAAAGGTCCGATAAAAATCACACATGTTTGCGTCGGGTACTAAATTCACACTAGTTGCTATGGTTTAGACCATGCTTTATCTGAATCAAGCTATATAAACCAACATCTTAACTTTACTAACTTGTGTGAAGTAAGCATCCTACACCGAACGCATACGTCTACATTATTGGACCTTCTTGAAGTGTACAAGCTTAATCAAGCATACTTATTTGCCTGTACACCACGAAAGTTGCTTGAACCATGGTCTCAATCTATAATCCCTTTGTGAATTCGGGCCAGAATGCTCACATCAAGGACATTGAGAATGATCTCCAGCTGGTCTTCCCTGAGCTTGATGTGGTGGTTGATCTTCCGCAGGCTGTGGATGGCGTTCAGCCTCACCGCCTCGATCTCGTCGTTGAACATGTCGACCAGGAAGTCAAGCGAGAGCACGGCGAAGGACGGGGACTGGAACGCCAGCTCACAGAGTGAGTCCAAGGCCGCTGACCGCACCTCTGCAAAATCAGACAATCCTCACTCTTATATGCTTTTCACACTGGCAAAAATTTCCTTAGCCCTGTACTATAGGTGGGGCTAAGGGGGGGGGGAGGGGGGGCCTTAGCCCCACCTATAGTACGGGGCTAAGCTTAGACCACTTTCTGTTCACATTGGTTTTTAAGATAGTGGGCTAGCCCCACCAATAATCCAGGATTATTTGGCCCTGCAAAAAAGCAGGTTAACCCTGCAATTGCAGGGCCAAGCCAAATAGTCCGAGGCTAAGAGCACCTCTGAGAACAGAAACGAAAAATAGTACGGGGCTAAGGAAATGTTGTGTCAGATCACAAGGCTGAAACGCTGTGACCAATCAGATAATGCCCGACGGGCGAGTGACCTTGATGTAGAGTGGTAAAGAGCACATGTGCAAAACGTACACTCATAAATATTCATAAGCTGTTGAGAAAGTCCGGGGCTAACGATTTCAAGTGGGAACAACGTGGATTTCCTTAGTCGGGTTTAAGAAATAATACAGGGCTAAGAAATGTCAGTGTGAAATGCTTCAAGAAATAGTCCGGGGCTCAGGATAGTACGGGGCTAAGAAAACCCAATGAGAAAAGGGTATTAGGCACACATACTAGGTGTTTTGACATTTTTGAAAAATAATAAAAAATAAGTGAAAACTTGATTCAAGCTGACATTGACACACAATATAGTCTAAGGATATCAAGTTTTTCGAAGCAGGTTTCGTGATAGTTTATCAAGTATTATTCTTGTAATAATCCTTGGAATATTGAATAAGATTTTCACTTTTGACCTCAAAATTTGTGTGTATCAGATAATAAATTCAGAACAAAATTGGCCATTGTGCATCACGCCTGTCAATCCACTAGCAACTGCCATCAAAGTCATTAATAATGCATGATGCTGCTGGCAGCAAAGAAGTTGTGGGTTGACATTTGTGATGCACAGTAGCCATTTTTGTGTTTTGAATTGATTATCTGGTACACACAAATTTGTAGATCCAAATTTGTCCAAAAGTGAAAATCTCATATTAAGTATTCCAGGATTATTACAAGAAAAGTAATGAATGAAATGACACAAAACCTGCCTCTACAAAATTTGGCATCCATTGACTTCATAATATGTCAATTTTAGCTTGAGTTGAGTTATAACTGATATTTAATCATTTTTCAAGTGTCAAAAGTGCTTTTAATGCCTAGTATATTCAGTACATTGGGGCTTGATATTAACTTCCCAGGGATTGCACCAATAGCATCAATGGTAGTCAGCTCCATTCCTTTGTTTGTTGGCAAATACTGATAGCAATCTATTGCATTAGGCCTTGAAGTTGATCTTTTGCTCAAGTATCATTTTAATTGTAATTGAAGGTAGGATTTCTTTGGTCTTCAAAGCTACAAAAGTGAGGTCTTCCCTTTTAAACCAGTTCTTTACTTAGCGGATGTATTATGGGTTGGCTTTTCTCCACTCAGATACAAAGCAGCGTGACTCCCACATAATCTGATGTATCAACTATTTCAACTTTCAAATTTCAAATTTGCACCCTACAAAAATTTATGGTGCAATTAAGCCACACAACAATTCTTAATCTCAACAGTCAATGGTGTATAAAAAAATCATACAATTCAATTCAATCTTGATTCACTTGTTTCATTTCCATATCACATGACTATGATCAGGAAAACTAAAAACAGTTTTATTTTAGATTTTATTTAAAGAAGAAATCTTACCCAAGTATTCATCTTCAATGCCGTGAACGAAGGCCCCACATGCCCCAGAAGTGATGAGGTTGACAGCGTCAGGGTTAACATCCTCTTGTGGCTTGTCATCAGCCCACTTCTTCCCCGTAGACCACTCCCCTGAAGCATACTGCTCCTTCTGCCTCTCGTGGGCTGACTTCTTTTTCTGGGAAGGATAATGCGATACCAGGAGTGAATCATCTGCGCCTAATGGTAAAAGCATCCACGTCACAAGGCTGTAAAACTGCACATTGTCCTGAGCTAATTCTGTTATCACATTCATCTCTTTTACAGACCTCACCCCCTTCATTACCAACAAGAAGGCACTTCACAGCATCAGAGCATGGCTTAAGATTGATAACAGACGAGACGATGAACATATGAAAGAAGAAGACAGGTTTCAAAGTTCAAAATGTGTAGTACGGAAAAGGACTTATTCTTTTGGAAGGTGAGGTGAGAAATGAATGACACACATATTGCTAAACTCTGGTACAGGTAAATTGGTTTTGTGCTTGCTGCACGAGGTACCGATGTGTGCGTTTTCTAAAGAGCTCGGAGCTATCCCAAATGTATTTATTAGTCGGGCCAATATTTAAATCTTGCAGGATCCAACAGCACATTCCCTTTGGTACACCTCTCCTTCCTTACATATTCAGACACTCCTACAAGAACCAATCATAATCTACACTCACTCTGAGTCCAGACATGAGCTTCTTGTCAAGAGTCTGTTCTAGGAACCGAGCGCTGACATCATGGAGGGAGCCCAGCAAGCCGGCCGCTTCAGCACGCACCTGCAAAGCACCAAGGGACAGGCAGTTTAGTGAGGGGATTATCAGTCCACACAACAGGAATTTCTCAGAGCAGATGGATTTGGCTTGAAACAAGCCACAGTTGGCTTACTAGACTGCAAGGTACATTGTATCATACATAATTACAGCAGGGATTACACAATCAGATGCTAGGCTACATTCAATCATACAAAGTTATATCAGACAATCAGAATGGCAAAAACCTCATCAAGTTTAGAAATGCTTTTCTTTGTATACTACAAGGTAGCAAAACACAGAAATACAAAAATAAAGTGCAGATTCCAAAGAGATGGGAGACCCGTCTCTCACTTTGATGGAGGGGTCGGTGACCATTTCGCAGATCTTGGCGAAGCCGTCGTCCACTAGCCGGAGGGTCTCCTCGTTGTTAGAGCCGGGCGCAGGGACGGTCTCCTCTGGGTAGACCTGGCCCAGGACCCAGACCAGCTTGAGGGCAGCTAGCCGGACAGCCTGGTGGTCATCGGACAGCGAGCGGCTGGCCTGGGGGTACAGGTCAAGGTCCAGCTTCTGACCACGCTGGTGCAGGGACAGCTAAGGTTCAATCAAATTCAATCAACAGTACATTCACAATCATCCTTACATCGCACCGGCTAAATTGCATAAAAATATTAACATTTTACAATAAATACAAATACAATGAACAAAACCATTTACATAATACTGCTATGATGCACTTAAGGAAGTTATAACGACAAGTAAATGTTAACTAGTTCAACTCCTAATCAATATGAAGAGGTTAATAGAATTCTAAAATCTGATTGAAATAGGACGACAGTCAGATCAACCAGGAGTAATACAGACTGAATTGCAACATCTAAACAATGTGAACATTTAAATGGTTACAGAAATTAAAGGGCATATACGGTACTGGGAAGGCAAAAAAGCCTTCAAAATGTAATTGGCAATCTTCTTGCCAATGGTCTTAAATTCATGTATTGTCCATTTTAGAAGCTTGCTGAAAGTTATTTGCCCTCAAATGATCCACATATGGAGTAATTAATGATAAATGATCAAATCCTCATAATGTTCGGGCCAAACATTTTGAGAATTTGTGATTTAATCACTCATTTCTCCATACGTAGATCATTTTGAGGGCAAATAACTTTCAGCAAGCTTCTAAAATGGACAATACATGAATTTAAGACCATTGGCAAGAAGATTGCTAACAATTACATTTTGAAAGCTTTTTTGCCATCCCAGTACAGTATATGCCCTTTAATATAGTAATTTTTGTGTGAGTGATATTCAGAAGAGAAATTTGTATTTTCATTACACACAGATCTTGTATTTATGGATGAAAAGCCAACTGACTCTATCAAAAGACAATATCTATTGTTTGCAGAGAATATACTAGTGTCACGTTCACAAGGATTACCTATGATAAGCCTCTTTTGATTTTCAGTGATCCCTCCACAATCAAATACCATGAACATGATCACACTTGTTAGGAAAATGGGGTAAAATATTTTGGGAATAACTAATGAGATCAGCGTATGTTTTTTTGTTTTATCTTTCATGCCTGTTTTCATCACTGGTACAGTATCAATAAATTTGTTTTGGTTGTTTTTGTATACAGTACATTTGCTTTTATACTGTCATTATAACTTTGAATGTGGAAATTATTCAAATGAAAGCACTAGATTCTCACCATTGCTTGGAAGGCAGCCTCTCTGACCCTGGAGTCTCGATCGCTGGTGAACTCTCCAACCATCTTCTGAAAGTTTCCCTTCCGTCTCTCCTTGCTACTCTTTCCTGAGGAGGTGCTGGCAGATTTGGTGTCAGACATCCCCAACTGGCCAATCAGATTCAAGCTGGCACAACGGACTGCATGGTTAGAATCTGTCAAATTCTGCAGAAGAATAATCATAATTATTAGTATAGCTATTATCATAAATATACATACAATTTTCTAAATCTCAATGGCCCTTCCTTATTGATGAATCCCAATGAAAGCTAAGTTTTCTTCTCTCATTAAACAATACAAATAAAATCTTTAATCTTTCCACTTACAATCTGATGTGGTGATATATTTCCATTGAATGTAAGTTGTAATCCATAGCTAATCGCATGGCCACTTGAACGTTTTGCTTAGATACATCTCTCCTCTACACAACACGGAAAAATTATTATCGGGAAGAAAGTAGGCATGAAAGTTGTTATGCCTCAAATATGGTAACTGATGGAAAGTGCACTGACCGTTGACCTTTAACCTTGATCACCACATCAAAATACATGATCATAGGGTATAGGAAGTTTCACACAAAATCCCTTAGTAACTGTGGTTTGCATCACAATCTTTTTGTAATGTTTTTTTCCCGACCTTAAGAAGACACCTGTGCACATCCTTCCAACTTTGTTGCAAGCCATAATGATTTGCGAGATTCCATACTGGGATGATTAAAAATTAAAAAAAAAAAAAAAACACCTTTTGTGCCATCTGTACAAGATGGCGATGTAGATCAGATGACAGGGGCAGACATCGTCCAATCACTGTGAGCGTGTTGAAGATCTGACCTTTGACCTTGTGAGAAGCTAGAAAGGATAGCACAGGAAGGGTATAATCAAACATCAATTAACATCTAATACTTATTTGTATGTTTAAGAAGTATCAAGCATTATCTACATCTGAGCTTTGTATTATTAGAAATGTACTATAAATTTTTATGCAAAACATAATATAGTGCTGTGTTGGTTGTAACTTGACTCATTTTCAATTTCTACAGCAATGATAAGAATAATTTGTCTGAGTGTAAGTCTCCATTCATTTCTCTCGACTTTTCACTTACAATATTTCTACAAATTAGTGCCTAAATATCGGTAGAAATATCTGCAGAGTATGAATTGTGAGCAGAAATTGTGAGCCTATTCATCTATTCCTTTTTTCTCACTTAAAGCAAAAGCAAATCCCCTATGAACAAAGGACATCATACCTTCATTGGTCAGCAGAGTGACCAGGTCATTGGCGATTCTCAGTGCATTGACCCCTGGTAGCCTTGCAATGTGACCTAAGATGGCAATGACCTTTGACCTCACATGAGCACCCTCTTCCTTGTTGTAGTGTTCAAAAAGTGTATTGATTATGTTCTCTGTGAATAAAACAAAACAAAACATGTATAAGTCATTGCACTTCCTGAGAAAATAAATGACTGACTTCTTAGAAAGATTAGACAAGCAACTTATTACATTATACATTTCTGATAGTTAATCATCTTAAGGTATGAGGCCACAGTTACCCTTAATATGTCAAACATACTCAATTACAGTACTAAGTCATTTTTCAAGGAATAAAGTTAAAATCATATAATTGCTTCTCACATAGAGTCATAAACAATCAAATTTACTTATCTACTTGAGATTATCAATATGCCTCTCCCCATGAAATAATCAGATGAGGTGACATTCAGTAATATGCTCAGAATAAGTACGAAATGACCTACTTCATGCCTCTTTATCCCTTTTTACTCAATCCATTTATCAATAGTCTCAACTTGATCTTGCTGTAACCATACAATCATAAGACTGTTTCCCCATTTTCAAATGTTGGTTTACAGGCAATGGGGAGGAACTTATTCTCTGCCTTTCCTCATTCATGCACACTCTACAGGAGTTATCCAACCACAATGAAAGATAAATATGGAATGATCTCCTGACTTTCAAAGCAGGCCTATCCATGGAGACATGGTATACAAACAACACAATTCACTAAGTTCTCACCTTATTAGAGAAATCACAATTACTTTCTTGTATTATAAAGACCACCCACATTAAGGAAACATTGAAAATTGAGATGAAGGCTAGACTTCCAGTAAAGGGCATGCCTCACAAACATCACTCAGTAAAACTATCCCGTATATTGTTGGTAAAAGGACAAACAAATTTGCCCCAATCATATCTGTGGCGGAAATTTGTACCTGTAGAGTGATTTTCAAAACACAAGTTTATGCTCTGTTCAGTGACAAATTTTGATTTGAGCTTTCTCCATTGAAGCAAAACAATTAAAAAAAAAAAAAAATATTTCCCAGGTTTCACGGCTCAATGATAGAAAGTTACGGTTTTATCTTACAACTCCCCATTATTGTGGATGTGCCAAGTCACACAACTCTGTCTGAGGGAGGCATATGAGGGACTGCACGTTTGCAGCCCAGCGGCAATTTGTGCACACTTCAAGACAAAAATAGGCAAGGCCAGATACCTGCTCCGTCTGCAGCGATCGGCAGCTGGTTCTCCAGCTCCAGAAGCTGAGTGAGCGCTTCCCTGGAGCTGCCTGCCCTCTGGAGGTCAAGGGTCACTTGAGGGGTAGGGGGTCGGGTCACCAGTCTCACCTTGATGGGTGGCGGCTTGGGCTCCTCCTGGATGGACACCGTTCATAACAAGACTTAAAGAATGTGAACATGAACTTGAAGTAATGTCTCAATCTCCATCAAATTTTTAATTTTGTGAGGTGAACACTTTGTATGTATAAATGGCTGGAAAATAACAAAAGTATGACTTGAAGGCAAATTAAAAAAGATTTGAAAGTTTGCGATTGTAGACTCAATTACTTATTACCCAAAAAATATTGTGCACTCACATGTATTCTATCAATATCAGACAAAACAAATGCCGTCAGCACAGTAGACAATGCCAAGTCCATTGTGGGCATTGAGCATAAAATATCTGGGTTACCGGTTTCAAGGCAAAAAGCCGGCTTAGGCTCAGCCTTCAGTGCTTTAGACGAGTTTATAAAAAGTATTAAATTAGCTTTCCTTCACCTTAGACTTAATCTTAACTTTAACTTAACTTTAATATTCTCATTAAGTCTACAAAATGAAAGTTAATGTTTTATCACATGAAATTCAGATTCTAACTTCATGGCACACCGTGTATTGTATCGAGTTAGATCTAGCGTCTATCCGCTAACTTAATTCATTGCACCGTTTGTTGTTTTTATACTCCAGTGCAGTGCCAGTGGGACTGACTGTCGGTGGGGATGTATTGTACGAAACAAGTCACCAACAGCTAGAGCTAGGTATGGGACTGTGATATTTTACACAAATGATTGGGTAAACGCAGTTTCGATTTACCTGTATAATCTGGCTAAATTCTTCATAGGCTCGCTTCTTGAGATGAGCGGCCATGCCCTTTTTCTTCCTGGGGTACTTTCAATCCCTTAAAATGCAATGACAATAAAGAAAAACAACACTTCACGCTCGAGATTTTGGCAACCAGCAAAGTAAATTGCACTGGCTACGTTCCGACGTTGAGGGTGCGCGACAACAACGAATAAAAAAAAAAAACTTTCTCTTTTTAGCTCTCACAAAGAAAGTAATGTTCTTGTCATTTGAATTTGAGGCTGTTCAAGTTATGATGTAGAATATTGAATACATTCACATTTTCAATTGTGTAGATAAGTGTTCATTCTTTATAATTTTTCCTACATAATTTTGGTTTCCCTTCTTTTGATTTAACAAAAAAATTAAAACGAGACGTCGCTTCCAGAAAAAAAAAATAGGCCTACGTAGGTATTTTATTTATATATATGTATTTATTTTTTTTTGCAAATTCCGACAAGAAAACCTTGAATAATAAAGTCAATGTAAGTTTCCACCCTATACAGCCTATCATCTTTAAATGTAATTTTGGTAAAGAAGGTGCTTCCTATTTGCAGATTAAATCAAAATCATATTACATTCTGGAAAAAAAAAAACACTTTCTACATCATACTTGGGCACCATACCTCCTTGTGGAGGATATATTCTGATGTGATGTGATGTGATTATTGACAGTGAGGTAGGAAAAGCTCATGTGAAGTGTTAAACTTAGTAAGCCTGCATGTACAAACAAACATGTTTTTCTTTGAGCACTAGTTCCGAGGGAAACAGAAAAAAAAAACAGCCTTAAAGGACAGACTGTGTTCTTTATAGGCAGCAGTCTTTGTAGAGTAGTGTCGAAGTACTTTGGAAATATGTACCATTTCATTTTCTCCATGAAAGTGAAAGTTACTTCATCATAATCGTCGACCAAGAAGCTACATATTTACAAATTTAAACCAGGCCCATTTCTCACAATAAATTACACATCAAAAAATAAAAAAATCATCATCACCACTCTAAATGGAGTTTAATATGAACACCTTGAACAATTGACTAAAATATTACAGAGAATACAGGAAAAATTTGTCTCAAGGCATATCACAAAACAAACAATACAGTCCACACATTGGAAGTAATATAAAAATGTGATTTTATTCAATTTTTACAAGACTGTGCATGTAATTAATGTAGCAAATGTACAAATGCAGGAGCTGTGTACAAATCATTAATAAACAAGACAGTTACATACAATGTACATACTTGAACATGAGTTTGAAACAGAAGTGGAAATTATAGCTCTATAAATATATTTGCACTTTACATTGGCCTTCAGCACTATCCCGAAGAAACATCAAATATGAAAAAAAAAGCTGAATAATGTGTACAATCATTTTTTCCAGCTCAATATGTTTTACAATGTATTACCCCTTTATTTTATTGCTTATACCCCCCCCCCAACACACACACACACACACACACACACACACACACACACACACACACACACACAAACCATTTGCAGGTTATTATATTAATACAGAACTAAAAAAAAACTAAAAAATGTATCATCACAGATATCATACATGACTGCATACATGGAATATGGAATACATGAGCAGCATTAGAGTGCAATACATGTACATGCATTGCAGAATTTTACAACACTTCTTCATTTCTTCGCTGTAATGGGGGCAGTATTATCCACTCATTTTAAAATGTTCATCAACATCATCACAAATATAATGATTTTCCTTCTCTTTTGAAGAGTGAAGAAGAGAATATCATTCTGATTACAGGCAATATTCATATGTCACTGAACTTTACAACATTTCTTTTGCCATGTCCTAATAAGTTGCTCCACTCTCGGGATGCAGAATCATCCACATAATCCATAGTAATCATCTTCATGATCATCAAAAATATATATCAATTCCACTCCTCTGTTGAACAGTGAAGAAGAGAAGATATTTCTGATTCTAGACGATATTTAATCACATGGAATATATGAAAGACAAGAAGCTGAAAGGTTTCTATTCAGTGAGAACAAGACAAAACAGAGAAAAACACTATTGATATATAAGGATACATTAGAAAAATCATAAGAAATTGTGTGAAAATTATGATTAATGCCTTCATGGGCAATTAAAAAATATTTCTGATCACATGCCATATTTAATCATATGGAATCTGTGATTGATAAGAAGACCCTGAAACCAATTTTTCATTATTATTATTTCTATTCAATAAGAGCAGGAAAAATCTTAAAAATTCATTACTGAAATACAGGTACATTAGAAAAATCATACATTAGAATACATTAGAAAAATCATAATAAATTGTGTGAAAGTTACCTTCTCAACAGGCAAAGCTTTAATCAGAATTGTTTTTTGGGTATGGTAAAAAAAGAGAAGACTCGTTGCTTCAGAAAAAAAAAATCTTGTTTGCAAATGGTGTTCACCATCATGGAAATAAAACTCATTGACAGGGGAAGAAAAAAATGATTTGCATGCGCTATGTGTGTTCTTTGTACACACTTTATAACTTTTGCACATGCTACCCTTTTCCACCAAAGTTTGCAAATGGTGTTCACCATCATGGAGATAAAACTCATTGACAGGGGAAGAAAAAAATGATTTGCATACGCTATTGTGTGTTCGTTGTACACACTTTTTAACTTTTGCACATGCTACCCTTTTCCACCAAAGTTTGCATATGGTGTTTACATGACTTCATACCAGGTGAAATCAACTTTGGCTAGGGTCCTACTGACACAAACTGCAGACAAACCAATGTTGATACAGCAAAGACATTAGAATGGCCAATATGCCATTTCTAGAGCTTTACATTTAAAGGGACAGTGAAAAGTGCTTCAACATCTCCAAATTTGTTATCATTTGTCACAACTTTACATCACTTGTCCCAATTTTGTTTTTAAAGAATTCACAATCACCAATCACCTCATTAAATGATTGTGCTGTGTTTCACAAAAACTTAGTTTTTAGCATGGTCAATCTAACGACGCACACCTTCAAAATTGTTTGCTATTCATAATCATTGTTTAATGGAGTGCTGTAATCTTTTGGATACAAACAATTAAGTCATGCAGTATGTTAGCCTTCATTCCTAGCTGATTAACATTATCTCTCTGGTCTGCACTTTCATGCTCGCAGGAAAAAGTTAGTATGCTTTCACAAGAAGTGGCGCAAAGAGATCCTTGGGGTAGGAATGATTCACTCCTCTGACGATCCTGCCAGGTTGTTTGAAACCTGCCTCGCTGCCAACGCAACCCACCTCAGGCAGTTCTTCCCACAATGCAACAGGTGCTGAACTCTCTCGCTGTTGAGCTTTGCCTCTTCATTGAAAATCTGTCCAAAACAAAGAAGAACATACATTATCAAATGCTTTTCAAAAGGGAGGTGTTGCATGAAGTGCCAATGAGAGTTAAAGCATAAAATAATTCATATGTTTTAACTAACGTCTTTAAAATACTTCACTTCTCCCTCAGTAACCAGTATTGAGATTAAGCAGAAAGCAGACATATGAAAGAAACATATTGGTGAGGGTTTGACCAAAATTAGTCAAGGGATAAGAAAGTTATGATCTTTTGAAATTTCTATTTTGTGTTGTCACATGTGAGGTGCTCCTCCATATGTTGTGTGCTGTATGATTCCATATATTGCACTTTTTCTGTTTTTGATGAAGGAATAATTTTTGAGTACCGAAAAGATGTTGTCATATGACCGTGCTGTCAAGACAGCTGGTTCTGAACAGCATCACTCAAGTGAGACTTTTACTAGTCTGACATTGTCTAGCGGACTAGTGGCAGACACTCCCAATGAGAGTCCCTGCTGTGATCACCGCTGCCACCAGCTGTTCGTTCTCTCCTCATAGGTAAGAGCCAGTTGTCTTGACAACAAGCTCATTATGACATCACACTTTGGTACTCTATATCTACAGGTTGGCAGAAGCTGGTGCCTCCATGGTGCTTTCAGCCGTTGCACTACATACCTTGTGGAGGTGGTCAATGATGAAGTAGAGCCTAGTCTTGTGTTGGAGCAGGAGCTGCCTATGGCTGGAGACAGGAGCCCCTGACAGCAGGATCTCTAGGTGCTCCAGGACAAACTCCCCCTGGAGAATGCAGACAAACAAGACCAGACATTAAGATTGAGCTATGATCAAGCCAATGTGTAACTTCACTGTGCTCTCAAATATCAAATGATCATTTCTCCTTTTTTTTCAAAAATACACTGTTAACATGTGGTTTCAAAGCAATATTCTTGCACACACTTGTCAGTGAGTGGCCATGACATTCCTCTACAGTATCATTCACTTTATAATATTTGGGACGATGGCCTTTTAGAACAAAACTGATCATTATTTGGCTTTTAATTTTGCAGCACTATTCTTTTTAAATGAGATTTTTATCACTAAACAGAATGAAACTCCCTATAGAAATTAACATAATGTCAAAAACATATAATGCAGAGCAATATTTGTGCCAATTTAAATAGCAAAAGTGTAATTTCAACATTTTAAGCGCATTGCCACTTTCAAGATTTAGTGATCATATGACCCTTATTTTGCTTTGAAAAATCCTCACAAAAGTAACACTTATCACTAAATGCTCCAAATTGATTAAACTCATGCAGAAATGTATAGTCTTTGATGTGATGCATCTTTTATAATTTCTAGTAGTTGATATAATAATGAATTGCCCCAAACCACACATATGTGGTACATACCTCTGAGAGGAAGCCGGCCGCCTCAATAAAGATCGCCCTCATCTCCCTCAGGAGCTGTCGTCGGTCCGGGCAAGGCACGGAGGGGACGGCTGATGCAGACAGAGGGTCATAGACGGGGGCATCGCCCAGAGCTGTCTTCTCCTCATCATAGTCACTCCCAGACTCAACATCTCTTGAGTTCACCTGCAGGGACATGGCAAAGGAGAAAAGGCATTGTGTTAGGAGACTTTTCTCTCTATTGTGTTCAGGGCACTGAAAGGTCATACCCGACCAAATGTCTAAGTTTAATAGTCTTGTCTGAATTTACCTTTAAGGTGGGAATTGACACTGCAGTGATGACATCGCATAGATGTCATAGATAGCTTTTTGGTTTATTCGTTTGCAGTGAATACATGTGAATATTGCACACAAAGATTTGAATGGCACCAGTATTTCAAACGATTCTCAGATTGTTGGCCTCTCCAGCATTTTCCACATGAGAAGTTTGCAGAATCAAATCATGAATACATTTACTTAGCCTGGTTTCCAGGCTGTGCGACATTTCTGATCCCACCTGACAAAAAGAGTCTAATGCTCTGAGACTAGTCACTGTATCCTTCTCCTCTTTTCTCGTCCGTCTTGAGACGCAATTAAGAATGATTAGTCCTGCAGCCAGACCTGTTCATTGAATATTGTAGTTTGGATTGAAAATGCCAAACAGCCTGGGAGCCAGGTTAACGTTAACTTCTATAAAAGAGAGGACGGAGCATCAGAACTTACCACTTTAGCTGCCAGCTTCCTTGCCTTCCTGTACCTACGATGACAGGCAAAGTGGGTCCTCTTCCTGTGATGGGCCACGGCCCGATCGATGGCATTCCTTGCTACTGTCTCCTGGGGCCCCAAATCGAATTGCTAATTGAGAAAAAAATATTGGCAATCATTACTTTGATTCAATTGATTAGCCAGAAACATCACCACCAATATCATCCCCATCACCACAAGCACAGTATCTATCAACACCAATAACAACAACTATTATCACATAGGCCAAGCTAGTTGGAAGAAGACCCCATTCAATCTGTTCAGATAGACATATTTTTTATGAGACACATGTTGACATTCTGCATCCAGGAAATAAAAATTTTAAGGGAATTGTTTGCATAACCCAAAGACATCTAAGAAATATATGATGAGATATTACAAAAAAAATTACGGTATCTAATGATAGCAAGATAGCGTATAGTCGGCATTCATGATAATGGAGTTAATTTGTCCCGAGGGGGGGCGCCACTCTGCCACAGGTCGCCCGATTGCCTTAATAGTAGTAATTATTTCTTATGTATTTTCTGTTTTTCAATTTTCCTATGCATTTCTTTGTTTATCGTCAAACGTTTTTTGCAATGTGGGTGTGGGTGTGTGTGTGTGTGGTAATTAATTACACTATTTGAAACAATGATACTTACTAGAAAAGTATTTACATCAAATGGAAAAGCTACTGATTTTGTCCATAGGGTTATACACAAGAGAAAATAGCTTAATTTCAGTGACATGTGTTCGGTAAACGTAATCTGACACCCCCACGGTAGGTCCGATTGTCATAAATTGGGTATCAAAATGTGCTGGAAAGATCAGAGAAAGAAGTCAGAAAATTTTGTACCGAAATATTGAGGCATTAGGATGTACCGACAAAAATTCTACAGCCCCACTCACCCCCCCCCCCCCCCCCCTCCCCGGGAGTATTAGGTTTAACATGTGCATATCAAAATTGTGACACACAATGCTTATTTCACCTACAAATGTTACCAAAACACTCCATTTCAAGTAAACAGAACACTGGTAATACTTACATGGAATTTCCACTTTTGAATCTGGGTACAGTTGTAGTGCTTCGAATCAAAGCGTTTTCCACACTCCCAGCAGAAGTCAAAGCCGCACTTACAGACCATGTGATTGCAGCCATAGAACTTCTCAATGGGGTAGCCGCAATGGGGGCAGCGCTTGGTGGTCACACGGATCAGCATACTCTCCTTCACCTCTACACAGACAAAAAAATTTCAGGTGTTAATGCTTTCAGTTCAACACAGAACATGGACAAAGAGGTGTCAGGTGTTAATGCTTTCAGTTCAACACAGAACATGGGCAAAGAGAGGTCAGGTGTTAATGGTGTCAATTCTAGACAGAAAACAGACAAAGATGTGTCAGGTGTTCATAGTTTCAGTTCTACAGAGAACACATACAAAGCAATATGGCTTCAGTTCTAGACAGAACAAATACCAAGAAATTTGATTTCAGTTCTGCTAATAACACGGACAAATGAAACCATTGTGAACTTACTGAACAAAGTCTGAGCTTTCTTGCGGTACACCTTAGCCTGGTCGCAGGTTGCAGGCCAGTGTGCTTCTTCCTTGCACACCGAGCACCAGAATGTCCCACACTCACAGTTGACAGCTACTCCCATTGTCTGCGTCTTGTGTGCACCATCTCCCTCCTTCCCTGTGGTGCCCAGCCGAATCAGGCGGCCGCAGCGTGGACTCGGGCACCAGTGAAGCTCTGGTTGCCGCATGAGGGCAGTATTTGTCTGGTTGCCATGGTGACGCCAGTAGTACTTGGATGGGATGAGGGACATTATGGTGACCCTGTCTACTAGAGCAGTACACTTAAACTCCTGGTGAAGCAAAAACAATGCAGCATAAGATTTGATGGCTAAAGTATGCCATGATAATGACAAAATGTAAGCACAATCCTAATAGTAATAAAGCATAATTCTTCATATTCCATTCATGAATATCTTAATATGTTGTTTCTAAATTTGTCTATGTGTACACTCTGATTCAAACTACTTTCATAAAATTTGCTTTAAAGTATTTCGACACCTCCTTCCCTTACAATGACATCCTCAACAAATCCTTGAGAACTCAAGCAATCTGGACATACGAAGTCATATTGTCTGATAGAAACTTAAACACAGTCTTATTTACATACATGACATTACAGCAAGGATTTTATAAAAATCTACTTACTGGACATGTGATGTTGATGTCACCCTGCTCAATCCTGGACATAATATGGTTCCTCCAACACTCATCACAAAACCAATGGTTGCAGGGCTCCAGAGCGGTTCCCGTACACTTCTCAGTGAGCTCCTCATAGCAGATGGCACAGACCTCACAGGCATTGGATGCTCCAGATGGGGATAAGGCACCAGTCTCGGGAACATCCTGGTTGGGCTTGGTAAGACTCTGTGAGGAGATCAAGTTGAAAGTTTTAGGTAAAAGAAGTCAAATGTCAAATGTTTCAAATGGTGATTCAGTGACAATTGGTAGCACCTACTTCATCCATAAAATCAACAGATTGGACCAATTGATTTTTGTAAATTACATATAGGGCTCATACCAGAGTTGATTTGATGTAGAATGAACACCATGGGTAAACTGTTTTGGGAAACAAATACCATGTACACTTTTAACAACATATCTTTCTGTCACAATATCATACAAAAGTGTGTGCAAAACAGCCTTTCCTGAGCAAACAATTCTTTTTGACAAAGAGCAAACTGATGCTTAGTGACAGCCCAGGGTACATAGACCAATTCCTTACCTCTTCTGTAGCCTTGTTCAAGTTGGTGACGCCATATCGCCAACCAAGAGCAGACTGCACAGTGCCAAAAGCCACTGCTGGCTTGGTGGCTATGGAAACGGATGGCCTCTCGATCAGGTAACTGCACAGGTTGAAGAGTAAATTATGGTACAGAATACTTTGCTTATCTTTAATATCAATATAATATTATAATATACTGCAATATGACAATTAATGCTATTTTTTTCTTGCCAACCTTTTCATAACTAAACATGAAAAGAGGAGGTCCTTCATATAAACATTGTCCTCAAGATTTACATGACATACGGTGTATTATATTATTTGCACTTGAATGTTTCCTTGGAAATGTAATAGAAAGAATATAACTTTTACAACTGAGCAACTTACTGTTCGAATGGTTGTTCTGCAACTGCCTGACTAACGGCATTGATGACATCTGAGATCCCGACATCTTGTAAATGAGACAGAGCTTGATCCATCATCTGCTGCTCTTCTGTCAATCCACACACCTTCACCCTGACCTCCTCCACCAGTCCCTGATCCCCTCTCATCACCACCCACGGGTCTAGCCCACAGTCAATGATCATGAAGAAATGGTGACCAGTCTTCCTCAGTGCAGCTGCGTCTTCCTGGTTGGAGGTGAACTGGAGTTGTTCAATGACCGTGTCTGTGATGTTCACTGTAAAGCGGCGAGGCATGCAGGAACCTTCTGCGTACTGCTCACCAAATTTGCCCTGCAAAGCTCCTGCTGTAATGTCATCAGCCTTCACAGACACAGCAACGCTCGGCTTAGCTTGGATAGTGACTGGGGGCAGCGATTCTACTTCCTGCGTTGCCTCCTGCGTTGCCTCTGCAATGTTCCTCATCTTTTTGGCATCCTCCGCAATCTTGAGATACTTGGGAGGGATAATGATGATTGCCTCCTCTTCGTCAACCTGGAAAATTCTGCCCTTTGTGCTGACTAGTTCCTCCTTTGGAGAATACCTTCGACTAT
Source organism: Arbacia lixula (assembly GCA_963669155.1). Classification (NCBI taxonomy): domain Eukaryota; kingdom Metazoa; phylum Echinodermata; class Echinoidea; order Arbacioida; family Arbaciidae; genus Arbacia; species Arbacia lixula. The sequence goes on along the minus strand of OZ022590.1, from coordinate 5,257,470 downwards.
TGGTAAAATCTGAAGCACAACCATTCCTTGGAGCATTGCTGAGGACTTCAAGCGAGAATCTTTGATACGGCTCGGCCTCTTTGGTTTCTTCTTGCCAATATTCTGCTTCTTCCTCTGACTGATCGCAGTAGAAGGAGTCCTCCTCCGAGAGTTGCCAAAATCCATCCGAAAGCTCATCGCTCACGTTGCAATACTGTAGCTTCTTGGTTCGGTTTCTGCTGTTTCTTTTCTTCTTTCCCACATCTGTATGAATTTGAGAAAAGAACATGATTTATACTCTTAAAAGAAAATAACGGTAGTGGTTGTATTTGTGGCTTTTGAGAAAAGTAAGCAAATCAAGAAGCAAACAAGCCTTAAAATGATACTAAAGTGATGACACCAAAATATAAGTGACCAATCTTGCTCTTCAAAATTTGTTTGAGGGTGGGTGTTCTCTACTGTTAGTCTTCCTTCGCTACACTGAAAAGCCAATCAAATTACTGTCTTATTAGCCAAAGCACAATAATAAATTTTTATATATCTTAATCCCCAAATTAGATAAAGCCTGACAGGTGACTTATAAATGAAGACATACCTGGATTCCCACTGTGACATTGCAAGGACTGAAAGGTGTGCTTGGGTGCAGCTAGACTGACATCATAACGCACACGGCTTGTTGCAACCTCAAACTGATGCTCATCACGAGATGACCTCTTCCTCGATCTCTTGCTGTTCTTCTTCCCAAAGTTCTCGTCTTCCACCACATTCTCGTCTTCCTTGTCCTGTTGGTCTTTGCCTCTCAGGTCAGTGACCTTTGCATAGGTCTTCCTGGGTGACCTCTTGATCTTGTCTGCTGACTGGTCAAACACTGCGATGCAGGTCGATCTAGAGGAGGATCTGGGAAGGATGTGATGCTCAGCAACAAAGCTTTGACAATCGTTATGGCAATGATCCTCATCTTCCTTGATGTCGTCAATGACCTCCCATCGCTTGGATTTATTCAAAGAGAACCTAACAGACCAAGGGGTGTTATCTAAAAGAGAGAAAGAGGCAGGGGGGGGGGGAGAGGAGAACAGACATTAAAAACAAAGTATAAAGTTAAGTTGGTCTCACCAAAAGCGAAAACAAAATTTGTACACGAAAAATCCACTTAGAAAGAAATCTTAATTTCTTTCATTCAGTTAAAAAATTTAGATCCAAACTGATCTATTTCCACTGAATGACTTCAAAAATGGCTAATTGTCGGAGATTATATCATGCAAATATCTTTTCTATTTCATTCAAGTCTGTGAATGATGTATTCCTTATACATTTAATTACAAAAACAAATGGTTGCCATGGCTCTTAAATATCCAAATTTGCTTAGCCCATAGTAAGAAACCAAACTTCACAAGCACTTTTAATATAGACAATTACTAAAAAATAATTTCACTATTTCACTTGAGCTAATAATATCCCATAGACAGTGCCTACCTTGGACAGGGAAGTTTCTCTCTTGGAGATGTTTGCTGAGCTTTCCACTGGCCCGTTTCAGGGCCTGTGGGCTGCCATCTGTCTTGGTCTCAACCACGACATTCTGCTGAGCGTACATGGAGGGATAGGGGAAAGCCAGACGTCGCACGTTGTGGTTGGTGGAAACACCAAAGCGGGTTCCTTCTCGTCGCACCATGGTTCTTGTTCTCAAAGCTGTCTTGCTTCAGAAGGAGAGAAAACTTACTGGGTCTGGTAGGAGCTATCTGTGAATGATAAAAAAAAAGCAACATATAAGTCTCCTGTTAATCTTATCTAAAATGATAGTACGCCAACAACCAATGATTTTAGCGCTTTGCCTAAAAATAAATTTCTGACCTTCTTCAAATCCTTGATATAGTAGACTTTACTCTACTACTAGATCTAGACTTTTTAGGTTTAAGATTGTGACAGAGTTGAACAACTAGTATCATTGACCTGGCATGAAACTTAAAAATAGATAAATGTGAACTTAAAATGAACTTGATGAAGTAAGAACTGTGAAATTTCAGAGGCAATTGATCTATTCTAACTGATTCTAACTGAGAACCTTCTCTTTCAGTGTCTTTGGACTTCTCTACCTTCCTGCAGTGATTTCAAGATCGAATACTCTATAGACTATAGTAATTAAAGCTAACATAACCTTAATTTCAACAACAACAACAACAAATGTTAATGGTCTAAATGTACAGTGATCGAACATAATCGACGTCTAATCATCAGAACCAATATTGATGCATTTGAACCAATTCAATTCAGCCAGCTCAGCTCAGCTAACCTCGGACATCTCCGATTCGTAGCCGGGACGCACTCGGCCGAAATAGCCAGACGTACCTGCTCGGCTGGAGCAAATATCAACTTCCAAAAGCTCCTTTTCGACGGTGAATTTCTCTTCGCTTCTTCCTTCTCCGTCTCTTGGGATAGGCCCCACACACTGACTCTCCCACCTCAGTCCAACCTCGTGCTGTGCTCGTCTGTTGTGACATTTCTTTAAATTTGTGCAATATATATATCCAACAAAATCTTGGTCTTTCTGAGGATTGTGCAATACCACACTGCACAAGCAGTAGCACGCACAACAGTTTTAGTTACAACGTACATTACTATTAATACATTTCGGGTCGATCAAAGGCCAAATGTTTGGATGAGTTCATTATAATGTAGGGGTGTATAATTAACCTTCGGCTAAGTCTAAATAAATTAAGCCTAATGTATAGAATAAAACGAGAAACTAATCATTTTAAACAATAATTTTTTGAAAAACTGTATTAAATAATAATGACTTAGAGTAAACAATAAATGGTTGTCACTATATGTTTGAGGTCATCCTCTTGTGAATAATAGACGCGTTGTTTTCACTCACAACGAGGCGACACCGTCCTTCTATTTATAAGATTAATGATATTCCTTTGATGGGGAAGGGGTAGTATGAGGACAATTGATGGCCGGTGTAGGTAAGGAGACACGAGTGGGAGAGAGGTGGAACTAGGTGTGAACGAGGGTATCTAGATAAACGGGAATGAATGGTGGGCATTAAGGGGAGGACGTCAAAGGAAAGGTGGCAGGAGAGAAAAAAAAATCAGATGAGAGATGAGAGACTGACAGGCAGTCTGGCAGTCTTCACTATGACTTCCAGAACACAAATGAATTCATAAGAAAGCGTAACAAAAAACCACACTACCTCAGTACACTTCTTGACCACCTTTCTTTTCAATTGTCAGTCAAGAATCGTATTGTAGGGAGGTTATTTGTTCTGTTGAATTCTCATTTGTTTAGTTTCTCTTTAGTCATGTTACTTCAATTAAGTTGGGTATTTAGTTCAGTTCTGCTAGGAATTATGTTCGCATTCATCTTATCAGTAAGTAGGCTATACTACTTCTCTGATCACCTTCATTCTTTTCCTATTCAGGTGTGCTGGATTACGTAATCACCCAGATCATTTACCCAGCATCATCATCAATAGGTAAGGAGACAGGGTGGGAGAGAGGTGGAATCAGGTATTAACGAGGATATCCAGATAAACGGGAATGAATGGTGGATGCAGGAAGATCCGTTCAGGGGAGGACGTCAAAGGAAAGGTGGCAGGAGAAAACAAATCAGATGAGAGATGAGGGGAGATAATGAAAATGAACTAAATGCGTCAAATGAGAGAGAGAGGGAAGGAGAGATGTGGGGAGTAGAAAGTCGCTTTAGTAAAAAAAAAAAAAAAAAAAAAGTAGAGGGGGGAGAATAAAAGAGAGAGAGAATAAGAGAGAGATACTTAGAGAAAGAGAGAGAACAGAGAAAAGAAAGAGATAGAGAAAGAGAGGGAGAGAGAGAGAGGGGGGGGGGAGAGAGAGTGAGAGAGAGAGGGGGGGGGGGGCCGTGCGGCCGATTTACTAGTACGAACTGTGCGCGTTATTTTTAATCGTAATTGCAATTCATTTGCGCATGAGCAGATTATTACTGGTACAAATGACCTCAGCTAGGCCAATAAATAATTGTACCACTCACAGAGTAAAATGGGAATTCATTAGATAGTCGACCACATTTCAATTTATTATCATGCAAATATGACAATTTAACAGCTATTTAGCTCTGAGAAGGTAGTGAAAGAACACTCCATCATGTACACTTGTTTCTATTGTTCCGCAGGGGCACATGATAAAATGTATTGTTTATAGGCCTACATCCATCATCCAACACAGCTTCTATCCCAGTCAGCTGTTGACTCGCTAAATAAGATTGTCCGATGGTTGGCCCCGGCCGTACAAACATAAAGGTTTGCATTCAATCAATCGCAAATATAATGACAATGGCCATTCAACACCATTTTCATCGCATGCGCTTTTTGTTCAAAAGCCTGACCAACAATCAGAATTTGTTTTTCAAATAATTGTCAATTAATCGCAAACCCTTATATGTTACGGGGCCCAGGTATATTCATTGAAATTGTATGCAACGCTTCAAGTCTGTATCAGGTATAAGAGCATGCAGAGAGCTGTAACTTGATAAGAGTAAGAAAGGTGGGAATAGGCATACAATGATCATATAGGTGAACTGATTTAGGGTTTCAAAGGGTACCTTTTCAGCATGTTGTTGGTGATGCTAATTCATTCATGTTTGATGAAAATCCGTCAAAGGATGAGAAAGTCATTTGTTTCAAGTTTTAATTTTGTGACGTCACGTACGTATGGCACACCATAAGGGAATCAATTCAAAATATATTTCACTTGAACAAATATATGTTTCTCTTTCACTAAACCATTTCACTCCAGCAAATTTATATTTCACTTTCCAAAAATATATTCTACTTTTCAAAAAAATTCATTCCACTTTATCACAAAGATATGTTTCACTTTTTTCCAAAATGCATTTCACTTTTTCACAAAATTATATTTCACTTCTCACAAAATATCATTTCACTCAATGTCAAAATACTTTTCACTTTCTAAAAAAAAAATCATTTCACTCTTCACAAAACTACTTTTCACTCTTCACCGAAATTCATTTCACTTTTTCACAGAAATACATTTTACTTTTCATAAAAATAAATTTCACTTTATCACAATAAATCGTTTCACTGTCCACGAAAATATATTTCACTTTTCAAAAAAAATATATTTCACTTTTCACAAAAATATATTTCACTTTTGAGCAAAAAAAAAATAATTTTACTTTCAGCAAACAAAAATCATTTTACTTTTGTTGGATAATACAATCCAATGAATTGATCTTGAGCCTCTACCTAAGGCCATAACAGTACGTTGATAAAATTCATTCCTCTTTGTTGTCACGTAAAAATCCATTCCTCTCTTTCGCAAGAAATCATTTCACTCTTTCCAAAAATACGTTCCTCTTTTTTCTCGGCCAAAAGGGGGCGCTGTATTTTGAGCAAGTGCAAGCTAGATCACCAGCTCGGACGGCAATACAGTACAGACGGCGCGGGACGACCAGTCTCGCCTGTCGGTACTGCGGTGAAGGTGCCTAGGCCTCCGATCATCCGGCCGCGCCCGGCCCGGCCGCCTAACAGTTACACATACGCGTACCTACCAAGCCACACGTACTAGAGTAGACACCGTGAAGATCTACTATATAAACACGGATGTCTAACGATTATATTGCTGGAATCAAAATCAAAGGTATGTCACTGTAGTTTGTACGTTTGTGGTTATCCTAGAGGCAAGACCAAAAGGTCTAAATTATTTTGTTAACTAACAGTTACAACGTTAACGTTAGTACGTGTTAGATCTAGATTCTAACGCCGGTTATGTAGTGTGGTTACTGCGACCAGCCCGCTCACGCTCCCGCTGCGCGGGAGCAGTCCCGGGGCTAGTAGTACTAGTAGTGTGGTAGCTCTAATGCCATGAATGTTAGATCATGTACTACTGGAGATCTAGATCTATTTAATATGTAACTGTTAATGAGGTCAGCCATTAGAGGAATACAAAAATGAAAGTTTGTCAATTTTCAGTGAAATATCACTATGTGCGCAGACAAGCCTAGCCGCCCTAGGGTCCCCCATCATACAAGCTTATGTGAGATTCTATATTAAAATACAAGATTCCACTCCATCATGTCCACGTTCGTCATCGCGGTAGAAAAGCCCTAGTCAATAGCTTAAATGTCAATGATTAACAGTTGAAAAATCGTTTTGTATTGAAACTTCTTACGTGAAAAGATGAAGTGTTGCTTTGTGATGCCATCAGGGATTTTGATGGAATCACCAGTTCTTTTGTCTTAAAAATCAGTTTGAAAATGACTTAAATATCCTATTTGACCGGAAGTAGCCTTCGTTTGCTTTGTAGAATTGGTGAAACTGCGCGAAAACTTGTGAACGAAATAACTAGTGTCCAGTCCCGTACGTGTATTTCCGTGTTATGTTTTTGGTATAGTGATGGGGGTATATTTGGTCGACTTGTCTTTTAAAAACATTTAGACTGCTTTGATTACCTTCGACTCGTCCTCTTAAAAATCTTTAAAGAAGATTTATACACGAAGTCGAGATACTATAATAATAATTTACACAAATTGTGCTAAGGTTTTTGTAATTGCTATGTGGTACTCGCCACTTCCCCCTTTTTGTGCAGTGATAGGTTTTTTTCATTTTGATGGTGTTCATGTAACTCTTGAAGGGAAGTCAGCACTTGCTTCTGAATTCACAAATTTAATATCTCAATTTGTTTACTACCAAAACTTCAAACCCAAGCAAACAACTTGAATACCTAAAGAATTAAAAATTTCGATCAAAATTTCCTGCAGTTCCCGCTCAAAATCAACTGTTCAACAACCAATCCTATCAGAAAAGGAAAAAGCCCTTATAAAATACAGAAAAAGGGAACGATATGGAAAGCCTTATCTTAAACCGAAGGTGGAACAACCAAAGAGGAAAAAAAAGAAAGTTGTTAAAAAACGAGATCCAGTGTTGCTCCCTCCTCCCCCTAAATATCATGAGCTATCATTTAAGAACCTGAGCCTTATTCCATACATGACATTCCCAGTACAATTATCATGCTACCACACATACTCCTGTTCCCCACTCCCCAAGTCACCTACTCCATATGTTACCTCACGCAAGAAGGCCAGAGGAGGCAGGAAGAGGAGGCGGCAGAGGGTCAAGAAGCACCGGAAAAGGAAGAAGGTGTTTAGGTCTACTAACTTTGGTGGCTGGGCATTATTATATTTTGTGGGGGTGGGGCAGGGTGTTTTAAATGATAGGGTAGTAAAATACATTACCATAATTTTTTTTTTACACTTTCGTAACTTCTTTCCATGGATGCAGTTTGGACTGGCCTTAATGTCCCTCTGTTTGACTGAGAAATTGGTAAAGTCCTTTTTCGTCATTTTAGTTGTGATTAAAGTGATCTTGCTCTGCGAAAAAAAACACATTTAATTTGACTTAAGTAAGAAATGTTTCTGTATGTGATATTGACTTGTAAGGAACATTTTTTTCTTTCAGTTTTACTAATGTTTTGCCTAAATGTGTTTTTTTTTTCACTTTAACCACAGATCAAATATGAGGATGTCCACTTGTGTGATTCTCCGCAAGTAAGATCCTCTCCTCTTCATGTCACTCATCCAGTCGCACCTGTAGCTCCAGATCCCCATCCACCAGCAGTTCCACTTTCTCCTCTTCATGTCACTCGTCCAGTCACACCTGTAGCTCCTGATCCTCATCCACCACCAGTTCCACTTTCTCATCCTCATGTCACTCGTCCAGTCGCACCTGTAGCTCCTGATCCCCATCCGCCACCAGTTCCACCTTCAATCGCACCTCTAGCTCCTGATCCTCATCCGCCACCAGTTCCACCTTCAATCGCACCTGTAGCTCCTGATCCCCATCTGCCACCAGTTCCACCTTCAATCGCACCTGTAGCTCTTGATCCCCATCCGCCACCAGTTCCACCTTCAATCGCACCTGTAGCTCCTGATCCTCATCCGCCACCAGTTCCACCTTCAATCGCACCTCTAGCTCCTGATCCTCATCCGCCACCAGTTCCACCTTCAATCGCACCTCTAGCTCCTGATCCTCATCCGCCACCAGTTCCACCTTCAATCGCACCTGTAGCTCTTGATCCCCATCCGCCACCAGTTCCACCTTCAATCGCACCTGTAGCTCTTGATCCCCATCCGCCACCAGTTCCACCTTCAATCGCACCTGTAGCTCCTGATCCTCATCCGCCACCAGTTCCACCTTCAATCGCACCTGTAGCTCCTGATCCTCATCCGCCACCAGTTCCACCTTCAATCGCCCCTCGTGCAATATTGTTCAACAAAAACACAAATGTTTCGTTGGGGTGAAAGAAAAGCTTACCAAACATAAGCAGCCCTGTGGGAATTTTTTTCGTGTGGACCATGTCGCCTTTGTCAAAAAACATCTCACAAATACACCCATTTCAATTTAATTAAGTCTGAAATGCTAAAAGATTTAATCAAATCAAAGTTTACAGACATTTCAGATTTTTCTTGTACATGTAACATTTGCAGGCAAAAGTATTCAAAAAAGTTGAAGAATGAGTCATATACACCAGAAAAAGATTTAAAAAAAAAGATATTCATCAAGTTATGAAATAGTGTCCCCGTCTTTCAAGTTTGTGTCTTATACGTGCGTGATTGTAGAAGGCGTGAATATAATATATAGTTCTCCCCTGAAAAATCTAAAAACATTTGAAGAATATGCACAATTTCTGATAGCTAGATGGGTGTTTTCTTTTTTTCAAGAAAAATGTAAAAGAAGTCAGGATCCTCTTTGATCAAGTCGGAACACAGGGTATTTCTCCAAAAGATGTAGAACGTAGCAGAAGGGATAAAGCTGAAGGAGAAAGTTATTATTATGAGTCACTTGATGACAAAGTCCCTCTTCCAAACCAATGGAATAATTTTCTTAAAGTTCGCCAGAACAAACACACCTTATGTCGTTACTTGTCAAATGAATTTATTGAGCTTGTAAGAAATGATATTGAAATAAACAGTGGTAAGGTTTTTATTACTTCTGGAGGATTTCATGTCGGAATTGAGAGTTCTAGTCAATGGACAGGTGTTTCAATAAGTGAGCAAGGCATTGATCATCATAATATTGTCCATAATCACGAGGAAAGTGATACACAGATCTGGTTACATGTAAATGGTACTCCATGCAATAATATTTTAATATATTCTATTGATCGAGATATCGGTGTGATAGGACTTCCCTTGAACTTTGGTAATAAACATGTCACAGTGCAATACAGTGCCCGAGCGGGGGATGAAAAATATATAAATCTCAATTCATTACAGTCTGCATGTGACCATGATTCTGATTTGGCAAGTTTGATAAATAAGCAGTTAAATGTTTGGAAGATTCTTCAGGTTTTATATATCACGTCAGGTTGTGATTTTGTTTCATACTTTGCGCATATAGGGAAGCCTACCTTTTTAAAATTATTTTTCCAATATGCACATTTTATTACTGGATGCTACAGTAATACACAAGGTCACTTAGCTCAAACTGAATTGAATGTTAATTCAGATGATGGTTTAATGTCTTTTTATCGCCTTATTATGTGCATATATTACCATGTTAAGCGATATCGTCTTCATAATTACAATTCGATTATTGATCTGTACAATAGTATAGAAGATTCTGTTATTATGTCACGGCATCATAAGGCTCTGGATATAGTGCGTTTAGCTTCATGGAAAGGTGAATATGAAGATGATCTGCTCCCTTCTAATTCTGCTTTGAACCTTCACTGGTTAAGGAGTTTGTTGGGTATCAACAGTATGGGATGAAGTTAATTCTCCAATTTTTATATATCCAAACATTTCTTTTTATGGATATAATGTAACTAATCAAGATGATAAGAACAAGGTCAGCATTATTTGGGATACAGAAGAAAATATTAATCGCATTAGAGAAAATGTTATATACCTTACACGAGGCTGTGCTTGTTCTAAGAGCAAATGTACAAATAGGCTTTGTAAATGTGTTAAAGATAAAAGAAAATGTGGCCCTGGTTGTAGATGCAAACACTGTGAAAATGTTCCTAATGTAACTATGCCAATGCAATCTACATCGACATGTGACACCACAACAGAATATTCAGCTAATCTTGATAAATGATGGTGATGATGCTAGTGATGCTAGTAATGATGATGATGATGATGATGACGATGATGATGATGTTGAGGATGATGATGATTCTACTGTAAGCAGTACTTTAAGTATCCTTTATGATGAAGACATTGAAAGTGGCTTGGAAGTTGATATACTGCCAAAAGAATATGACTCTGAATATGAAGATACGGAAATATGATGCTTGATGTTTTATATTTAACAATTGTTTGGTTTTGTGGCTTAAGTTTAATTCTATATTTTATAGAATGTGCATCACGGTCATTTTATTTTCAATCTTTTGTGTTATTGTTCAAGCCTCACATGATGTTCAAATTGTGTTTCATGTGTGAATTACAAAGAGATGCATGCATGTATAACTCATTCACTGTACAACAACATATTTATTATTTTTTTGTATCTGAAAGTTTGCCAAAATACATTCTAAGATTACTTTTTTTATCAGGAAATATTCTCGCAAATATTCTCAGACATGTGTGTGAATCAAAAAGGGAATATGTGAGTAACATCTCTTCTTTCAAGTTAAGTATTTTTGTTACATAATTTATTTCAGAAAAGAAAAATATGATATCTTCTTTTATGTAGTTTTCACTTCACATTCAAGTTGTTCTTAATTAATTTGTACATGTACTTAAAAGAAATTGCCAAAGAAAGTGCAAGAATTCTAGCTTTTAAGAATGTAAATGCAATTACAAGAGGTATCTTGCCATGTACAGTATCAACACAGTTTGTACTTAGAAGGTAGACATTGTGACATGAAGAAATAATACTTTGGATACATTATATTTTCAGTCCCAGTTCTGAAGTGTACAAGTGTACCTCCTGGGACACTGTAAAATATAAATGTAGGCAACTTTGTGATTTGTACTACAGTGTGTGATGAAATTACCATGGGCCATGTGGTAGGGCCCATACGATAACATTGCCAGCATTTCAATACCTCATGTGAATTGTGACAAGTCAGGTATTCAAACAAGAGATGTACAGTAGTTTTAAATGTTTTTGCATGCTCATCCACTGTCAGCTGTTAATAAAAGTCGTCTTGCCATTTGCAGCACTATTTAATTCCATCTAGTACACCGCTCTTTTTTGTGCCCGATTTACCAATTACTTTTCAATGGATAGGCCTATGTGCTGTGGAGAATTGAGTAATAGTATGTGTGTGAGGGTAGAAAAATTACAGAAATATTAGAGGTGAGAGTGAGAAAGAGATACTAGAAAAAGAAGAGAAGAGTTGGGAAACAAGGAGAAAAGGGGTGAAAGAAACATGTTCAGAGAGAGAGGGGGGGGGGGGGGTAAATGACTTCCTTAATGATACTTTAGAGATATGATTTACAGTGCAATGGTGCATTTTAAGAATAAAAAGAGTGCATTGTGTGCATGTTGGGGGGGGGGGGGTGCAAGTTTTCAATTTAGTTTTTATTTTTTACTGTCGAGCCCCCCCCCCCCCCCCCCCACAATAAAAAAATCCTTTGGGATTTTGGAGGGGGAACTTGTGCCCTTTCGTCGGGATCTATCACTTTATACCCTCATCTAGCGTGGATTAAAGTTTTAATTTACCAAAGAGATTTAATAATTTCATGCCAATACATGTAGTATGGCTATATCATCGGTTACAGTACGATATTCCGAAGGCTCGGAAAACGAAATAAAGTTTTTTTTTTCCGAAGGTTCGTTCATTCGAAAACGAAATAAAGTTAGTTTTTCCGAAAACGAAATAAAGTTCGTCTTTTCAAAGGTTCGTTAATCTGAAAACAAAAGTTTGTTTTTTAGAAGGTTCGTTAAAAGGGTTCAAACCTTATTTCACTTTTGGATTAACGAACCTTTGGAAAAACAAACTTTATTTCGTTTTCAGAATAACAAACCTTATTTTGTTTTCGGACTAATGAACCTTCGGAATAACGCACCTTCGGAATAAACGAACCTTCGAAATAACAAAGCTTTCGAGTACATGTATTCGAACCTTTGTACTAAATGAACCTTCGGAATAACAAGTGCTTCCCATCATGGGTAAAATAAAATTGCTTAAACTACAAACGTCAGTTTGTGGTGTTAAACTTTGATTTTCATTTCTTGATCACTTCATGGAGTATAAAAATAACAGCATCAAACATCGATCAGTACATGTTATACCAAGAACAGGAAGATGGCAATGCAAACAGACAGATACCATAACTACTAAAACGCCCTGCTAAACGACCCCGAGACGACGAACCACTTCCAAAAGTGATACACACACAATAGTCAACGAGTGGTGCAATAATGCAAGTCGGAGGGCTTTTGGTAACGGGGGTGCATCCACTATTAAATATACCGTACGATTAATCACGATGGACAACCGGCACACGCGCACTGTTTTCCTCGCTAGCAGTTATATACGGAACTCGTGTGAAGCATTGTGGGGGACCCCCGAACGAGATTCCGATCAAAGCATCGCGCTCGTACGGCGAGCAACTTTTCCTTCAGCCTCTTGAAACACTAGTTATATTGTGCTAGCTCCTGACTGGTATAGATCGTAGAATATTATATTTTGGCTACTTTTTACTAGAAAGAAGGTTTCTTGAGACTCTGAAGCAGTTATTTCGGTGAATCATGTTTAAAGAACTTAATTTTTAAGATGTTTTGTAAACGAGTAACAATACACATTTTCCTCCGATAAATCTCTTAGATTTTCAAATATTTCTATGATTCACCTAAGATTTTCCTTGAGACAAACGGAATTTCATAGTTTTATCTCCATAACCCCGAAGATTTCATGGAAATGTGTCGTTTCTTTCCTGAGTTATTCTATTGTGAATTCAGGTCTGTCATTGCTCATTACATATGCAGCGACAAAAGTTTCGTGCATAATTATAGACTTGTATAAATTCGTGCCATTGTGCAGGCGCTGCGGCTAGACTGTAGGCACCTTCACCGCAGAGTACCGATCCGACAGGCGAGACTGGTCGTCCCGCGCCGTCTGTACTATGTACTGCCGTCCGAGCTGCGCTGATGATCTAGCTTGCGCTTGCTCAAAATACAGCGCCCCCTTTTGGCCGAGAAAAAAGAGGAACGTATTTTTGGAAAGAGTGAAATGATTTCTTGCGAAAGAGAGGAATGGATTTTTACGTGACAACAAAGAGGAATGAATTTTATCAACGTACTGTTATGGCCTTAGGTAGAGGCTCAAGATCAATTCATTGGATTGTATTATCCAACAACAGTAAAATGATTTTTTTTTTTTGCTGAAAGTAAAATTATTCTTTTTTTGCTCAAAAGTGAAATGTATTTTTGTGAAAAGTGAAATATATTTTCGTGGACAGTGAAACGATTTATTGTGATAAAGTGAAATTTATTTTGATGAAAAGTAAAATGTATTTCTGTGAAAAAGTGAAATGAATTTCGGTGAAGAGTGAAAAGTAGTTTTGTGAAGAGTGAAATGATTTTTTTTTTTTAGAAAGTGAAAAGTATTTTGACATTGAGTGAAATGATATTTTGTGAGAAGTGAAATATAATTTTGTGAAAAAGTGAAATGCATTTTGGAAAAAAGTGAAACATATCTTTGTGATAAAGTGGAATGAATTTTTTTGAAAAGTAGAATATATTTTTGGAAAGTGAAATATAAATTTGCTGGAGTGAAATGGTTTAGTGAAAGAGAAACATATATTTGTTCAAGTGAAATATATTTTGAATTGATTCCCTTATGGCGTGCCATACGTACGTATAGGCCGTTTGTTGTGTACCATTTTTTTTTTTAGAATGTCGATTTTCTCAAAAGGATGTGCATTTGACGCATCATATCATGCATACGTTTTTACACACATGGGCCTACATCTAAGAAAAAACAATGTATCCCATTTTTTTTTAGAATGTCGATTTTTCTCAAAAGATTTTCTCAAAAGGATGTGCATTTGATGCATCATATCATACATACGTTTTTACACACATGGGCCTACATCTAAGAAAAAAAAAATGTATCCCATCACCAAACCGAAAAAGCAATCTATAGAATAATACTGCACACAATATATGGGAGGGCATCTTGCACATGACGTCACAAAATCAAGATTTTTAAAAAATTATTATTATTTTTGTTCTTTTGACCGATTTTTGTCGATCAAACCTTTACTAACATGTTTCTTTCGTGTTTCTGCTTTTATCTAAACCAACTTTATTTCCAGATAGTATCCCTTGAATTGTTGTTAGAAATATTCCATCCTGGAAGAGACATATAAGACGAACGAACGGACATATAAGGCAAGATAGTAAAATTATAATTATACACCGGTTATCCAGTGGTGATACATGACCACTAAAAATTAAAACAATATATTAAAACAAAATTCTCATTCAATATCACTCCGATTTCGGAGAAATTATCGTGGTTTTTTTTTTCTGATGTCATTCTCTAGATCTCTTTAAAAGCTGAAAGTATACACCCCTAGGATATAATATACTCAACCAAACAGTTGGATTGTCAACACGCGTGCGCGCGTGAACCAAAATATATTTTTATTTTTAGCCTAAAGATCGATAAGCTACACACATTGCGCAATCGGCTGAAAGATGAAGTGTTTTGCTGGATATATATCCTACCATTTTCACGAAATGATATCAGAACCGACGACTCGAGGATTGGGCCGTACTGAGGGAAGAGAGACAGTGTGTGGTGCTAAAACAGGGAGAAGGAAGAGAAGAGGGAATACAAAATCGCAGTCGACAAGGGGCTTTGATACTACGGTACGTGGATCTACGGATTGCATTGCGGTGCACAGTCAGACCGCTGTGCCAGTGTAGGTACCGGCGTGGGCCCGGCGATTCCGGCCGAGTGCGCCCCTGACTGATCGGCTGAACGGTCCGTGCAGCATGCGGCTCCAGCTTGCTGTAGTTCAGTACTAGTACATGTAGTAGCTGTGTAGCTCACTCGCTGTACTAAATTTAGCTGTCTTTAGAAACCCTAGGCTTTAGAAAATATGTGTCGCAATTGTCAAGTTTGATCAAGGAAGCTCCTTGGTTTGATAGTAACGTCTCAAAGATATCAGACTTAACCAAAGCCTATAAATTTCAATACTAACGTCCCAAAGATATTAGACCGAAAAATCAGTCTCGGACGTTGGATCCGCTGAGATTGCATCTGGCTCCTCTGAACGCCCTATTTGAACGCCCTATTCGGGGGGTATGTCCAAAAATGTCATTTTGATTAAAGAATGCCCCCGAATGAGACGGTTATTCCTGTCTACAAAGATATCAGACTTAACCAAATCCTATAAATTTCAATTAAACATTTATTAAATCAATATGACCCTAAGAAAACAAACAATTAAGACTAGAAAGGCAACATGAAACTGAAAGTTAAAACTTAAGTCTAAAATGGAAAACCTTTTATTACCTTCCTATGATTTTCTTCATGTATTATTCATCTCACATCGACAGGGCCCCCACCACTCCATACCCCAGCCTCGCCATCCCCGCTCCCTTACCCTTGCCCCAATTCCGTAATTGTGATGATTTGTTTGTTCAATCATCAATGTAGTTACGTATAAATTACAAATATTGTTAACATTTATTTTTTGTTCAAAGGGGTCCGGCCACCAAAATATACCGCGGTTTAAAAGTGCGGCTCCTTCCCTTTCTTCCCTTTCCCTTTCCCTATGCCAATTCCTTTGAGCTGTAGTGTATGTTATTCTCGAGCTTAAATTTTAACTGTTTGCTACCTTTACTATCCACAGGTAACTACCACCAGACCCAGCAAGTTTTCTCTCCTTTTGAAGCAAGACAGCTTTGAGAACAAGAACCATGGTGCGACGAGAAGGAACCCGCTTTGGTGTTTCCACCAACCACAACGTGCGACGTCTGGCTTTCCCCTATCCCTCCATGTACGCTCAGCAGAATGTCGTGGTTGAGACCAAGACAGATGGCAGCCCACAGGCCCTGAAACGGGCCAGAGGAAAGCTCAGCAAACATCTCCAGGAGAGAAACTTCCCTGTCCAAGGTACATGTAGGCGTGGTGAGATAATAGATTAACTCCTTATGATATAAGTTATGTGCATATTTACACAAATATGAATACAAACCTATTTGAAAGAGCAGCAATGTCTTGGCAGACGCTCAGGGTTAATAGTCTCTAGGGCAGCTTAATTCATAAAAAGCTCACAATTTTGCACGCATGTAGATTTTAAGATGAGCTATCTCTTTGGGCCTTCTGTATCATATCTTCAGATAAGAGCATAATTACCAATGCATGAAATATTGAGATACAGCTTATAATTGCTTTTTAATTTGTTCACATTAAAAGGGCATATACTGTACTGGGAAGGCAAAAAAGCCTTCAAAATGTAATTGTTAGCAATCTTCTTGCCAATGGTCTTAAATTCATGTATTGTCTATTTTAGAAGCTTGCTGAATGTTATTTGCCCTCAAATGATCTACATTTGGAGTAATGAGTGATTAAATCACAAATCCTCAAAATGTTCGGGCCGAACATTTTGAGGATTTAATCATTAATCATTAATTACTCCATATATGGATCATTTGAGGGCAAATAACTTTCAGCAAGCTTCTAAAATAGACAATACATGAATCTAAGACCATTGGCAAGAAGATTGCTAACAATTACATTTTGAAGGCTTTTTTGCCTTCCCAATACAGTATATGCCCTTTAATTAACATAATTGTGTATTTTAGCAATCATTATTATCTGGATAATTCCTCGGTCTGTGAATAAGAAGTTACAATTTCTTGCTCAGTGGATTTGTCTTCTATTTAAAGGTTAATTTTGAAATACAGAAATACAAAAGCATCTATAAATTCCAAGATGGTTACTGTTGTCCATATTGACAATTATTGTGATTGTATTGACTGGTTTATTTTTTTGTTAATCCCTGTCCCTCTATCCTCTCTCTCTCTCTCACTCTCTGTCTCTTTCTATCTCTCTAATAGATAATGGCACTCGATCAGTCATACTCTCTTTGAACAAATCCAAGCGATGGGAGGTCATTGACGACATAAAGGAAGATGAGGATCGTTGCCACGACGATTGTCAAAGCGTTGTTGCTGAGCATCACTTCCTTCCCAGATCCTCCTCTAGATCGACCTGCATCGCAGTGTTTGACCAGTCAGCAGACAAGGTCAAGAAGTCACCCAGAAAGACCTATGCAAAGGTCACTGACCTGAGAGGCAAAGACCAACAGGACAAGGAAGACGAGAATGTGGGAGAAGACAAGAACTTTGGGAAGAAGAACAGCAAGAGATCGAGGAAGAGGTCATCTCGTGATGAGCATCAGTTTGAGGTTGCAACAAGCAGTGTGCGTTATGATGTCAGTCTAGCTGCACCCAAGCACACCTTTCAGTCCTTGCAATGTCACAGTGGGAATCCAGGTATGTTATCATTTATAAGTCACCTGTCAGGCTTTATCTAATTTGGGGATTAAGATGTATAAAAATTTATTATTGTGCTTTTGCTAATAAGACAGTACTTTGATTGGCTTTTCAGTGTAGCGAAGGAAGACTAACAGTAGAGAACACCCACCCTCAAACAAATTTGGAAAAGCAAGATTGGTCACAGTCACTTATATTTTGGTGTCATCACCTTCGTATCATTTGAAGGCTTGTTTGCTTACTTTTCTCAAAAGCCACAAATACAACCATTACCGTTATTTTCTTTTTACAGTATAAATCATGTTCTTTTCTCAAATTCATACAGATGTGGGAAAGAAGAAAAGAAACAGCAGAAACCGAACCAAGAAGCTACAGTATTGCAACGTGAGCGATGAGCTTTCGGATGGATTTTGGCAACTCTCGGAGGAGGACTCCTACTACTGCGATCAGTCAGAGGAAGAAGCAGAATATTGGCAAGAAGAAACCAAAGAGGCCGAGCCGTACCAAAGAGTCTCATTTGAAGTCCTCAGCAATGCTCCAAGGAATGGTTTTGCTTCAGATTTGACCAATAGTCGAAGGTATTCTTCAAAGGAGGAAGTAGTCAGCACAAAGGGCAGGATTTTCCGGATTGACAAAGTGGATGCAATCACTGCTATCCATCCTGAGTATATCACCTGTATTAGAGAAACGCGCAAGGTAAAAAAGATGAGGAAAATTGCTGAGGCAAAGCAGGAGGCAGAATCGCTTCCCCCAGTCACTATCCAAGCTAAGCCGAGTGTTGCTGTGTCTGTGAAGGCTGATGACATTACAGCAGGAGCTTTGCAGGGCAAATTTGGTGAGCGGTATGCAGAAGGTTCCTGCATGCCTCGCCGCTTTACGGTGAACATCACAGACACGGTCATTGAACAACTCCAGTGCACCTCCAACCAGGAAGATGCAGCTGCACTGAGGAAGACTGGTCACCATTTCTTCATGATCATTGACTGTGGGCTGGACCCGTGGATGGTGATGAGAGGGGATCAGGGACTGGTGGAGGAGGTCAGGGTGAAGGTGTGTGGATTGACAGAAGAGCAGCAGATGATGGATCAAGCTCTGTCTCATTTACAAGATGTTGGGATCTCAGATGTCATCAATGCCGTTAGTCAGGCAGTTGCAGAACAACCATTCGAACAGTAAGTTGTTCAATTGTAAAAGTTATATCCTTTCTATTACATTTCCAAGGAAACATTCAAGTGCAAATAATATAATACACCGTATGCCATGTAAATCTTGAGGATAATGTTAATAAGAAGAATCTCCTCTTTTCATGTTTAGTTATGAAAAGGGTGGCAAGAAAAAAATAGCATTAGTTGTCATATTGCATTATATCATAATATTATATTGATATTAAAGCTGAGCAAAGTATTCTGTACCATAATTTACTCTTCAACCTGTGCAGTTACCTGATCGAAAGGCCATCCGTTTCCATAGCCACCAAGCCAGCAGTTGCTTTTGGCACTGTGCAGTCTGCTCTTGGCTGGCGATATGGCGTCACCCAATTGAACACGGCTACAGAAGAGGTAAGGAATTGGTCTATGCACCCTGGGCTGTCACTAAGCATCATTTTGCTCTTTGTCAAAAAGAATTGTTTGCTCACGAAAGGCTGTTTTGCACACACTTTTGTATGATATTGTGACAGAAAGATATGTTGTTAAAAGTGTGCATGGTATTTGTTTACCAAAACAGTTTACCCATGGTGTTCATTCTACATCAAATCAACGCTGATATGAACCCTATATGTAATTAACAAAAATCAATTGTTCCAATCTGTTGATTTTATGGATGAAGTAGGTGTTACCAATTGTCACTGAATCACCATTTGAAACATTGACATTTGACTTCTTTTACCTAAAGCTTTCAACTTGATCTCCTCACAGAGTCTTGCCAAGCCCAACCAGGATGTTCCCGAGACTGGTGCCTTATCCCCATCTGGGGCATCCAATGCCTGTGAGGTCTGTGCCATCTGCTATGAGGAGCTCACTGAGAAGTGTACGGGAACCGCTCTGGAGCCCTGCAACCATTGGTTTTGTGATGATTGTTGGAGGAAACATATTATGTCCAGGATTGAGCAGGGTGATATCAACATCACATGTCCAGTAAGTAGATTTTTATAAAATCCTTGCTGTAATGCCATGTATGTAAATAAGACTGTGTTTAAGTTTCTATCAGACAATATGACTTCCTATGTCCAGATTGCTTGAGTTCTCAAGGATTTGTTGAGGATGTCATTGCAAGGGAAGGAGTTATCGAAATACAAATTTTATGAAAGTAGTTTGAATCAGTGTATACACGTAGACAAATTTAGAAACAACATATTAAGATATTCATGAATGTAATATGAAGAATTATGCTTTATTACTATTAGGATTGTGCTGACATTTTGTGGCATACTTTAGCCATCAAACCTTATGCTGCATTGTTTTTGCTTCACCAGGAGTTTAAGTGTACTGCTCCAGTAGACAGGGTCACCTTAATGTCCCTCATCCCATCCAAGTACTACTGGCGTCACCATGGCAACCAGACAAATACCGCCCTCATGCGGCAACCAGAGCTTCACTGGTGCCCGAGTCCACGCTGCGGCCGCCTGATTCGGCTGGGCACCACAGGGAAGGAGGGAGATGGTGCACACAAGACGCAGACAATGGGAGTAGCTGTCAACTGTGAGTGTGGGACATTCTGGTGCTCGGTGTGCAAGGAAGAAGCACACTGGCCTGCAACCTGCGACCAGGCTAAGGTGTACCGCAAGAAAGCTCAGACTTTGTTCAGTAAGTTCACGATGGTTTCATTTGTCCGTGTTATTAGCAGAACTGAAATCATATTTCTTGGTATGTGTTCTGTCTAGAACTGAAGCCATATTGCTTTGTATGTGTTCTATGTAGAACTGAAACTTTTAACACCTGACACATCTTTGTCTGTTTTCTGTCTAGAATTGACACCATTAACACCTGACCTCTCTTTGCCCATGTTCTGTGTTGAACTGAAAGCATTAACACCTGACACCTCTTTGTCCATGTTCTGTGTCAAACTGAAAGCATTAACACCTGACACATCTTTGTCTGTTTTCTGTCTAGAATTGACACCATTAACACCTGACCTCTCTTTGCCCATGTTCTGTGTTGAACTGAAAGCATTAACACCTGAAATTGTTTTATCTGTGTAGAGGTGAAGGATAGTATGCTGATCCGTGTGACCACCAAGCGCTGCCCCCATTGCGGCTACCCCATTGAGAAGTTCTATGGTTGCAATCACATGGTCTGTAAGTGCGGCTTTGACTTCTGCTGGGAGTGTGGAAAACGCTTTGATTCGACGCACTACAATTGTACCCAGATGAAAAAGTGGAAATTCCATGTAAGTATCACCAGTGTTCTGTTTACTTGAAATGGAGTGTTTTGGTAACATTTGTAGGTGAAATAAGCATTTTGTGTCACACTTTTGATATGCACATGTTCAACCTAATACTCCCGGGGGAGTTGAATTTTCTTGATTTTTTGTTGGTACATCCTAACGCCTCAATATTTTGGAACAAAATTTTCTGACTTTTTTCTCTGATCCTTCCCGCATATTTTGATACCAAATTTATGACGATCGGACCTACCGTGGGGGTGTCAGGTTACGTTTACCGAACACATGTCACTGAAATTTCGCTATTTCTCTATATGATTGTGTATAACCCTATGGACAAAATCAGGAGCTTTTTCATTTGATGTAAATACTTTTCTAGTAAGTATCATTGTTTCAAATAGTGTAATTAATTACCACCCACACACACACCTACATTCATACACACCCACACCCAAATAGCAAAAAACATTTGATGAAAAACAAAGAAATACATAAGAAAATTGAAAAACAGAAAATACGTAAGAAATAATTACTACAACCTATCTTTTTCTTTCTGGAATAGATGAGGGAGTTATGAAAGACATTTGTACCAAACATCGCTATTCCTAAGGCTTTATTTAGTGAGATATACGAAAATCTATGAAGTTTTTTTTGCATAAATTAGCATAAATTGATAAAAGGATTAAAGGATTTTGTAAATTTAGCTTAACATGTTTGTAGATTACATAATTCTTGAGACAATCGGGCAACCCATGGCCGAGTGACCCCCCCACCCCGGTAATAACATGCTTTGAAATACCCTGGGAGTATTAGGGTTAAAGCCTCAAGACAAATTAAGTCCATGTTCATGAACGCTGACTATATGCTATCTTGCTATCTTTAGATACCAGAATTTTTTTGTGATATATGCTGACTATATGTTATCTTGCTATCTTTAGATACCGGAATTTTTTTTGTGATATCTCATCATATATTTCTTAGATGTCTTTGGGTTATGCAAACAGTACTAATTCCCTCAACATTTTTCTATACTGGATGCAGGATGTCAACATGTGTCTCATAAAAAATATGTTTATCTGAACAGATTGAATGGGGTCTTTTTCCAACTAGCTTGGCCTATGTGATAATAGTTGTTGTTATTGGTGTTGATAGATACTGTGCTTGTGGTGATGGGGATGATATTGGTGGTGATGTTTCTGGCTAATCAATTGAATCAAAGTAATGATTGCTCGTATTTTTTCTCAATTAGCGATTTGATTTGGGGCCCGAGGGCGAAGTAGCAAGGAGTGCCATCGATCGGGCCGTGGCCCATCATAGGAAGAGGACCCACTCTGCCTGTCATCGTAGGTACAGGAAGGCAAGGAAGCTGGCAGCTAAAGTGGTAAGTTCTGATGCTCCGCCCTCTCTTTTATAGAAGTTAACGTTAACCTGGCTCCCAGGCTGTGTGGCATTTTCAATCCAAACTACAATATTCGATGAACAGGTCTGGCTGCAGGAGACTAATCATTCTCAATTACGTCTCAAGACGGACGAGAAAAGAGGAGAAGGATACAGTGACTAGTCTCAGAGTATTAGACTCTTTTTGTCAGATGGGATCAGAAATGTCGCACAGCCTGGAAACCAGGCTAAGTAAACGTAAACGTATTCATGACTTGATTCTGCAAACTTCTCATGTTGAAATTGCTGGAGAGACCAACGATCTGAGAAGAGGAAATGCAATTATGCAATATCGTTCGAAATACTGGTGCCATTCAAATCTTTGTGTGCAATATTCACATGTATTCACTGTAAACAAATAAACCAAAAAGCTATCTAGGACATCTATGCGATGTCATCACTGCAGTGTAAATTCCCACCTTAAAGGTAAATTCAGACAAGACTATTAAACTTTCATAGACAGTTGGTCGGGTGTGACCTTGCAGTGCCTGCACACAATAGAGAGACAAGTCTACTAACCCAATGCCTTTTCTCCATGCCATGTCCCTGCAGGTGAATTCAAGAGATGTTGAGTCTGGGAGTGACTATGATGAGGAGAAGACAGCTCTGGGCGATGCCCCTGTCTATGACCCTCTGTCTGCATCAGCTGTCCCCTCCAAGCCTTGCCCGGACCGACGACAGCTCCTGAGGGAGATGAGGGCGATCTTCACTGAGGCGGCCGGCTTCCTCTCAGAGGTATGTACCACATATGTGTGGTTTGGGGCAACCCATTATTATATCAACTACTAAAAATTATGAAAGATGCATCACATGAAAGACCATACATTTCTGCATAAGATGAATCTATTTGGGGCATTTAGTGGTGAGGATTTTTCAAATCAAAATAAGGGTCATATAATCACTAAACTTCAAAGTGGCAATGCGCTTGAAATATTGAAATTACACTTTTGCTATTTAAATTGGCACAAATATTGTTCTGCATTATATGTTTTTCACGTTATGTTAATTTCTATATAAATTAAAGGAGTTTCATTCTGTTTAATGATGAAAATCTCATTTAAAAAGAATAGTGCTGCAAAGTTAAAAGCCAAATAATGATCAGGGTTTTTTTTCGAAAAAGGCTATCGTCCCAAATATTATAAAGTGAATGGTACTACAGAGGAATATCATGGCCATAATATGTGATCCTTTCCACTCACTGACAAGCGTGTGTAAGAATATTGCTTTGAAAGCAAATGTTAACAGTGTATGTTTGAAGAATAAAAAGGAGAAATGATCATTTGATGTTTGAGAGCACAGTGAAGTTACACATTGGCTTGATCATAGCTCAATCCTAATGTCTTGTCTTGTTTGTCTGCGTTCTCCAGGGGGAGTTTGTCCTGGAACACCTAGAGATCCTGCTGTCAGGGGCTCCTGTCTCCAGCCATAGGCAGCTCCTGCTCCAACACAAGACTAGGCTCCACTTCATCATCGACCACCTCCACAAGGTATGTAGCACACCAGCAGAACTGCCAAGGAGTTCAACTTGGTTGTATTTAGAACAATACAAACAGCAAAATACATTTTTTTTTTACTGAAAACGTGATATGTAAGATTGTGTGTTTTTCCCCTTTATTTTTAAATGTGCAATTGCTGCATTAGTGATCATTATAAACTCTGTACATGCCATGAGAAAGTTCATTCACAAGTAAAACACACAAATCCCATACAGATGCATTTTGTCTGGTACACAAAGGATTCAACTCTTTTCAGCCCACTCCTCCCTTTTCAAAGTCAAGGTATCTTTTGTGTGTGTTTTTAATTTCATTTTCAAAATCCTAAAATTGGCATGAATAATTGTAGGGTGTGGCTCACAAAATATACCCTTTTACCTATAAAGAGCAATTGTTGCTTTTTGAAGCATCAGTTTTTGATGTTACATTTGCCACTGTGACAACATCATTTGCACAGCAATAGATCAAGGCAGCATTTAGAGGTGGTAGATAATGTTTTGATGAAAATATTAACTTGCTGTGTGTGCTTATTATTATGAAGAATGCACCAAAATATTGGAAAATAATACCTATTAAAAGAAAAATGACGATCTTTAAGAAAACTTGCAATTTTGGAATGCAGTTGATTGGAAAGCGATATCCAGTTAAAATTATGGGATGATGTAGATAGTCATTGGTCCTCTATATCATTCTGCTCTGTGCTTGAGAAAATATGTTCAAATGTCATCATTCATATGTTTTCTTTTGACAGATTTTCGCTGAAAACGGAGAGGTGAACATCGGGAAAATTCAGCACTTTTTGCATTGTGGGAAGACGTGCCTGCATTGGCTTGCGTTGACAGTGAAGCAAGTAACCACCAGCCTGGCTGGATCAACAAAAGAGTGAATCATTTCTACCTCAAATATCTTTTTGTACTTCTTCTTGTGAAAAGCATATACAGTAAAACCTGTGTATAGTG
Organism: Arbacia lixula; assembly: GCA_963669155.1. NCBI lineage: Eukaryota > Metazoa > Echinodermata > Echinoidea > Arbacioida > Arbaciidae > Arbacia > Arbacia lixula. The sequence continues at coordinate 5,232,763 of OZ022590.1, read as the reverse complement.
GCCACCCAAGGGAAACATAATTTGTGGCCTTTATAGACAGGTGGCTGCTATAAACAGGTTCCTTAACAAATGATCTCTCTCCGGGGGAATCATTTTAGTGGCCACTATAGACAGGTTGGCTGCTAAAGACAGGTGGCAGCTAAGACAGGTTTGACTGTACATGTAGTACGCACACCTGTCTAAAAAAACAACACTGTTTATAAAAGTTACTAAACTTCTGCAATACTGCACTAAATGTTCCAGATGTAATTGTACCTGTCTCGAAAAATATATTTTTTACTACTTATGAGCTGGTCGTCATAGACATGTATGACTTAATTCAAGAAATTGGATATCGTATTTCAGTTTTGTCCAACATTAAAATGTCTATGAAAATCAGAAAGCACCTCTTGAGTGTAAAGCAAGCATGCTACACATCATTGAATTCACAAAGTGGCTTAACTAAAAAAGATTGCCTCCATGTTCAATCTTGATTTTTTTTTTAAGTTCTAGCATTCTCTTACCATGGTCTTCCATTTCACAAACTTCTAGAACCTAATTCTCTCCTATAAAAGAGAAAATTAAAGTGATGAAATGACACAGAGCTTCAAAATCGGTACTAAAATAATCCATGAACGCAGGTGCATGTGATTAGTCTACATATATCCTCAACACAAGGTGTCATTTTATGGATTCTTTGTATGCTGAAGCAACATTTCCACCAAAAGACCGCTGCATTTGAGACTCTGCTCTGTTTAGATTTGAAGTAAGTTTGATTAAGTTTTTGCATGGAAGGCTGGAGTAGATACGAGGCTTTCTCTTTGTGCTTGAATCTTCAGGTTATTTTCACAACAAATGTTTTTGTGAATTCAGTGCTGGTAATGTGTGCATACCTATTGTTTTTTGCTAGTGTTTAATGCAGACACTTCAGGATAGAAATATCCAGTTTTTATAAGTGATTTAACTAGGGCTTTTTCTGAAAGTTATTATTTATTGCGAGTCAAGCTGATTGTTTTGTCGTGCCACAGGGTATTTTCTGTCAGAATCATCATGCATTTTTAATGACACTATGATAGCAGTTGCTTGTAGATTGACATTTTAGATGCACAGTGGGCATTCATCAGCTTATAAAATTGTCAGGTTCAAGTTTGTCCAAAAACGAAAATTTCATTAAACATTCAATGAATTATTACAATCTGGGATAATTGATAAAATGTCACGTTTCCTGCTTCTAAAAAATTGACATCCTTTGATTTGATGTTTAAATGTCAGTTTGAATTGAGTTGTAACTTCTTTATAATTACTTTTTAAAAAGCTTCAAAGTTTTTTTAATACCTAGAACGGTATTGTGTAATATCACCCTCGCAGCTGAAATACCTTATACTAGCCTGGCTTACAGGCTTTTAGACATGGCTAATTAAAACTAAAAGATAAGAGTCTAGTAGTCACAAGACTAGTCGCTCTAGTCTGGGAGAGCCGGAGAAGGAATTGAGTATAATTAGTCTACTGCAGCCAGACCCATTTAATAAATATTGTAGTTAGGATTGAAAAATGAAAATGCCGAAGAGCCTGGGAGGCAGGCTAACCTCATACATGTATTTGTGTTTTCAAGTTGTGCTATAAGTCGGGAAAAGTATCAAATGTGAAATGCATAGAGCCATCTTTCTTTATTGAATAATGATTTAATATTCATCATATTACATCATATCATCATCGTTTTTATGAATCATCGAATCCATGAAGCGCACAATGCACGGATTTGATGCTTTATAAAAATGCTGAGAATATAATATTAATGCTTCTGCACTTGTACACTTCTCATATCAAATCTATTTGCAGGCTTGCAAAGGCTGAATAAATTTATACAGGTACATGAATTACAACAGTGCTTTCAAGAATTTTACTGTTAATGTTTGTTTGGGATTAAAATGTCTTTATATAAATAATTATTTCTGTCAAACTTTGTCATTTGTTAGTATCCCGTTATTATGTTAAGCTGTACTCAGTCGTGATTGTTTATTTAAAACTAATACAATTGATAAAAGCCTGACTTAAAGATGTCCATGAACAGTCAACATATATTTTCTAAGTAAATACAATAGATTGTCTTTGAAAAGTCATTTTGCTCGGCAGTATGATAGCGTGTGTGTCTTAAACACAAACTAACATTTAGAAACATCTTGAATGGAGAATATATACCTTGACCGATATGCATGTATTGTCGATCATTAGCGTATCCAGGTTACCCGTGAAAGTTAGCATTAATGAGCAGACTACCGAACGCATACAGAATATACACACACATACAGACACACAAGTAGACGGTACGCACACGCACACACTCGCACACACACACGCATACTCGTGGTGTACGCCATTTGAGAAACATGTTTTGCGCCGTTTCACTTTCGTTATGCGAGCAAGAAAAGCAAGCGATGAGCTTGCAAAATGTTACTTTTAGAGGTGCAGTAATTGAAGTTAATCCTTTCTGGGTGAGGGCATGTACTGATACATGTAATCATAGTGAGTGAGCTTCTGTGAGATAACAGAGTTAATGGATGTGCACTATGATACATCATAATTTAAACATTGTTTATCAAGTATGTATGTACGTGCGTATGTGTGTGTTTGTGTGTGTGTGTATGTGTGTGTGTGTGTGTGTGTGTGTGTGTATGTGTGTGTCTGTAGGCAAAAGTGAACGGCATATCTTCACCATTTTAAGTTTGAGTTTGTGTAATGCTGGAGCACTTTATTATATTATTATACGAAGAAATGGAACATTCACCTCTGCAATTAGGGTACTTCTGTTGGCCACGAGAAGAAGAGGATGCTACCTACAAAGCATTAAATAATTGACTAATAAAATATACCCTTTCTTTGATAAAATATCTTTTCATTTCGAGCTATTCACCACCGCGACAATGGTTAATTTCGTTGTCCGCGCAACGGAGGGGATCGCTATCTACCAATTTTCTTTTCAGATTTTCCTGTCTTTTGATTGGCAAGCTTTTCTTTTTTTTCCCCATATGAAGCATAGTCTTTAAGATTGAAAATGTCTTGAATAAGATTCTCCCGTCTTTTCATGTAAATGAAATGGCAAATAGGTTATCAAAACGAGCGAGCAGCAAGAATCCTTGGAACGGAAACACAATAATTCTCTTTTCATATGTGTGGGCAAAAGGGAGTTTTGTCCGCAAAGGGTTGGAGCATTTCATTTGTGCCAACATAGACATAATACCAATTCAATTATGTCGATAAAATTTTGTTCCACAGTATTTCCCTCAAACAATTGGGGGCTTATCCCCCCCCCCCCCCCTTCTCCACTGGCTACGCTTTCATAACCACAATCAGCCACCCAATATATAACTCACGGTCTAACATGTTAATGAAATAAGTTGAGACCAACCATGCCAACGATATTCCGCATTTCCCACTGGGATCTCAATACCCCCCCCCCCCCCTTAAAATTTAAAAAAAAAAAAAGGGGGGGGGGTAGTAATCACCGATAGGGCGACAAAACTCCCCCGCTTAGCGAAATAGATCTCACCCTTTTTCTAAGGTACGCGCGCAAAATCTCACGCGTAGCTGGTGTGTGACCTTGGCATCACTGACCCCCCCCCCCCCCACCTCCCCCTTAGAAAAATGTAGATCCGCGCCTGAAACCCACACATTTTGTACTTGCGGGCTTGGTAATCCGGAGATAAAAAAAAAATAGGGTTCGTAAATCCGAACATGAAACAATTATGGTATGTTGATTCGAAAATGAAATTGATCGTTAATCTATAAATCCGAACTTTGTCGGGACCTTGTGCCGACAAAGCAAAATTGCGGTATGATTAGTTTTGGATTCAGGAGCCCTATTTCCATGCTCGGATAAACCAGCCACCAGTAAAAAAAAAAAATGGGTGTTCGAAATAACCTTCGGGATAAAACAACTTTCGGAATAACGGGCTGTACGTAGCCCAATATTACCCTAATTCCCCTAGAAAAAAAATACTTGGAGGACATAGATTGATAACCCCTATGCTATTGAGCACGCCCGTCACGACACTAGTAATAAAAAGTGTAGCACATCGAATGCACTCATTATCCTTAATTGGTTTTAAGAAGGGAAACGTATGAAGACAGTCAGAGGCGAGGGAAATTGAGGTAAGAAGAGGTGAAAAGCAGATGAACATAGAAAGAAAGAAGAAACCTGGTGATATTTTAAAACAGATGGAACGCGCTGGGGAAGAAACCAGATTGATTTTCATTTAAAGGGGAAACTGATGCTCGAACCTGTAAAATTCACACAATCATTTAAGGCCACCACAGACGACACGACCTTGCCACGATTCTGCAGTCGTCAGGGCCTGCGCCTGGAAATGTGACGTCACCTTCCTGTACAAATTCAATGGCCGGGTCCTGCGATTCAGCCAGTCACAGAGTCGTACGACTAATCATATTGTTTGTCTGCGGGGGCCCTACTTTAGCCTTCCACATAAAAGGATAAATCAATTAATTGCAAGTTACTCGTCGTTTGTTTTGAACTAGGGTAACTGTATTTGCACGTGTTTTCATTTTAAGCAGAAAACCGTCACATGGAAAAGTGTGAGAATCATTTATTGATAGTTTTCGTTTACACAATGCACGGAAAGCCTTCCACATAAAATGTAAATCAGATTAAGAGCGAGGGAAATGTGGGAGCAAGCAACCGACAGAATGGTGGACGTAGAATAAAGAAGACAAAATCTGATAAGTAATTTCAAGAAGATTGAGCGCGCTTGGGAAAGAAACACGATTAAACATAAACAGTATTAAATAAAAGGAAACACGATATATAGTCCCACATAGTTCACACAATACGCCAACCACATAAATGATAAATCAGTTAATTGCAATTTACTATTCGTTCTTATTGAAGTACAATTAATATGTTCAAGCGTTCACGTTCTGAATAGAATATGGTATCCTGAGAGAAAGTGATTGTCATTATTACGGATTAATAATTGATATTTTTCGTTAAAATATACCACGCGCATGCGCAATTGTCAATTCGCTTCTACTGTGGATATAACGAATTTATTTTGCCCAATACAAGCGACTGGCACCAGTGATCTTTCTCAGACTGGCTTGGTGGATCGACAGCTGTGGCCACGTGATATGTTCTCAAGAGCAAGTTTTCAATCTGCTTTGGAACTAACTTTCGACCATCTTCATGTCACCATGATCCTCATCTCAATCTAGCCATACAGAAATGAGAATATTGCTGATTATTTTGAAGAATCTTCACACTTCAGAAAGATGCAATCGCTTAAGTTGAGTGCATATTTATTTGTGGTTGGCGCAGTTCTCGTTGTTTATCCACCGCATGGCTGCGTCGCAGAACTAGGTAAGTCATATTTCATCTATCAATAAAGACAAACCAATAATACTAGGTGATAAAAAGAACTGTTGACGCTTTTGAAAAATAGTTTGAATTCATATATTATAAAAACAAAGGATGTATTTTTTTTTCAAGCAGGCTTCGTTAAAATTTCATCAAGTATTATTTGGTAACAATCTTTGAATACTTAATTTTTCACTTTTGGACAAATTTGAACGTAAGTATGCGTTTGTACTGTATGACATGATTTATTCAGAACACAACAATGCTCATTGTGCATCACACACTTGAATCCACCAGCAAGTCTCAACACAGTGTCATATTGATAATGCACATGCTTCTGGCAGAAAAGACCTTTTGGATTGGCACGCGGTGTGCACAATGGCATTGTAATGTGCTGAGTCAATCATCTGAATGCACATAAAAATTGAGGTGTAAATAATTGTCTAAAAGTTACAATCTCGTTAAATATTCAAAAGATTATTACAAGAATTATCACATGGCATGTCATAAAATCTGCTTGTGATATCCTTTATCTTCATGCTGTGTAAATTCAAGCTTGATTCCATTGGTAATTTTTTGTCATTCTTTTCCACAAGTATCAGAAGTCTTTTTAAAACACCTAGAAAAATCAGTGATATTGATATAGAAGGATTTGAATCCACCTTCTTACTTTAAGCCCATGCTCGACGCCGACGAAAAGTGTTGTGCTTTTCAGGTGTTTTGACAATTATGAACATGATTTTGTGACAACGGCTGATCAGAGAAAACAAACAAATGTGGAGCCTCGTTTCGCTTGTTCCGTTCTCTTAATTGCATCAATACTTTTGTGAGCATAACATATATCAGCAAACGAAAATAAACACATATTTCAACTGAAGAATTTCAGCGGCTCGCAAATGCACGCAAACACTGTTAATCATAATAACCAGCTTAAAATATCTCTTTGAAAATCATTGAATCGTAAACTTGAGCAAAGTTTCGGAACGGAAAAATAATAGGTCAGTTTTGTAAGGAATAAAGATGTCTTATTTGTCTGTTTATTTATCATTCTCAATTCTTAAGAAGAAGAGTATATGATCTTATATGGTGTTGCCCTTAATTTTGAAAGTTGAAGGAGGAAAATGTAATTAGAAACTAAGCTTTTAGAGAGAACACGGGAAATTAAAAGTATTTCTTTCCAATTTGATATCCGCTAAATGTCGGTGCTGACTTCCGTAATTTGTAATGGCGTAAAAAGGTCCAGTAACAATTTTGGCGGAAGTGGGGAGAGGGGGAAGGCGATGATGTAACTGTCATGGAGCAAGGTGGCCAAGCGGGGGAGGGGTGTGGAGGGGGATATCGCCCGGCTGCCGCGGTAGGCAGATTTATTAAAATTATGCTCGACCTGTAAGAGAGTCCATGTCGTGTAAAATGTATTTCATATCATTAGCATCATCCATAACAGTCCTGAATTCCCTTTTGCGGCTATTGTGAGCTCTTATGTAATACACAATACCTGTAGTTGGAAAAATACATATAATTCATTCTTAGGTGACTTATTAGATGTGAAGGCTATTATTTCGAGTGCTGTAGGATTATGCACGTATCATTTACTGCAAAGATGATCATATCTGATTCACATACACTAATTTGAACCTGACACTAAAACAAAACTGAAGGTAAAAAGTGGCATTTCAAAATTTCCTCTCCAAGAGATCGTGGTACGTGGTAAGAACTGTATACACGTATACTGAACATGAGAATATTGATAATGAAAATATGTTATCACTATTACTAATCTTCATTATTTTCTCGACATTTATCAGTTAAATGTCAGGGTGCTGATTGCACAGGTCACCCCCACTCAAAGAAGTGTGTGTGTGTGTGTGTGTGTGTGTGTGTGTGTGTGTGTGTGTGTGTGTGTGTGTGTGTGTGTGTGTATGGGGGGAGGGGTACATTCCCCCTCCCCGTTATCTTTTGGGAATCCCATGTGCTATTTTCGATCGCCTTTCCGGTGTGCTCGAATTGAAAGTTTACCATGAAGTAAAGTTGGCTTTAATAAAAGCAGAAACACGAGAGAATCATATTAGTGAAGGTTGAAGAAACATCCGTGAACATGGTGAAGGAATGACAGGGTTATGAATTTTCACATTCTTAATTTTGTGACGTCACTTGCGAGATACTCTGCTTTGTATAAAGTTGTGTACTTATTTGTTTAAAATTTTCAATTTTCTCAAAAGAATACATACCATTTCATCTATGCATCTGATATATTATCAATAATATGTTTTTGCACACACGTCTTTGGGAAAGATTTATTCCTTCATAAAAATGGTTTTAAAAAAAGCAATGTATGGAAAAGTATATTTCTATTTCTGCTTTCATGCTAATAAGCCTAATAAGCAACATATACATCACTCTTCATATACTAGTCATCTCGGCCTTTGTGTTCCTAAAGTCCGAACTGAAAAGGGCAGAAAATGGCCAGCCCATGAGGGCTTGGTGCCATAGAATGCCCTTAGGAAAGATGTAAAGCTTGCTCCATCAAAGCAATCGTTTAGAACATTCCACTGGAAGACTGTCGACGGGGCATGAAATATGTTTGCTGGTTACCCAGGATAGTGCTTTATGGTTACAATTCAATATTCCGAAGGTTCGTTTATTCCGAAGGCTCGTAATTCCGAAGCACGTAAATTGCCTATACCTCGATGCTCGTTAGTCTGAAACTGAAAAAGGGTTCGTTAATCCGAGCATTTGTAGCGTTATTCCGAAGGTTCGTTAATCCGAAAATAAAATGGTGTTCGTTTTTCCGAAGGCTCGTTCATTCGAAAACGAAATAACGTTCGTTTTTCCGAAGGTTCGTTGATAAAGTTCGAACCTTTAATATTTCTTTTTCCTATATACGAACCTTCGGAAAAACGAACCTTATTTCTTTTTCGGACGAACGAGCCTTCGTAATAACGAACCTTTGGAATAACGTGTGCCTCCCGTGCTGTATACCCACATACATTACCTATATTTACTTTGATGTCCAATCCTTTTCACCCACAACTGTTGAAAATACGTTGCTATAGGCTTAATATATAATCACAATCAGCTTTATTCCTACTGCGGTGATTTGATGATTTCAATAATATGTCATGATGCTTTTCACTTACTTTAAGGTTCTCTGCTTGGGAAGCACTCGTTATTCCGAAGGTTCGTTATTCCGAACGTTACGCGACAAATGCTCGGATTAACGAACCCTTGTTCGTTTTCGGACTAACAAGCATCGAGTTATAGGCAATATACGTGTTTCGGAATTACGAACCTCGGAATAACAAAACTTCGGAATAACGAATCTTCGGAATATCGAACTGTAACCCTCTGCTTAATTTGTACGAGTACTCGTGTATGTTTTTTGTTTTATTTTAATGCTAATATGAGCCTTATATTCTGTTATATCAAATTTTTAAATTATCATGATTTGTTTGTTATGTTTGTGGTTAAATGTACCCAGGCCTCCCGAGGTGAACAGTGCTTAGCTCACTGACGGGGTTACCCTGGTAACAGAAGACGAAATAAGTAAATAAATAAAACGAATTTCACTTCGGAAACAACCATCCGCTCTCAATGTTTGATTAGCAAAATAGGCACATGGTTTCCAGTTTTGGGAATGGGGCGTTTTTAAAGTCAAGGTTTGTAAAGTGAGGTTGGCCTTCAACCTGACTCGCATTAAAAAGTATGAAAAGTAAAATCATGGGAAAGTGCTCTGCGAGACCTCCACCGCTTTCCCGCTTGAATGCCTCTTCCGCCATCTATAATCATAATGGAATACATAATGTGCACTTAAAGCTTCATGAATGGCAAGCGCGTATATATTTTACAGACACGCACTATCACCTATTGTTTCTGGGGATTCATTTCGCCGACGATGTCAGCTATCGGGGTTAGTTGGTCCGAAAATGAAATAAATGAACAACTAACCCACGCGATATTCAAATATACATCGACAACCCTTCCCAAAAGTGCCCTTGTATATCGTACAATTTGATGCACAACCGCCGACATTTGTCGACAATTGTCGTGACGTGCACTCGTGCCCCTCGAAACGAACATATTTACATTACATGGACGTAAAAAAGCTCGTTTTAGCTACGCGACTTCAGACTTCTATGATGAAACACATTCTCTGTCAGTGTATAATTCACGACCACTGATTATATTTTTTGTAATCCTAGAGTAATATTTTAACCTTCTCCCATTTTCTTATTTCGTCAGATAGTCGTCTTTTTTGGCTATTTCTACATTGTTAAGCAAATTACTGTACATTTTTCACATTGATAATTTCGTATGATATCATCAATTATGTTACTGGACACTTTTAAAGAAATGTTTTTGCTTACTTATGTTCCGTCCTCGTGTTAATTCATTTTGTTAACAATTTTAACTTGAAATGTAAATTTATATTCATGTTGCATGCGGAAAGCAAATTAAATTAATTAAATTAAAAAATTGGGTCAACTCTCTTTCTGCCCAACTCCTGACTGCTCTGTGTACACGACTGGAATAATGTGTATTTGACGTCAGGGTTTAATTAAAAAAAACCATAGGGTGTAGTTATTATTTTCGGGTTAACGATGCTTATTTTTATTTGAGGAATAACGGCCACTAGTATTTGATGTTTGGGCAATCAAACTGTCGTATTAATGAGCCGTGGAACAACGAACCATCAGAATAAGGAACTGTTATCGAACGCCAAATGCAGAAACTATTCCTTATGACCCCGCCCCCAAACAAAAATAATAATGATAATAAAATTGATGAAAATGAATAAATCAACGAATAGATTGAATACCCTGAGCTGTTTAAAATGTCTAAATGCAAACAAAGTATTAATCACGATTAATATATATGTATGTCCAAGAACAATTTCCCCAACAATAAACAGAAAAGCAAGAGGCGGGGGTTGGTAGTTCATAATTCATGGGTCACCATGGTTACCACTCATCCCAATCTCGTCTTTCCTCCATTGGCTAAAACCTTTTTTTTTTCTATATTAAATTTTAATACGATGGACAAAGATAAGCCCTCGGCATAGTGAATGAAAAGTACTTTAAATGGTTATTTTATTCTCTTTTGTAGTAGCTTATTTCCGCATTAAAATTCATGCGGTAGCGGTAGTTACGTTCATAATTCAGGAGGTCGTCATGGTTACCACTTGTCCCAATCTCATCATTCCTACAAAGGCTGAAACGTATTTTCTTTATTTAATTTTAATGAGGTGAACAAAAAAAACTCTCGGAATATTGTGATTGAAAAGTACTTTAAGTGGTTATTTTGAATTACTTTCTCTCCACATTAAAATCTAAGATGAAGCTGCAGTTAACGTTTTATCATAGTAAATGGTAAAGACAAAACAAGAGGATGTTTTTGAAAATAATTTGTTTAGGCATACACGCAGTGGTAGTAAGGATAGCGTACTCCATGCTGTAAATGAATGGAAAACAAGTCAGACAAAAAATACCCCAGAAAGACCTTTCACTAAAATTTCGCCAAATGGTTCTTACGGCGGACAACTATTTGTTTCCATGTTATCGTGTCTTGATTCGTGAACTAGAAATAGCTTGCGTGGTTAAGTCGCTGCCCGGTAAGCAGTAGATTGCAGGTTCAAATCTTTCTGGTTCTAATTTTTTTTCTGACTTGTTTTTCATTCATATACAGGACGGAGCACGCATACTACTGGGTGTATGCCTTACAAAATATTGTAAAAATTGACATTACCCCCAGAAAGCCCTTTCACTAAAATCTAACACAGTGTTTGTTGACGAACGTGAACGGACTAGGCGATATATCATCAGAACAGTGGATGAAAAACTACGTTTAATGAGAATTGGTATTAATCTTTGATTGCAGGATATTTCTCCGTGATTTTTTTAACAGCAGCGTTAGACCCAATCATGAATAATCGATTAATAGTGGTTTCATATAAGCGTAATACGCAATAAATCGTTATAACAGTTGTGGGTGATAATTTTAATGGTGATTGATATTAATTCTTTATTGCCGGATATGTCCGCGTTTATGTGCAACTTTATTATTGAACGAAGGTTATCGTATCGGCATAATCATGAATGATCAATGAGAACAATAGCCATGGCATGTGTATTGCCTCTGAAAAGACTAGCCAGGGAGAACGTGGAGAAAGATAATAAATGGGACATGTGGGTAAGGGACAAGAAGAGGGAGAGAGATGGAGAGAGAGGTAACAAGAGAGAGGGGGAAAGAGAGGGGTGGAGAAAGAGATGAAAAGAAGAAGATGAAAACAAAGTGGAGAGAGAGATAAACAAATGAAGAAGAGGAAAAGCAGATGGAAAGATGAAGAGAGACAATGAGAGAGGAAGAGATATACAGAAAGTGGAAAGAAAAGAGATATAGTGAGAAAGAGAGAGAGAGATATATATATACCTCATGAAAGTAATAATTGTCACTTTACCGTTCTTAAGGGATTTTAATTTCGGAGAGAAGGAAAGGGGGGGGGGGGCGTGCATCAAAAGTTATCTGTATTCATAGGCGTAGACCATGTAGCTACTATCATTTTTCATTTATTTTTCCCACCTTTTGTCATATACATGTATATATATATTATACATGTATACAACACCATTGAAATAGGGGATTGCAGCTTGAACTTGTTTCATATCCTCTTAGAATTTTTATATCCGGGAAGCTGATATACCCTTGAAATACCTCTAGTGGATTATCATACTATCATAACACACAATTACCCTCCAGCGGCAATTTCTATGGGTTCGAGTCATTGTCGGTGAAAACGAAGATATGCCTTTTATTAATATTAGATGTTTGATTGAACTTCCTACTCTGATGAATTATAAATCTATCGATTACTTCGTTTCATTTACCTCATACATAATGAACCATGCGATTGGAGTATGGATTAATATAAACTGAGCACTGATCAGAATTTATTTCATGAATAATTTACATAACGTTGTCATCGCCCATCGCCATGCAGCAAAAAGTTTAGCAGAAATGATAAAACAAAGTTGGACAATTTGAGGAGTAAATTATTAAATTGCAATACCAACTATCTTTACTTTCTGGCGCTGCTCAATAAATGATATGTGGAATAATAAATGTGATAGCTTAAGATTGTTTTATTAGCAATATTTCTTGCCCAAAATACGCCTAAGGTCCTTCAACATTTGAACTACAACTCATGTAAGATTGATGACGTTGTGTGATAAACACGACTTTGGTTATGAAGGGGTTTTTACAATATTGTTTTATTATTATTTAGTTTTACTTTTCTTATCCTATAAGTCTACTATCATGATAAGAGTGTTTGCAATGCTAACAACAACTTCACTAGATATCAATATTTACGATAAAAAGGATAAAGGATATTTTTGTCTGAGTGGCTTTGTCATGACGCCTACCAGTTGAATGGAATTAAAGTGACCTCGTAAGAACAGTCTCTGGCTTCTTTTTGCAAATTGTTTCGCAGTATGCTTAACGCAACTCCAGATATAAGTAGATACATAAATACATGAAACAGCACTCTAAGTGTCACAATATCATGAAATACACCATCATATCTCAATTTAATTGGCCTTGCACATGTTAGAAATAAAAAAAAAACACGTGTATGGTTATCGCAAGTATAGGCCTAAGGACAAGGACTTAAAATTATACATTGATGTTATTTTACGTATTTTCATGCAATCATTAAAAATCGATTTGGTAGGCCAAAACAAATGTTAATCATGAAAATTCAGTCCTAGTCTAAGCAATCATGATTTTAAAAGATCTCCAATTCCATTATACAATTCGTTTGATTTTGTTATCATTTCAAATGTGTATTCAATTAAACTTATGATACAGTGATGCCTGCCCTAGCGGCCAGAAAGACCACCTTTTCATAAGACTCCACATTGTATCTCAGTTAAACGGTTACAGTTCGATATTCCGAAGGTTCGTTATTCCGAAGGTTCGTAATTCCGAAACACGTAAATTGCCCATACCTTGATGTTCGTTAGTCCGAAAACAAAAAAGGGTTCGTTAATCCGGACATTTGTGGCGTTATTTCAAAGTTTCGTGATTCCGAACGCTCGTTAATCCGAAAATGAAATAGGGATCGTTATTCCGAAGATTCTTTAATCCGGAAACGAAATAAGGTTCGTTATTTCGAAGGTTCGTTAATCCGAAATCGAAATAAAATTCGTTACTCAGAAGGTTCGTTAATCCGAAAACGAAATAAAGTTCGTTTTTCCGAAGATTAGTTAATCAAGAAACGAAATAAGGTTCGTTAGTCCGAAAATGAAAAAAGGTTCGTTAGTCCGAAACTGAAATAATCCGTGGGGAAGCCGGGAAAACCGGGAAGGGGGGGGGGGGGGGAATCACCGTTGCTGTTCACCCTTGTTGTTATGGGGTTGGGAAGGGGCTGATCTTTCATTGCCAGGGGCGATTAAATATGCAGAATTCTTTCAAAACGATGATCATATGCTTATGGGGCTAGTTCATTTTCAAGCAAGAATCGATATCATGTTTATCTCTCATTGCCAGACCTGTAAATTTCGATGGGGGAGTATTGGTGTCCAAGTTCAAAATCTCTAGTAAAAGATCCATTCTTGATTAAATGTTTACCAGTTACAAACCTCTGCGCGGGTGTGTGTGTGTGTGTGTGGGGGGGGGGGGGGGGGGTCGGACCAGAAAAGGAGCGATCAAAACCCCCCTTTTTCCCTTTTTTGGCTGGGGCGGGGGGGGGGGGAGCAAAATAGCCATCCGCAGCCATTGTCTCAGGCAGCAATTGCTCAGATAAAATTAAAATCGAGATGCTTGATCCACGCCACTTTTTGATGCAATACATGCTTTGGCCACAAAATACACATGCATCCTCCTCCGCCAAGATTATCATTGCATAATATTCTATCATTTTTTTTATTTCAACACCGTTTTTGTTACTAAAACAGTTTAATCCAATTTTCGGGAAAAAAAGAACCTAATTCCATTTTCGGACTAACGAACATTTTCACATTTTCGGATTTACGAACCTTTTTACGTTTTCGGACAAACGAACCTTCGGAATAACGAACCTTATTTCTTTTTCGTACCAACGAACCTTCGGAATAACCATGGACCTACTAGCAAAGTAGGTCCATGGAATAACGAACCTTATTTCGTTTTCGGACTTACGAACCTTCGGAATAACGAACTTTCGGAATAGTGATCCTTCGAAATAACGAACCTTCGGAGTATACGAACCTTCAGAATAACGGACCTTCGGAATAACGAGTGCTTCCCAGCTAAACAAATTATCATCGCAATTAACCTGTACGAAGCCTATACATAAAGACCACCTGCTTAGAAAGATCATATTCCTTGACTACCTGGAGCGACCTTTAAATGCAGCTTTCATGGCATCAGGGTTTAATTCTACTCCCATGATTCCATTAGTATTTTCATGTCCATTTCAGATTACCATGTGTTTTTTTTTACCTGAATCTGGAATTCACTAAAAGTAAAGTCTCAGTTTATACTTTCTACTCAGCATATGATGCCAGGGTTTCATTCAATTTTCATGATTCCATATTTTCTCCTATAATTCCATGATAGTTTTCATTTTTTTTCAGATGACCATGTTCCTTACCTGAAATTTGCTGATTGATTTATCAGTTTACGCATTCCATTCGACTTATATCATGGTTTCATTCTTATCTCACGATTCCGCAATTGTATTTAATTCCTTCCAGATCACGATGTTCGTTACTTGGATCTAGATGAAGTCCTAGCCGTGAACGTGACGTCACCACAGTACCCAGAACACTACTCGGACAACCTCCACATCACGTGGCACATCCGGGCTACCCCTGGCTACAGCGTGTTCCTAACGTTTGCCACGTTCGACTTGGAACTGAAGTTTGACTACATGAAAGTCGGCTACGGCGATGAGGCGGGTGTTGAGGGTACCCGATTCATCACGCTGAGCGGTGACACCCTCCCGTCTGAAATCGATACCCGACATGAGACAGCTTGGGTCGAGTTTGTGACGGATTCGGCTATCCAAGCGCCAGGATTTAAAGTGCAAATTGCCCAAAGAGGTAAGTTACATCAAGAAATTGGACACCCAGAAAGAAATTATCCGTACTCATGGGGTACGAGATATCTTCAAACTCTGAATCTTGCTCCCGTGTGCTCAGATGATAGGCTGGGGACTTATCTTTGTTTGATATGGACTCAATGCCACTATATATAGCTACACCATTTGTCGTTAGGCATCTTGATGTGATAAATGGCATGCATTAATGTAGGTCCCTCAGAATCGGATCTGGCCCATTGCTAATCGGGAGGGGGGGGGGGGGGGCGGTCCAGAGATGCCATGGTCCGAGACCAGCTAGGCCTGAGATTTTGCGCGCTCGTCTTCGGTCGTAAAACAAAGTGGTCAATTTAAAACAAAAACGGCGGGAGTGGAAAGGGAAGGGGGTATGGCCAGATATTTTTTTGTGTCTTCGGGTAATCGCTATCCCCCTTTTTAGATCCCAATGGGAGGGGCGGAGGTGGGACCCTTACAACTCCCTCCAGTAGATCCGCCACTGTTCTTTTTAAGGGGTTCCTTCATCTCTGTAAGATGTAGTCATGTTGTGTCATCAGCTCCAATAAATTACCTCATTGCCACATTGCCTTCGTTCCTGCATCTTTGTAAGATGTGGACACAGTGACACTCTCTACACGCTGTAGACCAATATGTTGATGCAATGATTGGCCATCTACACTGGAGGTAATTTTCTCTCTGAATCAACTTTTTCTCTCCTACTCGTGTAGGCCTATCGTGAAGTTAACATTCAAATGTACGTTACTGAAAACTTATATGAGCTCATTTGATTCGTACATAGTGCCACCAACAAGAATATATTAATGTTTATCTTTTTTTTGCGAAACGCTGTGAAAAGGTTCGTTTTGACGTTTGCTTGGTATAGAGTAGTTTACCGTCTTATAGATTTGGACGCATTGGCATCTCATGGAACATTCAAAGTGCGACATTTGTTGACAGCAATTTCCAACTAATACATGTAATATAGAAACAAAAACAAACGTAGATATGGTAGATAAGTGTTTCCGTGAAACTAGTGTAACAAAACACTCGAACGTAGAGTGAATAAGCGATCAATGCCCTACACAGTGAACTTGATGAGTGATATGTCTGTTGTTGATTGATTGAAAATTGAATGCTTGATGCTTTTAAGCAATCAATCTCATTGTACAGTTTGTCACTCTCCGTTTCGAATTGCCGTTTATCAGTGGTAGATGTGGACATAGTGCCGCTGGTGCTGATGCTGGTCAGTAGGGCTTGAGTGTGCATTACTAATGAAAAATGATCACATGCTCTATTTTTAAATTTTAAATGGGATAGTAACAACCGATAGACCATTTGATGCTTCATGTTATGAAACAATCAATCTTATTGTACCGTATGTTTCTTTTCTTTCCATGCGTCTTTCATCTTCTTTTAATGTGGACATTGGGTCACAAGCTAAACTATTCAAATCCGTTTTTTTCTATCAACACACCGCACTTCACAAGCTAAAATATATACATCTCTAACATCCCATTGCAGTTGAAAAAATCGACATCAATGAAACCGTCATCACATCCCAGCCGGATGAGACGCTCGTGATTACGTCATTGCATTTCGATGAAAACTACCCACTCAACCATCTCATCTCCTACACCGTCGAGGCCCCAGAAGGCGCCTATGTCATCGTGGAAGTTCTGTATCTCAACACAGAAACTGGGTGCGTGAGTACATTCCGCCTCTTTCACAATTCTCCCTATCGCATGTAGCTCTCTGAATCTGACCGCCTGTGGAGCTCTAATTTGTTTACGTTCATTTTTTGGGATGTAAATTTCCGGTTCTGAACGCGCGCTTTCTCTCTCTATGCTTTCTGCACACTCCGAAGTCCTACTATATATCGTGTCAAACTCTAGTTAGAATCTCGCGAATAATAAAGCTATTTTCCAGCATACAACTTTTCATTTGATAAATTGGATTATGCTCGTGTATAAAGAGCTATTATGAGTTTTACGAAATGCGAAATGACAAGTTATGTACGTTTAAATGTTCGTATACTGTACCAGAATATGGCGCGCCGCAAAACCGGAAGTAAACGTCCCAAAAGCAATCGATCAGATATCGGTATCGTTAAGTGATAATGGCTTGATATCGGCTATATGCGAGAGGGAGAATTTATCGTAACCAATAGACCCGATAGAGTACCGAGGTTGTGTTATCATTCCCATTGTTACGCAGGTCTCTGGTTCTAAACAACATCCTTCAACAGAGAGAGTTGCTGGTCCGACATTGTCTATAGAGGGCTAGTCTCGGGCACTCCAACTCGATGAGATCACTACTGCTTGCTCGCCCACATAGTTTAGAACCAGTTGTCTTGACGACATGCTCATATGACTTCACACTGCGTGTTTATCAATTGTGAAAAGCCCAAACAGAATCACTAATTATCAATCGCTTTATACATTTTACATCTTTATCATTCAGTACTATAACTATTATAAATATCATTGTTTATTATTATTATCATTATCATCATTATTGTTATCAATGTCATCATTAGTCTATTACTTCTGGTAGTCATGGTAGTAATCTAATTGTTTTCATTATCATATTCATTATCATGATCAATACTTCAGAAAGGACGTCCTCTACGTGGGAGAGGGGAGAGACGTGGGCAATCGGAGCACCCTCAGGGACACCTTCACGGGGGGTCTGAAGTACAAGCGCACCTTTGTCGAGTCCTATTCTCGATGGGTCTGGCTAATGTTTACTAGTGACTACCAGAATAGCACGATAGGTTTTAAACTCCTTGTCACCCTTATCACTCGTGAGTATTGTCATTCAAGCCTTCGTGTGCCAGACAAAATGCTGCTCTGTTTATTTTGTGTGTATTGATGGTAAAATAATCTTCTAATGGTAGGTAAGGGGTTGAATTATCGAGAAGCACTCGTTATTCCGAAGGTTCGTTATTCCGAAGGTTCATTTGTCCGAATCCGTAAAAAGGTTTATGTTTTTCCAAAGGATCTTTATCCTGACTAACGAACCTTATTTCATTTTCGGATTAACAAACCTTAGGAATAACGCCACAAATGCTAGGATTAACGAACCCTTTTTCAATTACGGAATACCGAGCATCGAGGAATAGGCAATTTACGTGTTCAGAATAACGAACCTTCAAAATAACGAATCTTCAAAATAACGAACCTTCAAAATAACGAACCTTCGGAATATCGAACTGTAACCAAGTTACCATCCCGCACTCATTTTCGTCTTTGTTTTCCTGTCCAGTTTTTGGACGCAGTTGCTTTTCTTAATCTTCTTTATCATCTCTCAACTGTTTTCTTTCTGTACAAGTCCTATCCAATACGTCGATTCTCTTAGCACTTCTTTCCATCTCAATCCATCTTGTTATTGTACTTATATAGGAAATACGTTTCCCTTGCTCCCTGACCATTGATACTTACTTCAATTCCGCAATCCATACTTTGTCTTCCTTGTCATTATTTGTGTATATCTAATACTGTAAGGGCTGCTAATGCTACGTACCTTATAAGTGTTACTTTAAATTATGTTTGTATTCACATGTTAATTTATATATGCTTGTTTACATTATGCTCTGCGAATGTCCGAAATCAAATTGTATATACTTTTATATTACAATAGACCTTGAATCTTAAATCTTGTCATCTATTGTCCTTCCCAGACTGCCATTTTTATTTACCCTTTACCCCTGTTTTCTTAATCTTCTCTCAATTTTTTCTTTCTTTACAAATAAATGTTCTTTTTTTAGCACAGATTTTTTGCTCCATGATCAGTCAGCCTTTCTTCGATTGCTACCTTCTCGCTAGTCATCTCTTTCCTCACTTTGATTATGTTTCATTTTTTTAACAAAACTTTTTCACAATTCTAAGATCGGCATTGTTATTGCTGTTTTTCCACGAAATACGATTTTCCTTCCAAATAAGAGAGAAAAACATATTATGTGTATGGGTTCGGGAGGGAGTGGGGGGGGGGGGTAGGAGCAGCAAAGGCTATCTCTGAGTGCCATCGCCTAATCAACTTGTGTGTGTCTTTCATATTTCTGGTTGTGTCGTGTCCAGCCACCCACAACTTGAGCGTGGGGGTATCGACGGAGATCCGCACCGTACCTGGCTACTTGGACTACACGTCCCGACAGTTCAGCGTCACCCGCTGGCGAGTGGAGGCCCCAGTCGGCACCGTCATCCACATACACTTCATCGAGTTTGACCTCGATATCGGCCTGGAATTCTTCGTCCTCGGTAATCTCCTGCGGCCGCATAACCGTGAGATGTACCGCATTGAATTTTCAGGGAATGAGATTCCGCCTGACTTGGTGACTGAGACCAACCGGCTGCACATCGTGTTCGCTGCCTACACGCACACCCTCAATGGCACATTTGTGATCCATGCCACTCCAATACCCATTCCTGGTATGTCATTTGAACTCAGAAATCAATGAAAGAACAGAGTAATTCAACATTAACATATCTAGGCGGGAAGGAGGGAGAAGGAGGGGGGGGGGGTGGGTGTCGCATACAAAACATTCATATTAGTACAACACGCGACACATTTTGAAATAATGTAAGTACAACAATGTTTTATAAAAATTTCAGTGTGCGCCCCATTTATTTTCAACATTTGCCAACGGCGCCCCCTCCAGTTCTAAATCCTGGATCCGCGCCTAACAGATAGTTTGAGATTATACCACGACTGATTCTGTGACTTACAGGTGCTCTTAACACTACGGTGCATACGCAAATTGCACATTCGCCGTCACAGTCACAGTCACAGTGGCGGTCATGGATCCGTCACTGTGATTGTGTCTGTGACTGATAAGTGCTTTTGACACCACGGTGGGTACGCGTCACAGTCACAGGCATGGATCCGTCACTGTGATTGTGTCTGTGACTGATAAGTGCTTTTGACACCACGGTGGGTACGCGTCACAGTCACAGTCACAGTCATGAATCCGTCACTGTGATTGTGTCTGTGACTGATAAGTGCATTTAACACCACGGTGGGTACGCGTCACAGTCACAGTCATAGTCATGGATCCGTCACTGTGATTGTGTCTGTGACTGATGTGCTTTTAACATCACGGTGGGTACGCGTCACAGTCACAGTCACAGTCACAGGCATGGATCCGTCACTGTGATTGTGTCTGTGACTGATGTGCTTTTAACATCACGGTGGGTACGCGTCACAGTCACAGTCACAGTCACAGGCATGGATCCGTCACTGTGATTATGGTTGTGACTGATAAGTGCATTTAACACCAATGATCCAATGATTTTGCATAAAGGTAAACATATTTTTTTTACAATTATAACGATGATCATTGATAATAATAAAAAGATAATAATAACTACAACAATGATATTAATAATAACACTAACAATAATGATAATAATGATAATAATAATAATAATAATAATAATAATAATAATAATAATAACAATAATCCTTTTTTTTTGGTGCATTACACATGGCTAGATAGCATGTACCTAGGTGCTGAATTGAGATTAGACAATTAAAGTAAGAATAAAATAAGAGAAACTTTAATATCATCTAAATCTAAATTTGGTTTCTTATAGAATCAGGAAGTGCATTCCATAAAGCTGCTGAGACACATGCAAAGCCACCGTCTTCGTATGATTTAGTTAAGATAGGAGGAAAAATAAATAATGCTTTTGAGCTTGAGCTAAGAGTTCTAGAAGGTCGATTGAAGAAAACTGAATCAGGTAAATAGGAAGGCGTAATGAAATAAAAACATCGAAGCGCAAAAAAAAATATAAATTGCATAAAATACGGATTAACAGGTAGCCAATGCACATGTACAGGCATACACACATTCATCCATGCATACATCTCTATGGCAGATGACCTACCACCTACCCGATTGGAAGCAGAGGAGACCGTCATCTTGACCACTACAAACTACCCCAACAACTACCCGAACCTATTACGGCGGGTGTGGGTGCTCGAGGCACCCGAAGGCTATGTGGTCGTCATCAAGATCCTCGACATGGAGATCCCGGAGGACGACAACGACCATGTTTCTGTAGGCAGTGGCCTGTATTACAACGAACGTAAGCATATATGTGTGTGCGTGTATGCGTGTGTGTACGTATGTACGTGTGTGCGTGTGTGTGTGTGTGTGTGTGTGTGTGTGTGTGTGTGTGTGTGTGTGTGTGTGTGTGTGTGTGTACATTTGTACATTGAGATACCGGCGAGCGATAACGACCGGATTTTTATAAGCAGTGGCATGTATTACAACTAAGGCAAGCATATTATGTGTGCATGTACGTTAATTTTGCGTGTGCGTGTTTGTGTTTGTGTGCGGTCTTTTGTGTTAATCTTATGGGAAGATACGGAGGATGCGTTTTTTCAATGTATAATAAATATGTTATTTTATGTTGACATTAAAATGTGTTTTTGTAATTCAGCATGGTACACGTACAAGAAAAGGCCTACTATCTTGTGAATAACTGCTTTCATTTATAATATGAATTTGAGCAGCTATTCATGAGTTCCTTTGCTTTCGCTACTGTCATCTCTCCGACTGTAGCGGACGCTGGACTTCTCTCCATCTCCGGTCAACCAGACGAGCTTCCTGACCCAGTAACGACGGTAATCAATGGCCTGTACGTCTATTTGACCTCTGACCCCACCGATCCACGCAGAGGATTAAAGTTTGAAATGACAGCCATCACAGGTAGCAATCAGTTGTGTGCCATACAAAATGTTGCTCTCTCTTGTATATAGGATTTATGTATAATAATGATAAAATAATCGACAAATGGCACTTAAGGAGTTAACCAGTTTTATATCTTTCATTAATATATTCCAGTTCGTTGATTGGTTGAAAGGGTGTCACATGGCCACAAATAAATGAACTATTTATAGCCGAGGCGCAACTTGAATTTCCGTTTGTTTGCTCAAGCCGCAGGAAATAACAAAACATCTCAATCGGGCTCCTGCGTTCGGAGCATAGAGCATGGACACTATCACAAGGTCCATGGTAAGGATTCAAATTAATGAACAAAGAATATATTGATGAAGATTATAAAAAAAAAGCATTTCATAATCTTCATTCGGGATCTTTGTGGACTCTATTGGTCCCCTCGTGTTGCGGTCTCGGGGAAAATAGTACCGTACGCCCTCCACTTAACCTCGGTGCAAATAGATTCCACAAGATCCCTCATGATCATGAAATATTTGTATAATACGGTATGTTAACCTAGACAGGACTAACCGTCTCATTCGGCATGTTCGGGGCATTCTTCAATCGAAATCACATTTTTGACATACCTGGGGTTTAGAGGAGCAAGATCCAATCTCAGCGGAAACAACAATCCAGTAATTGCCACTGTTTCAGAGATTTGCCGCAGTTTCGGACGTTCGCCGCACCTCTTGGAGCTGCGGCAAAAATTTGCCGCAATTGAGCCAATTATGGCAATTTTTTCTGCGACAAAAGTTTTATGAAATTGAAATTTGCCGCTAAATCAAAAATTGCCGCTGAATTTCAAGTTTGCCGCTGATTTTCGAGTTTGCCGCTGCCGTTGATGCTTTATGAAATACCACCCAGATCTGTTTTTTTCTGTCTAATTAACACGGTTTTAGACACTACTAGATCAAATAGTTTTATGGGGTTAAGTATTTCAATGACGAGTCACTCTTTCTACAATCGCCTTTATTCATTTATGCTTGTATCGAGCCACACAAAGCCACGATGTTCAACATCAGCGATCATATTGATTGCAACCTTGTTTGCTTTTGTATCTTGGTCTGTCCATCCTTCCACAATCTCTGTACAGGGATAGTTCACTCTGATATTATTCTATGTTTTAATGAAAGCAGACATATGAAATAAAAAATATTTGTGAAGGTTTAATGAAAATCCGTCGGATAAGAAAATTTTTGGTCACGTACGAGGTACTTTCCCAAATGTTGTGTACAATTGTTTTTCTCGAAAATGTGGATTTTCCCAAAATAATATGTATCCTTGTGCCAGTGCATTTGATACATCATCAGAAACACGTGTTTTTCACATATATCGGCATATATCGAAAAATAGTCATTTATGTAATTACATTGTACACAACATACGAGAGAGCACCTCGCACATGACGTCACAAAATTGAAATCTCAAAATGTAAAAAAATTATTTTCCTTTGATGGATTTTCGTCAAACCTTCACTAAAATATTTCTTTCGTGTTTCTGCTTTTATTGAAACCGACTTATCTTCTGGGTGATCTATCCCTTTAAGCAACTTCTGAAGTCTACAAGTCCGATTGGCCAATTTCAACTAAACGTAATACATAGTTGTATAACCACATTATGATGCACTGGTAAGCTTTGGAGTCAAAACATCTTTTTGGGAAATGGAATAACTCGGGTGTATAATTAATAGATTCCACAACATCACTCATGGCCATGTTTGTATATTGTTTCCCTGTGTAGTTCCGATAGATCTCAGCGATGGGGACGTGCATGAGCTGATCTCTCCATTCTTCCCACACGCCTACCACAACCAAGAATTCATCATCTGGCATGTCCACAGTCCAACGGGGTTCGGCATCCTGCTGAGTTTCGTGACCTTTGACCTTATCGACGCTGGTGACGTCCTGACAGTAGGCCGCGGTGCGGATGCTAATGATACGAGCAGCCTGATTGGTCAGTTTACCGGTAGGGAGATACCGTCTGATTTCGCTGCTTGGGAGAAGGAGATATGGATCAAGTTTATCACGGACTCATCTGGGACCGGAGCTGGATTCCTGATCGAGATTCGACCAATTCAAGGAGAAGGTGTGTAATCGTTATGATAGGGTGCTTTCTAGATCTGCGTGGACGTGAACGGCATGCAGGTTCAATGACGTCATATTGAAGCTTTGGATGCGCATGTCACAATTCTTGAGAAGGGGGTTCCCGTTTCCATGAAGACGGCAAATCCCGATTTGTGCGTTCTCGATTTAGGTACTGGACGGGGTTCAAAGCTTCTGGCATGTGCGCATCTTTAATATGACGTCATTGGACCTGAGCGCCGTCCACGTCCACACAGACTAATGTCTTCAAGCGCTCTTTAAGCAGTTAAGGTACAGACGACAAAATCCGATTTGTACGAGCAGATGACGTCACATTTCTAGTTGAAGGCTCTTACAACTTCAGAATCGTGTCGTCTGCGGTGGCTGAGTGTCGAGTACAGAATGATCCCATCTATGATAACTTAAGATTATGAAATCAAATGGAAGATATAGTGTTAGCTTCAACTTCCATGTGAATTTGGAAAAGAGTCTGAAGACGAGAAATTAAAACAAAATATTATTGTTCCCATGCACCTTTGAATTCATTGTCACGATTAAATTGTATATTTTGACCTAGAACTTGTTCTTGATATTTCATGGTAATATATGCGAAAGAAATACTGTCTAAAAATATGGATGAGCATTCTCTTCATAACGCACCGATATACATTCGATTCATGTACACGCGTCAACAAGGCTATCGGTTGGAAACTCCCTTGTTACTTTGCTGTCATGAATAGCAATTCAATTTATTTACTTCTTGACTACTTTAGTCTTCTTTCAGTCATGAATCCCCGTCAAGTAGAAAGCAGTAGTCTCAATTTTTTATCAGATAGAGCGATGATTTAATAAGGTAGTGAAAGTGAGATGTCCATACGCTTAACGGATGCCTGGGACTGGTGTCATTTCTTTAGGGCACTGCCTGATTCCATTGGGTATGGAGAGTGGTTGGATTCGTGATAGCAGTCTGACGGCCACGTCCCAGAAAGATGCAGCTCACAAGCCGAGTGACGCCAGGCTCCACGGCCCGTCGTCATGGCAACCAGACCCCAGGAGTGAGACGCCTTCCATGGTGGTAAGAGAGAACAGCCGGCGCCAAATCAGGATACCTGTAAAATTACAAGTTGCCGCTTTAGACATGTTAGAGCCAGCTAGGGGTAAGACAGCGAAAGCTGTCTTAGCCGCGTCAGTTGGTACCGGTATACTTAAAACTGCCTAAAGTCAATAACAGCCAATAGCCCGATTTCACTTTAAGATTGTAGGGGAGTTAAATCGAAATTTCTGTCAAAACTCCATTTTTTTTTTAAAGAATACCACCCACGAAGGACGCCATAGCCACACTACGAAACCAGACGGCTGTTAACGCTGTACAAAAATGTATGACATACATAAGTATCATAGGTTCTCAAGAGTTCCATCTTAATGCCTTTCTGCTTTTGAGCTGACGTCATGACATGTATAAGCCTCACTTTTGATCAAGTCCAATTATCATGATTATTGAGCTATGTTAGAGGCGGTAAACTCACCCATGTACATGTTTTCGATAGAGGGTCCGATGTGACAAGCTGGATGTCGATATAGCCAGTAGGTTGTAAACGATGACTATGTTGAAATGGGTGCTAACGCTGTACAAAATAAATGGAATTAGCGTACTTCTGGTTATGAATGTGTCTGAATTTAACGCTCTTCAAACCATGCATTATTTCTTTAACCCCCCCCGCCCCTACACACTCCAGGTGAGCTTTGACCACGCATTTTACGTGACCGGGATCCTGATCCAGGGCGGGCCGCAATCGTCGGGCACGTGGCTGCTTTCGCTCTCCGTCTCATTCGATGACCAGAGTGAAGAGGTAATACCGCCAAGTCTGGCTTGTCTGGTTTGTCGGTAGCTTGGGTTCGAGGCTTTGCAGTGCATTTTTGTCTTTCCCATGCACTACTGCATATTTCTGCATAGTCTGTACCCAAAGGCAAAACACCCTTCCGTCTTTCCAGTTGTGTGGCTGATAGGGAGAGAGAGAGAGGAGAGGGGGGGGGGGGGGGGGAGAGAAAGAGAGGGGAGGGGGTGGATGAGGAGAAGTCTTAACATGCTTAAGGTGCAAACTTAATTGTTATTGCCACATGCGATGTAAAGATGAAGACGTTCGCAGCTTAGGACATAAGGTAGGTTGTCAGCTTCAGTGAAGCCACCAATTGAGAAGATAAAGGAGAAGGTAAAGGAATAGGATCAGACAAGGAAGAAAGAGAAGGAAAATGTGAAGACATAGATAGAAGAAGTGGAGAAAGAAGAACGAAAGTAGAATATCTTATTAAAATTTTTCATGACCATGGGATCTTGTGGAATCTATTTGCACCGAGGTTAAGCATGTTAAGTGGAGGGCGTGCGGTACCGCGCGCCCTCCACTTCACCGAGGGGACCAATAGATTCCACAAAGTTCCCGAATAAAGATGATGAAATATTTGTTTTATATCCTTCATTAATATATTCTTTTTTCATTGATTTAATCCTTACCATGGACCTTGTAATATAGTGCCCATGCTAAGCTCCAAACGCAGGAGCCCGATTCAGATGTTTTGTTATTTCCTGCGGCTTGAGCAAATTAACCAACGGAAATCATATCGATTTGTTTGCGCTCCTTGTACACCAGGCGCGCTGCGCGTAATTAATTTCCTATGGGGATCACATGAAAAAAATCAATTTTTTAATGGAATTGCCGAGATACCTTCCAAACGCGTTAACATTCTGATCTGTTAAAACAATACAGGCTAGAGCAGATTCTCCTCTTGAACATGATATAATTTTCATTCACTTTGGGGGAAATTAAGTTCTGTCACTTTTGAGGTTTTTAAGAGCTTGTTTGATCATTTTTGTGATCCGTTTGTACATAAAGTCTATGGTCAAGCCCCAGATCGCGTGTAGTAGTGCATTTTCAAACCGTCGTAAATAATTGCAGACGTCATATTAGAACCTGTTAAAAAAAGATAAATTCAAGACTGTTCTGTAGTTGGTAAAAATCAAAGAATGAATTTGATTGGATGAAAAAAACCTCTGTCACTTTTCACTTTTCTAACACCATTCCCAATTGGATGGCTCCTGGTATGGCTTATCTGCCTGGCAAATCCAGCGCGTGAATGCATACGATACTGTACATTTTTAGCGCTAGCGCGTAATGCAGCAGCAGTCTTTGACTTCACGAACGCGATCACCTTGACACTTTTGTGGAAGTTTGGAAGACCAATTGATTTGAATTTCAATAAAGGCCGTGGACACAGGATCTTATAACTGGTAAGCAATCATCTGGCATGTTTTGTGGACCTTCGTCTAAAGAATTTTGACTATAATGTAAATCTAAAGTAGATTTGAAAGTTAGACATCTTGCCTGGGCTTGGCCGACGAGAACTAATTTAGACTTCATATTTGTTCATGTATTGTAGACAACGCGGAAACCCCGGCAATCAAATTCTTAATCCGGTATTCACAGCTTCAATTGTCATGAAAATTACGACAGATTCTGGAGTCGGGGGATAAAATTAAAATCGATATAACCCTTTTTCATATCATAGGCATTAATTTCGAATAATTCATTGTTATTGACAATGTCAGTTGTAATTCAGGAAGCTTGCTGAAGAAGTTTTTTCTTTCAATTTCAGTTTAAGCTGCGCTGATCGATGTACCACACTGCACTGCACTACGCGTAAACACAGTACAGTACGTTGTTGTTGGGCCTAACCTACTTTTGTGAAGGGGTGCGCATGCTCGTAGTCGTAAATCATGTTCAAAGCTTTATCAAAAGTAAACAAAACAATTCAGGTGTTCTCTATTTGCACTGTGTACACAATCTACATTGCAGGTGTAGTATAACTAATGAAAGTAAAGAAAATCATGTAGATCAATTGACAATAGCTCAGATAATTTAAGCAGCAAAAAAAATGTCAACTTAAGACTTGTTTCTTTTTCAATTAACAGGAATGGAACTGAGGCCTCATGATCAGCTTAGATCAACGGTGGACAGAAGTATCTATACTACAGACTCAAAAGTGAAGTTAAATTACAGGAAGAAGCAACAATTATGGTCTTCTTCAAACTTGTGGGACCTAGAAATACTTGCAGAAAATGAAGATACCTATAAAGTTCACTACATTGGATGGCCTTCTCATTACGATGAAAATATCCCAAAAGAAAGGATCGTGTCCATCCCTAGCGCCCTGAAGAAAGCGGATCCACATGAGCATTTCAAAGAGCAGATAATAACAATAAAAGGTAACAATCCAGTGTAGAGTGAACATATAAACAATTTGTAAGGTACTCTTTAACTTTGCTGAAATCGGCGAAAATCAACATGACATTTGATCTATTACTAGTACAGTTGATGTTTTAATTCTAATGAATAATTTCTACAGTTTTCTGAACTTAAGGTGATATTGCACTTTAAATGGCCGATTGACCTTTTTTGCCATTACGGCTTGGGTTGATTGTTATGCTCATAAGTGTGTACTGATAACAATTATATGAAGGAAAGTGATGTTGAATGACCCCACCGACACCGTATGTGTCGATGAACTATCATTTGATTGCTTCAATGGATGAATAAATTCTTGAATGTTATATATATTTTTTCTGTTTTCCCTTATTATATACCCACCAATATGAATGTGTTGTGTGTGTGTGTTTTTTTTTGTATGTATGTGTCTGTGTGACTGTGTGTCTGTGCATATGCATGTATGCATTCCTGTGGATTTTGGGATACAGTGTAATAAGTTTGAAAGTGCTATGAATTAATGTGTGTCAAATAAATGTGATGTCGCCTGTGTGTGTGTGTGTGTGTGTGTGTGTGTGAGTGTGTGTGTTTGTGTGTGTGTTTGTGTGTGTGTGTGTGTGTGTGTGTGTGTGTGTGCATTCTCATACGTGCATATGTATGTGTTTCCTCTGTACATGTATTTTGTAGATGTACGAGTCTACATGTGTGTTTGCGTATTTGTCAAAATATTTTGTGTCATCACATGATGTATATTAGAGAGATTCCGGCAAAGAAGTCAAAAGTGAACAAACTAGATACACAGAAAATCAAAGGAAAGACAGATGCATTTACAAAAAAGGAAGACCACAATAAAGATAAGAGAAAAAGGGAAAGGAAAATGACAAGTAATAAGGAACAGTTGAGTTAAAATACGACTGAGAAGATCCGGGGTGACAATGAGAGCAACGGATCTAGTAGCGCTAGCGTGTGTGCAATGAACACCCCTATCATATAATGTAGCAGTCCGTAGCTCCCTCTTGCACAGCGCGATCATTCGCGGTGCGAGGGCAGTGATGCATAACCTGTGCGTAAAACCTTGTATTTCTGTGCTGAAAATAGGAGCGTTTTTTGTACTAAACAAATCGATATGTTCAAGTTGCACCTCGGCCGCAACACCGCGGGAGTTCGGGCAGCGCGCCCAATGATTTTCCGCTTAAGCACCAAAACGCAGCTGGAAAGAAATGTATCGCATACATTTTGCGTGTCGCGCATTTACCTGGGATGAATTGATGAAAATTGTGTCGATTATCGATAGCGCGGATATCGATAGTCCAGAGGGGAAAAAAGACTGTTTTTGACATGACGTCACGAAATAGTACTTTTTTTCCCTCTGACGTCACGAAATAGTACTATTCTTCCCTCTGAGCTCTCTTCCTTCAAATAGGTCATTTATTTGTGGTCATGTGACACCCTTTTAACCAATCAACGAGCTGGAATATATTAATGAGGGATATAAAAAGGGAAAACGAACAAAAGTTTAAAACGGAGAGGAAGGAGAGTAGGAATGACAAATAGGAAATGAAGAAGGAGAGAGAGAGAAGAACAAATACTATGGGAAGAAGTCGGAGAGAGAAGAAATAGGAAGTGAATAGGTAGGAGAGAGAATAGGAAATGAACAGGTAGGAGAGAGAGAATAACAAATTGGAAATAGAGAGGAAGAAGAGAGTCAAAATAGAGAATCGACTATATGATTTTAATAGAATATATAAATGAAGAAGAATATAAGTATACAACGAAGAAGAAGGAGAGTAAGAAAAAGAAAGGAAACGAAGAAGAAGAAGAGGGAGGAGAACAAAAATAAAATGTGATCCTCAGCCACATAACTCAACATGACGTGCATTACATTTCATAGGACCACATCATATATATGTGCAAAATTTATATGAGCTTTTACGGATCTTTCGTGTTCAGAGCAGCATGAGATACCATGAGACCATGGACATTAAAGCATTGCCTAGCAGCTGTATTGCGATCTAATCACGATCTTACTTAGAACTGTCAAGGTTAAGTTTCTTACACATACTGTACCTGATTTGTGTAATTTTGTTTTTAAAGGGCCCCACGGAAAAATAATTAATATCATGCGCTTTTGCCGTAACGTTGACATGGGCTTTCCGCCGTATTTTTTATCTTTCATCTGAAAATATGTATAATTCGTGGAATACTATTGAATTATGGAAATAAATGCAAATGAGCAAGTTCTTGTTAATTTTGGGGTGTTTTAGTGAGTTTTTTTGTGAATCTTAAATCTTGAAGGTACGGAGAAGTAGCTGGAACCCTGAGGCGGTGACGCTGCTTCTCTTCTCCCGACCCCATCTGACTGAGTACGTCACCATTACACCTTCCAGCAAGACCTTTGACCTCCTGTCCCTTCGCTTCGAGCTCCTCGGGTGCCAGAGTGGTAAGTTCACCCTTCTTCTGCTAGGTTAAAATGCTGCTCTATGGTATTTGTGCGCACTACTGGGGGACTTTTACCAGGTTGTGCGTAAGCTACGAACGACTTTACGAACGACTGGTAATCCCTTCTTGTAGCTAAATCACATTCTCAATGATTTTGATTCCCATCAGATTAAGTTCAAATCTAATTTTTATAAATGAAAATTATTGTTATTAACAAGACTTGTCTGAATACAAAGCTGGTGATTTGTCAAATTTCATTAGGATTGTTGGAAATTAACTCCCAATATGTTAAAACAGGAACAAAGTGTAGTATCGCATTTAGCACAAAAGGGATAACCAGTCGTTCGTAAAGTCGTTCGTAGCTTAAGAGCAGCTTGGTGAAACTAAACTTGTACTATATGTTTGTATTGATATTGAGTTATATTACTTGCAAACTATTACCACTATGTTGTGTCATTTTGGGACTTATGTAGAGTGTCATTTCGATCTGGGACTTTCGTCTGGGCACTTACAAGACGCGAGGATGACGACGTCACCAGGCCTCGATAGCCAATCAGAATTACAAGCTCTCAGGCTCCTCCCAC
The DNA here is from genome assembly GCA_963669155.1 of Arbacia lixula. Lineage (NCBI taxonomy): Eukaryota > Metazoa > Echinodermata > Echinoidea > Arbacioida > Arbaciidae > Arbacia > Arbacia lixula. The sequence continues at coordinate 5,201,263 of OZ022590.1, read as the reverse complement.
TCGACTACTTTCCCGACGAAGGATGGGGTGCGCATGCGTCCCCCGGGGCAGAAGTGTGGGTTGAGATGGTGTTCGAGACAGGCGTCGTCGTGCAGGATGTCATCATACAGCAGTGCGCAGACTCAAGGCTGACGTCATTCGACGTCACTGCTCTGTCCGTCACTCATTATGTATGTCTTTTGGTTATTTTTCTCTCCCATGCATTCCGTGAATATGACATTTATCTCTCGAATAGTATAAATGTTCATGCGTTATTGAGGCGTTTTTGCACACTAAAACAAATCATCTTACAAGACTGTATGACGCCTATGAGAGGAGAAATTGGATATTCACAGTGACTACCAGACGGAAGACATTTTAAAGGAACACACTTTAATTTGTCAAGTTGAAAATAATTTGATACTGTCACAAAATCACTGATTTTCATCACATAATCACAACAGTACGTGATTGCAAAATATTGGCTGTAACTATTATGTGGACACTGTCAATATAATACTATAGTGATTTCGAGGACTTGATTAATAATTCTGTTTATGTTGTTTTATGTGGCGTCCTTAGATGTTAGTTTAGGTTAAGTACACGGTTTGCATTAAACCTCTGTTCAGAATACGCACCTGTGTATTTATACATCTTCACCCTGACTAATTCACAGGACATCTCTGACTGCTCAACATCCATGTGCAAAGTGTACCTTGACAATAGTACCAACACCGCCCTCTATCGTGTAACCCCGACTTCTTGGGAGCCCACCTTGTGTTTCCGTCTTGAGATGTTTGGCTGTCAAGGCATCGGTAATGAGTCCGTTTCATATGACCAAAGTATTCCTGGGTGCTGTTTCCCCAAGATGTGTTTGATGTACTTGATGTTGTGAAAAGTCAAACCTAACTCCAATGAAGAATTTTTTACAGTTACGACAGTGGTGCGAAGTTGTACTGATGAATGAAGATGATAAACGAGGAGAGGTTATTTGTTCAGAATACGAGTACCAAGACCTCTGTGGAAAATAGGTGGAAGAAATGTGGCTTACAGATTCTTGTATTTGTTATGTGTGTGTACTTGTAATACACATTCATCATGTTCATCACAAAGAGCAGTGGATGTTTCACCAAGATATGCGTAAGTTACACACGTCTTAACGAACGATTGGTGACCTGTTTTGTGCTAAATCAGATTCCCAATTATTTTAATTCCCATCAGCTGAAGTTGAAATCTGATCTTCGTAGATTGAAGTTCTTGTTGTTAACAAGTGTCTTAATACAAGTTTATAATTAATCAAATTTGATTAGGAGTTTAGTGTATGTTAAAACAGGAACAAATAAGGGTTTATCTCATAGATCACCAGAACAGGTCATCGTGCGTAAAGTCAAGTGTAACTTACGTTTTAACAAAGTGGGATAAGCTTGGGAGGTCCCAATTTCAAGCCCACCCATGGCACTTGACCTCTTGCGTCCTTCAGCAAGATACTTTACACTGCTGCTCTCCACCCACGTGTAAAAAAAATACGTACCCAGTAAAAATACAATGAATGCGCCTTAGTGGCTGCCATGAACATGAATGATCCCTTGGCATTGGGCAGGTGTCACAAAGACTTCTAAACATCCGATGACTGAGGTAATAATATTGTAAAGCGCTTAGAGATGATGCTGTTGCGTATTAGCCGTAATTATTTTTATAAAGAAATTTTAGGCATACACCCAGTAGTAAGGATAGTGTGCTCCATCCAATTCCAATTACCCATTGCAATTCGAAATGCTGCAAATGATTTGTGTGTATGTAATATGTTATTTTTCGTAGTTAAATACTTGTTGTTCTCTGTATAGTAAATGTAGGACCCCAAGGAAGAAAGCAGTATTTCATTAATACAGCTGAATTTGGGCTATCCTCCGTTTCTGATACTGTATATATGCTTCTTAACTTGTATACATTGTATATATTTTTATTTTGATTCGGAAATAAATACAAACAAACAAACAAATCCTGTAAATGAACGAAAAAAATTATTTTGCAATAATCATTTTGATGGGAACATGGTACTTCGTATCCCTCAGACTGTGCTGCCCTTTACTGTGATCAAGACTGCTCCTCGACCTACCTACAGCCACAGGTAGCGAGCCAGATTGCTGAGAATCACATCGTGACGCTCCCTCCACGGGCCATGTGTAAGGTGGACATCGTCTCTCCCAGTCAGCTGTATGTCTCTTTCATATTCCAAGGATTTCAGGTGTGTGAGGGCAGCTTTCATTTCTCTCTCTTTCTCTCTCTCTCTCTCTCTCTCTCTCTCTCTCTCTCTCTCTGTGTCTCTCTGTCTGTCTGTCTCCCCCCCTCTCTCTCTATATATATATATTTTTCTCTCTCTCTCTCCCTCTCCCTCCCCCCTCTCTCTCTCTCTCTCTCTCTATTTCTCTCCCTCTCCCTATCTCTCTCTCTCTCTCTCTCTCTCTCTCTCTCTCTCTCTCTCTCTCTCTCTCTATTTCTGTCCCTCTCTCTCCCTCCCTTTCCCTCTCCCTCTCCCTCTCTCTCGATCCCTTTCCCTCTCCCTCTCTCTATGAATACATAAAATGTGATAAAGTATACGACATCTGTCTTCCTCGACTAAACCCTGCAAATATTAAACTTCGCCGTCGTGACATGTACAGTATTTTCGACCGCAAAACCACACAGTACTTAGTATTCTTTCTGTTGCACTTTTCATTCATATTAACTTAGTGGTTACAAGTTAAATCAATTCTGAATTTAAATATTTTTTTATATTTAGGGGATGTCCACATTTTGGGATCTGTCTATATCTATATATGACATATAGACATATTTTTGCCAATCACTATCTGTTCTGTGTGTATTTGGTGAGTTGTACGCTTGATTTCCCACGCCAGTCTGCAATTCTCTTGACATGCGCCATTCTTGGCCTCCGTCTTACCCATTCCCCTTTATTTATTCCGTCAAATCAATTATTTCAATTCCTTCTTTCCGGAGATAGAATTTAAGTTGATGAGTTCTGATTGTTGTCAGGAGCCAACACCTCCGATCAAAATATTTGCATTTGTTGGGTGATTTTCTCACGTTTTTTAACGTATAACTTGTATTTCAGCTTATTTGAACTTAGTTGCATTGGTTGATTATGTTTGTAGGATGTTGTGGACATTCTTGGTAACACGGATGGGTCGGTGGGGATGAGCGAAACAGGGGGGAGTAGTGAGACCATCTTCGGCCTGCATGAGGTCCCATCCGTGTTCATCTCCTCGTCGTCCGTGCTCGTGGTCACCATCTTCTCCGGGCACCTCACCAACCCCTCCAACGTCTCGGTCGCATACGGGTTCGTTGGTAGGTACCCAGACACTGTTTGCCTCTCATACCACCTGCTAAGCTAGAGGAAAGACTGAATAATTAAGAGTCCAATCCCTCCCATTCCATCCTCTTCCTCTGTTCTGTTTCCTTTAAGCTCAACTGAGGGACTTTATTATTCAATGTATGTTTCTATTCAAATAAACAAAAAGATCTCATACATAGATCAACCAGCAAATCAAATCAAGTATTGCAGTGATCCCACTGTTCCATGTTTGCTCCCATATCTTGCTTACCATGCATTTTTGCTTCTCATTGAATCATGTTAATTGACAAAATACTAACATCTGGGCTGACAGGGGACCACACCTTACACACAGTCATTGACATGATCAACAGAAAGTATTTGTAATTCTATCCACAATCGCAGCCTGCGTCGACCCACTCAGCTGTAAAGGAAAGACTGTATTTTACTGTAGAAATATGGCTGCCAGTAATTGGTACTGGGAAAGTAGATGCAGGAAGAAAAGCGGCAACCTTCTATCACCGCTGAAATGGACTATCTTGTTAATTTTGTATTATTTTAATCGTTGTATATTGATTCGCGGAAATAAAAACAAACAAATAAACAAATAGACATGGTTAGTATTTATTATCGTCTTAAGTGAAAGAATCACTGTATTAAAATGTTGTTCGTGTTCCACATTTGCTTTCAGACAAGCCAGGCTGCTCTGACCAATCCTTGGTCACCTCCACAGGCGCCCTCTTGTGCCGAGAGAGTAAGGGCTTCGTTATGACCCCGACCTACTTCGACCCGTATCCTCCGAACACCGAACTCGCATGGGAGATCCTGACACGCTCCTGGTCTCAGATCACCCTCCTCATCATCGCACTTGACGTCAAATCTCTCGACGTCGACTGCGGGGACGACTACCTTGTTCTTACGGACCCATCCACTGCGGAGGTCATCGGACGATTCTGTGATCAGAACCTGCCATCGGGTGCCATTTCGTCATCCCTGAACCGGATGCAGATCGAGTTTAGGTCGGACAATTTTGAAAGTGGTTCAGGATTCCTGGCGGAGTATACGTCAGTCGGGATAGTGCCAGATGCGATCAAAGGCTCGGAACTTTACGGCAGTAAGTTGATCAAATGTTCTTTGAATTTACCAACTAGAGTATCAACATAGTATTAATTGTGTTTTAAAATTGTTTATATTACTGAAATGTGATTGACGATGAACACATTTTGAAGATTTAGAAAGTGAAGAGAACAATAAACAATAAACTAGCCGTCAAAATAAAGTGTGTGTAGACAAAGAATCTCCTAGTAATTATGCAAAATGTTATGGCAATTATGAAAATACTAATACACTTTATTTTACATTTGCGACATGCGCTCTAAAAAACCGTTTGGCAAAAAAGTTGAGCAGTGATTGTGCTTGGATTGTGTTTCGGAAAACATGTTTCAAATCTAGTTGTCTTTCAATTTCAGGTTAAAAGACTAACTCCTTCTGGTTGCTCATAATAATTCCTTATCCTTTGGTATAAAAGTACAATAAACCTTTCCCATTTATAGTTTGAGCAAATAGACTTGCGTCCGATAAAACCAATTTGATAAACGATTTTTAATTGAATTATATTAAAATAGGTCGTCAGTTATTAAATGGGTGGCAAAAAGCCGAACTGCAGAATGAGTTACGTACGATATGCATAATAGAGGAATATATTAACAAATATGATAACATAATCATCAACCACAAGTATTGATATCAAATTAATTTAACAAGTTTGAAAGAAGCTATGATTGCATCGTCATCGTGTTTAAAAAATGAAATCCAGACGTACTTTGTTTTCTGTCTCGCCCCCTCCCCACTTAAGACCCAGCTTGTCCAGTCGGTTGGGTCTTCTTCCGACAGTCGTGCTACAACCTTGTCGTTCACCCGGAAGTGATCACATGGAACGAGGCCGAGGCGCTATGCGAGGCATCGAGCGAGTCCCATCTAATCAGCATCAAAGACCAAGATGAGATGACCTTCCTACACTACATGATGTTCTCCGAGTGGGCTGTCACAGAAACACACACCTACCTTGGCAAGTATTCCCAAGCGGTTTGAGATTTCATTTCCAAAGTATACTTTGGGCAAATTTGGGTTTATTACTGATAAAGCTAATTCTTGGGGGGGGGGGGGGGGGGGTTCCAGTCCGTGTAGTGAAATTCGGAGGATCCAGGAAGTGATTATATACACAGAAACACAGACCTACCAAGTACTTTCGAGCTCTTAAGTGAAATGGCTTTATAGGAACATTCCAAATATAAAATCAGTTTCAGACATACGCCTAGTAGTAAGCATGACATGCTCCATCCTGTAACTCAATTAAAAGCAAGTCAGATCGAAATCTTGGAACCAGAGGGATTCGAACCTGCATCTACTTCTTACCGGGCAGAGACCTTTTTAAGTAAAAAAAAAAAAAAAAAAAAAGCCTTTCTGTGGTACTTGAATTTGCTGAATACTAGGAATGTATCCCAAGTTGATTGACATTTCTAATAGGCAAATAATCAACGTTGGTGAAGGTGATGGGACGAACTAGCACTTCCGAGGCGGTCTGGATGTAGCTGCCTTTCCGAAGCGCAGCTGAGGAAAGATAGCGTGTACATTCAGATCGCCGAGCAAGTGATAGTTCGTCTCATTGCCTGAAACCAAAAGTTGATTATTTGCTTTATATTCCACATCTGAAACCAACTATCTATACCACAAATGACAATTTGACGTACAAAAGTAATGTTTACTTCTCTACCTAACCCCGAGCCGCTGCCATGGGGAACACGCGTTAGGACGCGTCAGTAGTTTGACAGTCCGAGTGTACCGCACTTTTATTTCGCGCGTACTCCAAATATTGATCAAGTGTTAGGACTGTGAGGAGTGAAGAGATCAGCGAAACGAAAAAGTACTTTCACCTAGAGTGTAACAAACTTTTCTTCTCAGGTGATCAGATAGGCAAAACTACTCTTCATCACGTGATCAACTCTTGACCAATCATATAACAACATTCTTGTGATGTGGAACATATTTTACATTATTACAAATAAACATTTGTGACTGGTACTTTCAAAGCTAATTATTTTTTCCTGATTGTCTGAGAAGAAATAGACAGTGACTCTGTCCATTGCACACTTTGGATTACATGTGCCTAACAGCCTAGAAGTCGGGCTTAATCTAGGCTAGTTCATAACAATTGCACAGAGATTTCCCACCTGCAACATTAGACATAGTACGTGGCAATATAAATGGAAGTTGAGAAGAAAAATACCTAAAAAAAACATGTCGAGCCATGGGTTGGTGTTAAATTATATCTTTACCAGATCAGGACACTTTTAAGTAAAAAAAACAACTTTGAATTGATGATGATGATGATGATGATAACGTGGTCTCATACTGACCCATGGTTGCCTAATGAGTGTGCACACTGCTGTTCATAATGGCCCAGCATTATTACCTCAGTCACTAAATCAAAGTGTCTTACCAGGGTGGTGTTTCACTATGTTATCCGTAAGGTAAGAACGACTTTACGCATGACCGGTGACCTGTTGTTAAATGGTGTGCTAAATGAGATGCCCCAAATCATAAACTTTGTATTCAGATGTTTCTTAGTAAGAAGAGTTTTGATTGACAAAGATCAGAATTCAAGTTTAGGTGATGGGAATCGAAATCAATGAGAATTGGAATCGGACAGGAACAGATCATTAGTCGTGCGTCAAGTCGTTCGTAGCTTAAGAACAGCCTGGTGAAACACCTTTGGTCCATATTTCTCACTAGCGAGGGCATCTAAGAGGATTAACATATTCCACTGTAGAACATAAGTGACAAAAGCTGGGTTCCAACTCTTGCCATCTTGAGTGACGATCCACGCCACTGAGCCATCATTACCCCTTTATTTCGTCAGGTCTCGGCAGTAGAAGCTGGCAGGGTGTCTTCTACTGGAATGATGGGTCTCCAATGTCCTACACTGACTGGTACATCGCAACCGAGTAAGTGACCTTCTCAAGGACACCACTGTTATGTAAGGTAAAGTGATCGTATGATCATGATAGTAGCGCGAAGAAATGATTACTGTAGCCGAAATTCCTAGAATTTGCCCGGATAATGTCTATAAATAACAAAACATCTCAATCGGGCTCCTACGTTCGGAGCTTAGAGCATGGATACTATCACAAAGTTCATGGTAAGGATTAAAATGAGTGAACAAACAATATATTAATGAAGAATATAAAACAAATATTTCATAATCTTTATTCGGGATCTTGTGGAATCTATTGGTCCCTCGGTGAAGTAGAGGGCGGGCGGTATCATTTTCCCGAGACCGCATCAGTGCAAAAAGATTTCACAAGATCCATCATGATCATGAAATATTTGTATATTATTCTGAGAAAAATTTGTTTGGATTAAGGTACCATGTTTCCTTTTCGGATTAACGAGGCTGAAGGTATACACAATCTGTGTGTTCGGATTAAGCGAACTTCAGATTAACGAACCTTCAGAGTAACATATCTTGGGAATAACGAACCTTGGGAATATCAAGCCTGCAGAACAACGAATCTTCAGAATAGCAAATCTTGGGAATAAAGAACCTTCAAAATAACGAATCTTCATAATAATGAGCATTCCAATAACGAATTTTTATAACAAAGCAGCTTTAGAATAACAAATCTTTGGAATAACAAACCTTCGGAAAAACGAATGTTCAGATAAAAAAAAATTGGAATAATAAATCTTTGGAATAACGAATGTTCAAAAGAACGAAACTTCAGAAAAACGAAATTTGGGAATAGCGAACCTTCAGAATAATGAACCTTCAGAAAAACAAATCTTGGGAATAACGAAACGATTTTTTTTTTAGAAAAAAAGCAGCTTTAGAAAAACGAATCTTGGGAAGAACGAACCTTCAGAAAAGCGAATTTTGGGAATAACGAACCTTCGAAATAACGAGCCTTCAGAATAACGAACATTCAGATAACGAGGTTTTAGAAAAAGGAAGCTTCAGAATAGCAAATCTTTGGAATAACGAATCTTCAGAAAAACATTTTTCTTACATAGAAAATCTTTAAAAAATGAAAAATTAGCGTTCAGAATAACGAACATTCAGATAAGAAGCTTTACAGTAAAGAAGCTTCAGAATAACAAACCTTAAAAGTAACAAAACTTCGTGATCATAATAAGGAACCTCGGGAAAAACGAAACTTCGGAATAACGAGCATCCCATTTGACCCACTGCAGGGGAGATGTGACCGGTCAAGAGACGGAGCCGAACGGGGGACTGCTGGAGGCATGTACCATGATTGTATTTGACCCCGCGACGTCTACAGACCTTTCTACCAAGCTGTGGCGTGACGTAGCCTGCGCCTCCCCGGAAACTAAGCAGTATGTCTGCGAGGTGCCCTCTACTGACAGCACTGGTACGAAGCCATAACACATTGCCATGGCAACGTACATCTCCAAAAGAAACGCCAGCACACCAATTAATTGTTTTTTAATAAAAGCAGAGTGATATTAGAGTCGGAGCAAACAAATTTTGAGAAAAATTTGACAATTTCTAAGAAAGCTATGAATGGTTTTATAGGAAGAGTGCCATTTTGTGATGTTACGAATGCGTTTTTCAGCTCATATTTCGCATACTTTGAAAACCTACATGTCCATCTTTTGGGACTTCAAAGAAAAGTGACTCTATGTCTCGATTCGTGTACTATATTTCAACGTTCGCTATGGTGCGCCGTTTGCCCCAAGGTATCACTGTGTGGTCCTAAAGCAGTGATGTGTGCCATTGCGTATTGCGGTGTCCGGTCTCTCAGCCTGGACTATATCTTTCGGACGACCAGTCCAAAACCTACTCGAAATCTAGCAATCAATCTAATTCTGCTCAAAGTCAGTTTTCAGTTCAAATATTATGAAGGAGGTTCTTGTACAGCATTTTCTTCCATTTCCCGTGTTTTTTTTTTTTAAAAGTGGTAATTTTCCTCTTGCAAAAGGGCTACCCTGTTTTCACCGGATTACGGATTACGGATTAAGTTACCGGATATTTAATCCTCTTTTTGATTTTGTAGGTGGGCCGGAGGACTGGGGAGTTGAGGCACTTGTTTGGGGTGAGTTCAATCTATTAACGTTACCGTGGTTTTATGTACTATAAAGATCACGTTATCGGTAAACTTCGTAAATTCATTTTGCTTTTTAATATGTTCAATGTCACTTTGTTTTGATATATCATGTAAACAAAATTAATTTCATCATATGTATTTTCAAACGTGTAAATGGTTAGAAGAAATAAAATTACAACAGTCTAGGGTTCTTCTCCGTTCACAGTACACAGACTGAATGGAGAGGAATTTTACACTCATAGCCTTTCTTACTCGATATGTGCACCTTCTTCATTTCTGGCGAGTGTTATGTGTATATAGGTCTTAGTAGTTGTCTATGAACAGCGCCAACACGTGTTCTTTGAATTTGTTGAAATGATAGAACACTGTAAAGGTGTCAGAAGGTGAATACGATACAAACTAAGAAATGTTATTCCTTGCCTGCGTATGAAATTGATGCTAGATCGAGATCAGTTACATAATTATTTACCTCCTACCACATACCCAGTTATAATCCTGGGTCGAAAGGACCGGTCATTATCTTGCCTTGAGGATATCGATGTGATAGTGTCATAATGATGGTTGAACCTGCGGCCTCGAGATCTTCAATCACAGGTTCCAACCACAGAACTACGATACTTCGATATCTGTGGTAGATGTGGACCTACTATGCTAGTGTCAGCGACTACAATGAAAAGCCTCGGGCAGATAGACCTGTCAGTGGGGTTCGAGTGCGTTCGTTTTCGATGGGAACACCGCTTATCACTGTTTCTAACTCCCACATCGATTTGTTGTTAAATTGCGCCCATCTTTTTGCCATCGTACACTACTTGAGCATTTGTGAAACATGAATAATCCAGTGCGCCTCGGGGATTGCCTCCAAGGTGCAAGAGAAACCTGCTTATCATTATATCACAAGGCGTGTTTCACTGCGCCTCTGGGGATTGCGTCTAGAGTGCGTTCGTCTGTGATTGGGATCCCCGCTTATCTCCACATCAAATTTGTTTCTAATGTGTGCATCGTCTCGTATTTGCGCCCCTCTTTTGCAAACGTAGACCACCTTAGCGTTTGTGAACAAGGCATGTTTCAGTGCGCCTTCGGGGAATTGCGTCCAGAGTGCGTTAGTTTGTAAGGAAAACCCTGCTCATCACTATATCACATTTAATTCTATTTTCTACATCGTCTCATGTGTGCTTCTCTCTTTTTAAAAACGTAGACCCCCTTAGCGTTTGTGGACAAGGCATGTTTCAGTGCGCCTCTGGGGATTGCGTCCAGAGTGCGTTCGTCTGTGACGGAAACCCAGATTGCGGTGATGACTCTGATGAATCAATGTGCTCAGAAGGTAAGAACTAGCCTAGTCTCTAGGCCGTGATGTGCATGGACACAATTATATTGGGTGAAACGACTGCTCGCTAATGTTTAAAAACCCCCAGAAAAAATGGAAACTACAATGGACCTAACGTGGTTGTAAAACTGTTAAAAGTTTCCACATTTAAATGTTGTCATTATTATTATCAAACAACTAGTATTGTTTTTCATTTTTCATTGGTCAAGTACTTTTTTTTTTTATTTCCGAAATGCTTTGTGTACTATTTGTATGAATTATTGCATTGTATTTTTATCATCTTGTATATCATTCGCGGAATCCCTCGAATATCAGTAATAAAAAAATGAGTAATGAATAAATAAACACTAGATTCACCCAACTGTGTTGTGTTAACAGAATGCGGTACCAATCAGTTCCCGTGTACGGATGGCTCATGTATCTCCATCTCGTTCTACTGCGATACTATCGCTCAATGTCGAGACAACTCCGACGAAAAAGACTGCGGTAATACATCCACTTTAAATAGCCTATGCCTAATAACTTATCAGAAGCCCGTGTAATGAAGGGCAGCAATTGGTCATTCGATCAACAGGTCAATCGTACAACTACGCTATCAATTGTACGATTGATTTATATCGTAAATCCATATCACAACGATCCTGCGATCGATATCTAGCGTAACTTGCAACTGTGAGTACAGTGTATTCGATTGATTGCAAAATCATGCATAGGCCTAGGCTTGGAACAAATATCTATAATGGTTTTTGTGATGCGTGAGTTGCAATAAATAACAAACTTTGCTATTGATCACAACAATATATTGACGCTAACCGGTAATCTGTTACAATCTGCATATATATACCTTATCATGTAACTCAGAAGCGTGAATGGCAAAGTCTTGCTGCACAGTGTTCATAGATTTATCCACTCACATATTTTTTATGATTATGATAATTATTTGAAATAAAACAGGCAGAACGATAATTATGATTGTAATACTACTTTTCTCTCAATGTATGATGAAATTAAACGGCGTGTACTTTATCTTTACATGTTAATCTCCTTACATGCATTTACATTTAATGGGAACCACGGGCGTACAATCTAAGAAGAGTTAAACAGTGAGCTAGATGGATAGATAAAAATAAGGTACGCGGGTGTGTTACCCTGGTCATATTGAAAGAAACAGCACAGGGAGTGGTGAAATGAATCATTTGTGAAGTTGCATTCTGTCACCAGCGGCCGGCGCAATATTTGTAAATAGATACCGAAAGACATTCAACAGTACAAGATGAAAGATGGATTGTTGTGTTTGTGTAATGTTACAGTCAGACCCGCTTGCATGGAGACAGAGTTTACTTGCTCGACTGGTCACTGCATCAATGGCAGCAAGAGATGTGATTTCGTATCCCATTGCTCCGACGGTTCGGACGAGGTTGGATGCGGTACGTACATTAAGAAGGAAATACAGGTATTATATATGTCGATGAAGGCGTTAGAGTATATTTATTTAAAAGTCCTTTTGTTTAAATGTTGCAAAGGGCGGGTATATCATATTTCACACTTCAGAGACAATTATAGCCGTGTGACCATATTCATGAAACCTTCCGAGGCCTATAGCTACTAGAGTGCATTCAGCTACAGCTACTTTTTCCGTAACTAACTAGGCTAGTAAGCTTTCATGAATATTACCCTTGGTCGCCTGATAAAACAACATATCGTCCCACATTATGTGCACCATATCTACACCATGGAAAGTTTGTACTTGCCTGCTGCACGATATCGGAGCTTCGTCAATTTTACGGGGAAACTTTTTGTCTGACTACGATTTTTTTCGAATGATGGTTTAATCAGTCATCCGTTCAGACAGTGCGGTCATTTTTGTTTAACCCCTTGCAGTATCAAACATCCTGTTGTACTGCTATTAAGTGTACTTTATGTATATTGTCATCAGACTGTGTCCATCCACTGTCGGATAAAGCCCTCCCTACGCAAACTCTAATTCTTGCTGTATCCAGTCATTCTATGCCATGTTGCTGTGTTGGTGTATGCACGTATTTCATATCTCCATCTCCTCTTTTGTCTACCTCGTCTTCTCTTGCCATTTCTAGGTGACCATTCTGTCGGCTTCTTAGTGCACCTGTTTTTATTGTGTTCTGGCTAAGTGTCCTGCCCATTTCCACTTCATTTCTTTGATCTTCAGTATGATATATTTGATTTGTGTTTTTCCCTTATGTCACTGTACCTGACTCTGTCACGTAATGCCAGGTGTTGCATTCGTCTTTCCACGGCCATCTGTGATGTTTTCAAATTTTGTTCTAGGTCTTTAACAACCATGAGCTATAGCAGAAAAATAGTCAATAACCTAAGAGTTTATGTAAATTACTTGTGCCCAAATACTCCCCTAATATGACAAAAGGAAGCAATTAACAAAAGAGACTTTTCTTGTAAATGAGCAAAATGTGTCTGTCGCTTACATTGGCATCAGTGCAACACCACATCATGTTAGATTGAATATCTCGCAGCAAGATTAATATTTCTTGTCCAGATTTTGGCCGTATGTAGGAAATGATGGGTACAATCTAGGAATACCAATAACCCAGATTTGAGTGAGTTGTCACTTGCTTCCTTTTGTCAGAGTAGGGCAGAACATAAATGGTGTTTTAATTAAGATTCCTCTTCTATGATTTGTTTTTCTTAGGGTATGACGATGCTCAATCTGCATTCCAGTGCTATGACGGCTCGCTGTTTCCGAGTAAAGTCCGATGTGATGGGATGATCGACTGCATAGGCAACACTCACGAGGATGAGTATGCCTGCCGTGAGTGCGCCAATGCTAATCACAATTCTTATTATAAATCTAACATGTAAACTATTCGTGGTTTCTCACTGAATTTCTAAATACCAAGTCAGGAAAAGCATATTTACATTTTACTTATTTTAAGGCACCTATACTGATAACTTTCATGATAAAGGATTATCAATATAAGGGAAATACATTATCAATCAGGATTGGTTATGTAAAGACAAATATTTTTTAGGAACCATTTAGGAACCATTATTCCCTCCAAGAGAGAGAGAGAGGGGGGGGGGGGGGCTGGGAGAGGAATATTAACCAATATTATACTGATATAAATTTTATCATTAGCATTATGTATTCAAAATGTGGGTCAGTATTTAAGAACTGTGGATTTGTGACATATTTTATTTTTACATGGGTAATCATTGTAATTCTGTACAAATGCCGTGATGATCTTATCCAGATGTATGAAGAAATTATTGTCCTGCTCTTTTTATCTCGATGTTAAGCATTTCACAGTGTGACAGGCAGCATTACTTGTGATGATACAGAGCTGACTTGTCACAACGGCGCATGCGCACCGAAAGGTTCACAATGTCTGTACGGTTTCGATGAATTCGGCTTTCCAACTGGCTGTCGTGACGTCACCCACCTCAGAGACTGTGGTATGATAAACTATGTCTGGTTTTGTCGCTCAGCTTACTCTATGCTAACCTTTCTGCTGTTACACACATGACACAAACATGTTGTTTTTCTGTAAAAGCTATGTGTCAGTTCGAAATACAACATATAATTATCACCACAGTGGTAGGATTATCTACTGATATTGCTACTTGCTTGTTCACAGAAACAAGTTCATCATGTTCCAGCATAATACATCAGCTTAGTTATACATTCATGAATCGCGGTGGCAGCTTTTTGGATCGAAACAACATGAATCAATTTAGTATCAGCCATTATTAATCTATCAACAGGCTGCCTCTGTGACAAACTGAAAAACAAGACATAAATTGATAGATAGGCCAGGGGGTAGAATTCAAGTTAACCCTATGAGCATAGACCTTAATTAGATGCATTTAAATGCACTATCTACACCTTCACTTTGATTAATGTATTTGGGGTTCTGTTGACAATCTTTTGTATGTAGGCCCGTTATTACACTTAATATACATATATTTAGATTAAAAAAAAAACAATTATAATATGTAAACACATACAATGATTATGCATGATATACATAATAGTTATACCGTACGGCTAGTAGCCCGCGTTCAGCAGCAACAGAAATTTAACGCTGATCTTCCACGGAGCTCATTAAAATATGTTTATCACATTTTCAATGACTATGGACACAAAACAGTACGTAGATTCCCCAAAGATTCATCGTGACTGGTGCAAACAGTGCTAGCAGAGTCGTAGCATAGCTTCTAGGCTGTTGGATATTTTTTTTTATCCCAGGCTCAGGAAAAGAGTCTAGTAATCTAGGACTAGGCACTATATCATTCTTCTCTTTTCTCAGTTTTGAGGAGCTGGTGACGAAATCGTATGGATAGCCGTTTTAACATTTATTCCTATTTCTTGATATCACGAATTCGATTTCTTGATACCAAGAATTACCATTGCTTAACTACACAAAACCATTTCTTGATATCAAGAGGTCGAATTCTTGATTTCAAGAACTCGAATTCGTGATATCAAGAAATAGGAATAAATGTTAAAACGGCTTGCCATAAAATCGAGAGTAATTAGTCTACTGCAGCTAAACCCCATTAGGAAATTGTAAAGATGTTTTTAGAAATTGCCCTACAGCGTGGTAGCCAGGCTAACCCACTTCCTCCTTCTTCTGTTTTATTTTCGTTGTATCAGAGACGTTTGAGTGTCCGATGTACTCGCTGAAGTGCCCCGACTCTTACTGCATCCCGCTCCGGCACCGCTGCGACGGCCAGAACGACTGCCCTTTGGGGGAGGATGAACAATTTTGCGGTAGGTCGGCAAAATCAGCCCTCAATTCTCACATTTGCGTAACAATAAATGTTAATGTCAAGCTTATTTTTCTGCAACGCTTTGATACATCTTTATTGATGGCATTGTTTGTTTTGTTCCTAGACATGCTAGATGTGCATACGTCATTGAAGTAATAGGCCTAAATAACGTTTAACCGCTGACTTCATAGTGTATTTGTGCTATGATATTACGAAGATTCATGTCCGTGTACCTAAACACTTACGTGTGCCCGAGGCCTTGTAGATCGTGTATTCACAAAGACCATGTTCGTTCATGTTATCCTAGTGGGTGGTCTTTATAGACCTGTTTTACGTATATTTATCAGGGGCGGATCCAACTTTTGCCAAGGGGAAGGGGGAGGGAGGGGTTAGGAGATGCCAGCTTGGTAGAGGGGATTACCGAGCAATTATTACCCTTTTTCTTTTTTGAGATCCCAAGGGGGGTGTTCTAGCTTCTTACCCACTTTTTGATATAAGATCTCAAGGGGCGGGGGGAGGGGGGAGAGACCACCCAACCCCCTAGATCCACCACTACTTCTGATTAAATGATAAGACGATCGTTGTCCTTGCCTAGATACCTACGTGTGCCCCGAGGCCTCGTATCGCTGCCAGGGGCAGCCCTACTGCATCAGCCCGGATCACGTGTGTGATGACGTCATCCACTGCCCCAACCAGGATGACGAACTCTTCTGTGGTAGGACGCAGTTCTTTTAACCCTTTGTGTGCCACATGTGCCCTTTTTTCAAGCAATACACACAACTCCCATAGAGCAACAGTTCATCTTGCGCAAAAAAAAGGATTAAGTGCGCCTTACCGCTTTCCTCGTATAACCCATTGTACGCCCGACAAATTGTTGCTCGAAGAGATATATGCGTAGAAATGCTACAAGGGCGCATAAAGAGTTAACTTGTGTGTCAGACAAAGTGTTCCTCATTGTGTTTTGGGTGTGTATAAATGGTGTCAAAATGCAGACATAGCACATAAAGAAGTAAATGTACACCTCTTAGGAAACGCTTCAAGCAGCAGTCACTACTCAAGTTGACTTTATATTTGTTTGGATTAGTTTAAACTCATTAGGGACGAAAGTCTTTTAGACTAAATCACTTTTGGGATTTTAAGTTGGCAAAACTATTTTTAATGATATTTTCATTAGAATGCAGAAAGACAATTCCATTAGAAATCAACAAAACTTCAAGATCATTCAAGTTAGTGCAATAATCATACCAATTTTCAAAAGTGGGAATGCAACCTTTTATTTTGCTTTGAAAAAATATTATGAGCGTAATACATATCACTATATGCCTCAAATTGATTCTTTTTGTGCAGAAATGTATGCCATTCCGTGTAATCCATCTTTTATTTCTTTAATCGTTCACACAAAAAGTTACTATGCCAAACCACATAATTATTGGTGTTACCTGGTCCCAAACAGAACCACGATTACACATTAACTGTTCGTGAGCCAGTGAGCTATTGATATGATTGAAATATTTTTACTCACAAAATACACACAAATCTTACGTAAAAATTGGCAAACAAATGGTTGAAAAAAAAGTTGGCACATAATGACTTAGATGTGCACTTTTACTGATCCATAATTCTGTTGCTGATCATATTACATTGTTGATGTAAACATATCGAACATTATATATTATACCATTGAATATGTGAGAGTTAGTATTAGCTAGAACAAACTACGTGGTATCTACTTGTGACGTCATCTGAAAATGATAATCGATAGTGGGAAAACTCATCGTCCGTTTTAAAGATGGCCCGTCCCTTTTATAACATCTGCAAACTTCATGAAAGTTTGCACATATGTAGCACGTATCTTTGGGATACCAACTGTGAAATTGGAAGGTCAGAGGTACTATAACTCCCGTAGAATAAATGAAAATCTAACTAGTTTTCATTGAGACATGACTATTTTTGTGATACGAAAAAAAGATAGGTCGATCAATTATCGCAAATTATTTCATCAAATCCGAATATTACGCTTTTTCCATTCCAGGGAAATGTTATATAACCACTCTCTCTCTCAAATGATGAAAAAGTCAGGGAACTTTCAGAATTAGGTCTGAAAAAGGGACGGGCTACCTTTAAAGGCATAGCATTGTTCTGACAGTCTTGTCTGTGTCTACTGAATTTAGTTATTTTCTGATTGATTAACAATATCTGTGTACAATTTTGTGTAAGCTTTTGCTTGCTTATACTGTATGTTTCGTCTTCGTGCTTACTGTGATAACGACATTATTTTGTGAAGCTAAATTTATGTATGTTTTTATGGTTGAATGTGGAAATATAGATGAAATGAAAATGAAAATAAGGTATGAAATCAATCTGCTTTGCAATGATATCCTAAGATTAAGAGATTTGTCTCTGTGCGTTTGCTTTCCTTTCTAGACGAGTGCCCATACGGCTGTGTCTGTGACGGCCTAGCCTACACCTGCAATGTCTCAGCTATTGAGACCAACGCCCTCTCTCGGCAGCTCCGCATTCTGTAGGTATCACGACCATTGAACCGCAAAGTTCAATGATCCCAACATGATTAACAATTTCAAAATAAGAATGCAAGATACAACGCTTAATCATAATGTATGTATTTTGCTACATAAATGTGTCAGTGATTTGAACAGCAAAGTACACAATCCTTTCTTTTAAGTTTGTGTATGTTTCTGCCAGTTAAAATGATAATAACTGATATTCGCTTGAACCGAAAAGTTCATAATCTATTTTATAGTTCTGGTATGTCTCCGCTAATACAGAGTGGCGTCGTCATATCCACTTTTATAGATGTTTTTGATTCCAAACATCATCAATCATATGAGAGTTTCATTGATCCAAAATTTTGTATAGGGCTAGAGCCGGGCAATCCCGTTTCGATTTACCGCTATGATCACCGATATTTTGATATGATATGAATGTGACAACTCTGTATAAATTTTGTTTATTTTGCAACCTCTCCTCTTTTCTCCTACCCCATCTCTTCCCATTTGCGCTCGTATTTTCTTTATATTTCTGTATAAAGTGTAGGTAAGGGTTATAATATATAAAAACAAAGTAACGTTGCTTTAAGCGCATATTAAGTGTCATCTTATCTGCATTTTGTTTTGTTGTTTTGATAAGAATGGTGTGGCAACCCCTCAAGCTGTAAGCTTATACATGTATTGTCATACCTCTGTATATTCCACTGTGTAAAAGTATATGTATATTTTAATACTTTGTACGTTTCTTCAATAGCTTCTTGTTTGTCATATGTATACTTTATATGTCATTGTTTGTATCATATTGGTGAATTATGTAGGGATGAGTGAATAAATAAATAAAATTAAATTAAATTGAATAAAATAAATAAATATTATCTCTACCCACGTAGACTAGAACTAGATGTCTTGACATCATGCTCGTACTACGTCATATAAACATGATTCACAGCTGATGAAACGATTGTATATTGAATGATCATATCCGATAGAGCGCTAAGTTGTGATGAGATGGGAGTGGAGTTTTGCAACCAGTCGCTAGCCATACTGCTGGTGAATGCGGAGACCGGAGACCTCGAGTACATTCCGGCACTCACACCCTACATGAGCACGCTGTAAGTACCCAGTAGGATGACTGGTGAGGGCGTCCTATTACTGGTGAGGGCGTCCTATTACTAGCGCCATCACCGTCATTGCATTATACACATATACAGTATCTCAGTGCTTTATCCTGTGATCTTTAGGCGATCCACTACACTCTGTCCATGTCCATGTCATGGTTATTAGCCCCTTGCTCTGCTTACCAGTCAGTAGGATTTTTACCCAAGTAACCCCCCCCCCCCCCTCCCGTTACTGTCCCACATCTCTTCCCGACAGAGCCAGGTTTTCCAAGCCACCTTTAAAAAGTAAAAACACCAAATCTCCACTGACTGATTCTAATTCCCATAATAACTAATTTTTCACTTATGCTCTCTCTTTGCGAATATCATAAGTTAAGTCCTCATAATGCAAGCAAGCAAGGATATGTTTATTATTCATGTTATCGTCTACTCGAGTTTTGAACTGAACCTTCTGTGACGCGGAACAAAAAGGGTATAAGGAAATATAAGTCAACTTGAGAAGTTGCAATTTCTCTCCTGTATTGCAAACCTAAAGATCTGGAATAACACAGTGAATTATAGATTCTGTAAATTAGGTTTGCGGCAATTGATGAACCCATCTCACCACATTCATTTCAGTGCATGTTTTGATGAGATGAATCAATACAAAGAGCACAGCATATTTAAGACAAATTTGATTTGATTATTTGATAACAAATTTCGAAACATCCCTCATCTTCTTTATGTACTTAAAAACGCATTTTCCTTTATTTGTATTTATTTCGTCTCTCCCATTTGTACCAACACGTTGTATGCAACTGCATTATATACACCTAGTGTGATGTTGAAAGAAGGTGCACACTATCAAATGTTATTTTCGTCTTTAGAATATTTAGTAAGTACCTTGTTTATATTTGATTGTTTATTTTGCAGAGACCTAGAAGCCGCTGGTGTGGTTGACATTCACCCAGGTTCATTCTTGGAAACCGGAAATATACTCCGCCTGTGAGATACGATCATTGTTATTTTATAACCAAGGGGGTATTTCATCAACTAAAACCAATTTCAGAAACAGTTGTGTTCACGAAATCAACTCGAGCTTAAAATCAACTTCAGCACCAATTTCAAGTTGGATTTATTTTGATGAAAATGTAGGTAAAAGCGGAACTGAATTTGTGCTCTAAAATGGATTCTAGTCCCCCATATTAATCCAATCGATTGAACACCATCCAAATGGCGAAAACATATGAAAAAGGGAATGATGTAACATTAGGGGAACACTCCATAATCTTATAATTGATTGGTCCTTTTGGGTTGCGAAGCGAGGGTTAAAGACGGTGAGTCAGGTTTGAGAGTTGTGTTTCACTTCGATATTCCGAAGGTTCGTATTTCCGAAACACGTAAATCGCCTATGCCTCGATGCTCGTTATTCCGAAAACGGAAAAGGGTTCGTTTATCCGAGCATTTGTGGTGCTATTCCGAAGGCTCGTTAATTCGAAAATAAAATAGGGCTCGTTATTCCGAAGGTTCGTTAATCCGAAAACGAAATAAGGTTTGTTTTTCCGAAGGTTCGTTAATGCAAAAATGAAATAAGGTTCGTTAGTCCGAACCCTCTGAATAAAGATCCTTCGGAACAACACAAACCTTTTTACGTTTTTGCACAAACGAACCTTCGGAATAACGAACCTTATTTCTTTCTCGGACTACCGAAACTTCGAAATAACGAACCTTATTTTGTTTTCGGACTAAAGTTCGGAATAACGAATCTTCGGAGTATTCGAACCTTCGGAATAACAAGTGCTTACCGAAACCACGATATGTAGAAGGAAATTCCGTTTACTGCATCATCTGCGTAAAGAAAGACCGGGATGATTTATTGATTTCAATTAGACAATTTTCATCCGTGAATGCCTTCACAACGGCTTTGAAAACGCTCCTTTTTTTTAACAGTTAGTGCCTGTAACATTGTGTTTTTCTGGGAAGCACTCGTTATTCCGAAGGTTCGTTATTCCGAACGTTACGCGACAAATGCTCGGATTAACGAACCTTTTTTCGTTTTCGGACTGACGAGCATCGAGGTATAGGCAATTTACGTGTTTCGGAATTACGAACCTTCGGAATAACGAACCTTTGGAATAGACGAACCTACGGAATATCGAACTGTAACCGTTTTTTTTTTTTTGCCTTACTACAAGTAAATGTATTTTTGTATTTGTTGTAAGCGCTATGGGTCTCATGAGCCTAAAGCGTGGTATAAGTACAAAGTAATAATAGTGATAAAAAAATTCCCAAATGATATAGGTGGACTTAAAAATGCCAATTACATTTCACATTTAGGTCTTGGTCGAATCTCTAGACACTTAGTACTAGTACTTCGTCTAGACAGTTTTTAAGACTGACAACTTCCATTTTGAACAAACAACTTGTAACCATATCTGAGCGACTTGCTCAGAATAAAGTTGTACACAAGGAAGATTCCTTGCCAGCTGTGTGATAGAAGCGACATTTCCACTCCACATTTTCATTTCCATTTAGCAAGGGTGCCGAGCCTGAGAGGCCACTGACAACATGAAGTTTGTAGGCTAAGGCCATGTTGCATATAGGTTGTCAATTATCGCAACTTACCATCAATGGTAACTACCATGAAAACAGCCAAAGAGCTCTCATTATTACACCTGGTTCCATGGTAGGTAACATTGATAGTAAGTTACAATAATTGAACAACTATATGAAACGTGGTCTTAATCTGGCCGATAGGCGTTGTGACATGCGCCTGCAATCCAATTGACTGTGGAAATGCTCAAAAGAGCCCTTGAAAATGGTAAACGAGCCCTCCAAAATTCCCATAGATGCGATGTAAAGTTGTACCCAAATCGGCCAATGTGCTCAAAAGTAGCCCCCGAAAAGTTTCAATTGATTTTCCCCCTGGTTCCAGGAACCTGGGCCCTGCTGCATAAAACATTCCATAGGTGGTAACTTTGCTACCAGTGGCAACTTCTATGGAACCTTGCATTGGATTGGCTTTTGAGCGAAATTTACGATTGATAAAAGAGGGTCACCTGTAATGGTAAGTTTTATGCAATGGGGCCCTGGTCCGCATCTTTTGTTGGTCTTAGATATATTTAAGTAATCATATCTACATCTGTTCAGTCTCATGCCCTTATTCACATGCTACACCGTTCAACATGTTCAACAAAAGCACTAACCTTGTTCATGTTTCAGGAATTTGGCCAGGAACAAAATCCATTCTCTTTATCTGGGTACCTTCAACGGATTATATCGTCTGGAACATCTGTGAGTTCATATGTGTGATATGTTAACGTGTAGTGTGCTTTTCTGGTTTAGACTTTGTTATTTTAAATACAGTCCCAGAGTAAGGGAGAGAGAGTAAGAGATTGCATGCAATATAATTAAATTTACATACAATGTACAAGAACACACACAAAAAACAAGTTTATGACATTTCTTATATAAAGTAACAAAGAAAACACGCAAAATGCATTACTTTCATCATATACCTTGTACCTGCAATATGTGTAATCTGAACATATTACAAATGTTGGCCTATAAAAGCGAGGTTTATGGTGTCACAACATATTATCTGTTTCGCTTAACTATTAATAGATTTCGGAAATACAAACAAAAGTAGCACCTCCAATGTTGCAATACCACACTGTGCTTGGTACTTAACCTAACATGAACATTAAGCAGCTTTTTTCGAAACCTTCAAAAAAAAATCAGGACTTTTTATTTGCAAAAGAAAATCGAACAAGAACTATAATCATCTCGTGTATTCAAAGTAGCCCATGTAAGACTTACACATTTAACAAAATCAGAGGAATTGTGTTTTTCTGTATCATGATGTGCATGTTTTCAATGTTCTGCTTCGCTCTGAATCCAGTAATCTGTCAAGCAATCCACTGGTGCACGTGGAAGAGGGGGCGTTCATCAACCTGACGCAGCTGCAAGAACTGTAAGAAAAGTCGTATCTTATCTGTACCACGTCTTGTAAGGAGTCGCGAGTTACGATTGATATAAATTACGAATCGAATTGTGACCAAACGCAATTTATCCATAGGTCAAATGTCGGACAAGGCCAGTTTCCACCAGGTAGTTGTCAGTGTTTAATTTCAGTCGTCGTCAAATCGTACGACGCCTGTTTTATTTATGAGTCCTTCCAAATATCAAAATGTAAAGCTACTTTTTCATAAAAGAGAAATTCCACTCGAGACCCACTCCCAGCTCTTGGTTAAAAGCCAAATTTCCCCTCCCATCCTACTTAACCTTTGCTATGTAAGCCACGTTGTATTGAGTCAACATCTTATGAAGGCAAGAGCATACAGACAAATTGGAAATACAACTAAGGTATAAAGTGAACTCATCTAGGGCGTTCAAAGCTATTTTATGGTTATGCTCATGATATGATGAACAAGCACGACATGCATGGCCTCGCTTACATACTGAAAATACAAACTCCTCCTACCTCGGAAAGACGGGCATCTCCTTCCGCACCTTCGCAGTGACATCATCCCCTAGATGACAGGACATATCTTTGTGCCATGCACTGAGCGATGGGGTGTTTAGATGAGCCATTTCGTAATTGCAATTTGCGCATGAGCAGATTATTGCTTTTAGTAAATGACCTCAGGTCAATATCCAAACTTACAGAGTAAAATGGGAATTCATTAGATAGTCGACCACATTTCAATCTATTATCATGCAAATATGGCAACAGCTTTTGAGCTCTGAAAAAATAGTGAAAGAACATTCCACCATGTGCATCTGCTTCTATTGCTGTTCCGGGCACACTGTAAAATGTCTTTACATCCATCATTTAAAACAGCTTCATGAAAAAATCCCAGTTAGCAGTCTAGTAGTATTTATTCAGTGCATTGTCCGACCATGGTGTAATTACGAAATGGTCTATATATTATTGTATCTTGTCTTCACGTTGATCTTACAGGGATCTGAGGAGCACTGATATTGTCGTTACTAAGGAAACCACCACCAAGCTCTTCACTGGACTCCAAAACCTTGAAATTTTGTAAGAACTCTTACAAATGTGTATTTCTTTCAATGAATATAGAGGCAATCGTGTCAGTGCTGTAAGCCAGCTTAATGTGAACGTTACTAGAAATGAGAAGACTAGATTTCTTTGTATCATTGTGATCTTATACTTCATTGAGAAACATTGTCCATGTCATTGTGTCAATATTTAAGAAAAGTGAAACCTTTGTTTCTAGAGTAGATATGAAATTCACCATTCCCATACGCCTGCGTACTTCTGTATTGCTTCTGCCATGGACTATTCAAAAGCGTATTGTGGTGAAGTGTTGTCTGTTTTTAAAAGGAAATTGGATTTATTGAAATAAAGTAGGTTGAAAAGTTTTAGGTGCCTTGGGTCGTTGCCTTTGCTGTAGACACGCCGACCGGTATGTCTTCTGCTGCCTAGCCCAACTGGACCCGTCGCAGTGCAACGCACCACGTGACCAGTTCTCCTCCTGCACGGACCTCATGGCGCACGACGTTCTCCGCATCTTCATCTGGATCCTGGGCGGCAGCGCCTTCGTCGGCAACGCATTCGTCGTCATCTACCGCATCGTCAACCGACGTCGCGACAAGAAGCAGGCGGTCCAGGCCAGTTTCATCACCCACCTCGCCATCTCGGACTTCATGATGGGCCTGTATATGATCACCATAGCTGCAGCCGACGTCTATTACCGCGGCAACTATGCCACGCACGCGGACGAGTGGCAGTCCAGTATTTATTGCAAGGTTATTTATTTATATTTTTAAGACGTCCTCTAGCAGGGTAGTTTCATTCAGATCAACTCATTCAAGTAGATATTGTCCCTGTATTTGCATTTTGCGATTGATCGCAACTTGACTTGCGACTGATATCATCGTAACTCTGTGCATTAGATATCGGGGATTGGACTTGATGTTGATTCAGTCCAATCTTTATAAATCAGGGTCCTGCTTTACATAAAAATCCTCGTGATAATAAAACTAGACATAACTTATATGCAAATACATGAGTGAAACTAAAAATATATACATGTAATAAATGAGATAGACATTCTAAAAAAATATGATATAACATTCATGCAATTTAGTATTGCTTACATATTCAGGTTAAATCGTATATTTAAATTTTTGGGGGAGTCAAAATTGGTTTTGTCTAGTGCAATTATAGTTAGGCAGTATTCTTGAAAAAGGAAAGGGTAGTAGGGGTTTGGATATTCAATGCAATCTTATTGAGCTATAGTATGGAGAAAGATTATTTCTTGTATGCAGTGTTTATCTGGGGAATATGAAGTCGGCTATTCAAAGTATAGGGAGTGTGATGAAAAACGAGTCCTATAATCAAAAGCCTTTTTAGGTAGCTCAGTGTTTGCTTGTTTAGAATTTCGAATACAGTTAGTACATTGGTATTAAATTCTATGATTTGCTGATTGCCGTTTTAAATCCTGTGAGCACGACCTGACTGATGTGTGTCTCTGCATGTCAAAAGGTGGCAGGGATCGTATCAGTGGTCTCCAGTGAGGTATCGGTGTGTCTCATCATGCTGATTAGCCTGGACAGGTGCATCAACATCGTAGTGCCCTTCAAGAAGGGACTGCACCTTACCCCCAAAGGCGCCCTCATCGCTGAGCTCTCCATCTGGCTCCTTGGCTTCATCGTCGCCATCCTGCCCGTGATCATCCCCGAGTACGTCGAGGGCAGGTACTACGGTCAATCCGGGGTCTGCCTCGCACTCCCTCTGACGGTCAACCGCCCGTCCGGCTGGTATTACTCCATCTCGCTCTTCATCGGCGCCAACTTCGTGGCGTTCCTGGTGACCCTGCTCTGTTACATCATCATCTACATGACCTTCCAGCACTCCCGGAAGCAGATCTCCAGGACGGGGAAGGGCTCGAATGATGAGAAGCGGCTCCTGGAAGACATCAAGTTGGCCTGGAAGATGCTGATCATCGTCGGGACGGATCTCATCTGCTGGTTGCCTATCATTATCATGGGACTCATGTCTGCCGCGGGGAAGCTCACCATCTCAGCACAGGTCAGTCAGTCTCAAACGTCTGCTTCAAGTTTCGTACGAAAACAACATACATTTTCATCTTTCAGAATATGTTTCAGGCTGTTTCAAGTTTCAATGTTATCGTTTGACTTATTTTCCACACATAAACAATATATATTTGTTTATCTTTAAGAATATGCTTAAGGCATGCACTCAGTAATACGGAGAGCGTGGTCCATCCTGTAAATAGGTGTAAAACAAGTCAAAAGAAAAATTTTAAAGCCAAAGGTAATCGACCATGCATCTACTGCTCATTCTGGCAGCGACTTAACCACTAGACTATTTCTGGTTAAAAAAAAAAAAATACACGATGACATAGTAGCAATAAGCCGTTTTTTTTTTGTTTTTTTTTTGTTAAATCACAATTTCCTCATGAACCGCGAAGTAAAGCTATTGTTACTCGGAAAAACCTCGGACAAGCTTTGGGGTTACCATTAGTAACGTATTGTTTTATCGACGTGAATACAATTTGCATATATAAGTAAAATGGTATAGAATACCGAAGTGTGACGGCATTAGATCATATTGTCAAGACAACTGGTTCTAAACTTTGCAAGTAGAGCAAGCAGTGGTGAAGCAAACTCATCTTCAGGGTGAACTATCTCTTTAAATACCCCATCATGAATCCCACGGTTCAAGTCACCTTTACCCGTGTTCTAGTGAATCTAGTTACTGTTTTCACTTGAATATCATGTCTCGAGTCTCGTTACAGACGACGCCTCATTCATGTAACAAAGTACAGTCGAGCATTTCATGAAAGTGGTCAGCACTGACTAAATAGTCAGTGCTCACAATTTCAGTGAAATTCTCGGCTCTGATTGGCTGACAGGAACTAGTCTCTGACTGCTACTATGGTAATTGTCGGAGAAAGGCAGCTTGTCAGACGAAAAATGTTGATGAAATGCCCCCCAAGAATGTCCTACTACTCTTCAGTCGTTTTACCGGTGGAGTTTTTTTTTTTTTGTTTACTCCTGTAGACTTTGTCATGCCCTCTGATTTGACTTTAGTTGATTTCTTCACTTCCTGCTTGGCTGATCGCTGAGGCGTATAACGGTGACAAAGTGTACCATCAATCTTAAGTCCTGGCTCGGTATTCAATATCCAAAGCGACTCTCTCACTTTTCGTATTCTTCAAAGTCGATTATCTGTGATTTATCTCAATTGAGGTTGCATCCGCTTTCTATAGCGCCCGTGCTACAGCCACTGAACTAGTTAATGACATTATTTAATCTTTTTAACCCTTTTGTGGTCCTTGATTACGTCACCATTCAGTGTTCTTCCAGTATCTTACTCATAAGAACTGACGCAGTAGATAATCGCTTTCCTTTCTTTTGGGCGAACCAGCTTTAGTGTGTTTGGGCTTTGGAAAGTGATGTAATATATTTATCTGAAGAAAGAACGTTTCAGACGGGACGCTTCGCAAAGTTAACAACAATTCTGGTCTGTCTCCCCTGAAACTTTTGTTTAGGGTCTTTGGAATTTAGTGTTTTCTTTGCTCTCTTCCTTATCAAAACGTGGGTATCTATACGATGGCAATGCCTTCTCAAAATTTTGATTGTAGAGTTTTATTTGCTGACGTCACATTGTGTGCTCACAAGTACAATGCGCTGGCAACTGCTACTATTGTGAAGAGAGGAGGGTACATTTCAAAGTTTAAATATGAATCGGTGCGTGTTGGTTCACACCTCGCTGGATAGAGCAAGGTCAATGTTTGCATGGATCTTTGTGTCTTGAAAGTTCAATGATATCTTCTTCTCTAGTGGACTTCATGAAGTGGACATTCTCCTTTTATCACAAACACGAAACAACAATAATAATATGAAAGTCTGAAAGAATCGTATCATTGCAATGGATAGAGCGTCCTTTTGTTCACATGAGCGCGGTCACTATTGTATGTTCTGTTGGTCAGGTACTTGAATTTAATGTCATCTTTACGAATTCTACTTAAATTTCAATTAAATATTCAAATATTTGTTTACATAATGTATCATATTTACCGATTTTCGCAGGAAAGGTGTAAATCAAACATGTTTACTAATATGCATTAAAAAAAATGGAACAGGTTATTAAGGCATTCTATTCATGCAACAGGTCGCATAATCGTCCACTTGGTGAGCTGTTTAACTTTAGAAGCGGATGAACATTTTCTCGCGATTATAATTTCAGAGCATTCAAAATTGATCTTGGGAAAACATTAATAACTCAGGTTTACATAAGCTTTATGTGACAAACTTTACATCATATTGAAGCTTAAAAGTACCAATTTGAGCTGTATCAAAATCTCAAAAGTTAGTTACGAGAACTTATGTCTGTTCTCGCTGTGGCGCATCACATTATATCTTGATACATGTCTTCCTCATGTTCTTACTGTCTTTAAGACGGCGGTATTTTTGCTACAAGTAAAGAGAGGAACGATGGGGAGGGGGAAAGAAAGGAGGAGGGTGGAGTGGGAGAGGGGGATAGAGAGAGAGAGAGATAGGGAGTGAGAGAGACCTATTGACGTCACTTCAAACTGCAGTAACCTCCTTGAATATGTTGAAGTGAATATGAAGATATAAAAATAGTGATGTATATCTTGCGATCGTTTTACCTATGTTCAAGGTGTACGCGTGGATGGCAGTAGTCCACTGCCTGGACTGTTTTAGTTGAAGCGCGCTGTATACGTATACGCATTGCGGACACGGACAACTAGATGTATTTGTCTGCCCTCCACTTTCTCAGCTACTAAAACATTTTTTCTCCGGGCGGACAGATTCGTGGAGTCGCGCAATCAGTGGTCTAGCGCGATGTGCGTACTATGTGAATCAGTGGCGTAATGTGTGTGGGAGAAGAGGCGGACGATAAAATACGGCCAGTATCTGGACTAGGATGGCGGTGTTGTTGCTACCAGGAAGGAGAGGGTAGATGGGGAGTGGGCAGGGCGAGAGAGAGGCAGAGATAGAGAGAAAGAGAGAGAGAGGGGGGGGGGAGAGAGAGGGAGTGAGAGAAAGAGATAGAGAGAGAGAGAGAGAGAGAGAGAGAGAGGAAGAGGGAGAGAGAGAGAGAGAGGGATACCTATAAAGTAACGTCCTTGAACATGTTGTAGTGAATATAAAGATATATATATGTTGATGTTTATTTTGCTCTCGTTCTACCTGTCTTCAAGGTGTATGCCTGGACGGCGGTGTTCGTTCTCCCAGTGAACTCCTCCCTCAATCCTTACCTCTACACTCTCAGCACCCTGCAAGGAAACAAGAAGAAATCCCAGAGCAGCCAGGGTGATGACAAGACTAGAGGTACGCCTTAGTTACCATGGTTACAGCACCTCAAACAAGCCAAGTCAACTATATTACATCCTCTTTACAAACGACACTTTAGGTATGATGTAAAAACTCAATGTCAAACGCAATGTTGCTGGATACCAAAAATATTTAAAAAGCAAAGCAAAAGACCCCCTCCATAATACCATGATGATTATAAAGTCATTTTGCAAATGTGTGAGGGGTCAATTTCTATACTAATTTGATGTTACAATGTTAAATGTTTAATTGAATGCAACAGTCATCACATTTGCAACAAAATGCAAATGGACATGAAAGAGATGTAAGCGACGTGTCTTTTGAGACATTTGAGGGGAAGTAGTCATGTTCCTACACTCCTACTTCAGTAAAGTCGTGTGGTATTCTCTTTTTAGAAATCTTATTTCAATCATTGACAGAATCGTATGTATATTCAAAAAGTTCATGCCTTATCGCTTTTTTGTAGTACTTGTCTAGTTGTTGTAATTCTACAAGAATCGTAACAGTTGTTTTCATATTGGATTCTATGATGTGTCACTTTATGTGTATAATAAGATGTTGCAACAAATACATATAACATAATAAATCAATCATCATATTACAAACAAAATTACTTGAAATTACTACATATGAAAAGAACATACAGACCTTTAACATAATTCAAGCAACTCTCCTATGTTATGTTAGTGAAATCAAATGTATGAACAGATAATTTCAATTAATATAATTTCATATTTATCCAACAAAGGTGGGACAGGTTTAAATGGTCATATCTAAAATCAGAGTCTAAAGGTTTTTGGAAAACAGATCCCGTGTAATATTTTTAAAATTCTTGTTCTGCCACCTAGGCATTGTGGCACCAATAATACCCACAACTCCCAATAGAGCAGCATTGTGTTAAGCAAATAAAATTATTTCTAAATATCCATAGAGAGCAGCGTATGGACCACAGATACTGCGTCCATCATATCTCCGTTCAGCGATCTGCCCAAGCCCGCCCCGGTTCGGCTCCCTCAGTGGCTGGCCGCTCACCCGCGGAGCCTCTCACAGCGAGAGCTCAGCGTCATCAGCAGCGACGTCACCCACGGCTACCAGTCGGCGGTTGAGGCCGGCTACCCCGGTGTTCAACGGCTGCAGGCTCACAACGTCGCCGTGCTCGCGGTGAGATCAACATTGTGCAGTAGAACAGATAATTATAAGCCGTTTTACAAAGAGTTGCGATTGGTCGGAATCCTTACAGAATAGAGCGTTACAATGGATATGAATATGAGAAAGACTGGAAAAATTGTGAGGTGACCAGTCTAATACGTACTAGACTCTATTTTGCAGTTGGATTAGAAACTCCTAAAGAGCACCATATTGTTCGGCACACAAACGCTTAAAGACGGTGTGTCCCTTTTGCAGGTCAAAGAGCAAAATATCGTAAAACAGAAAAACACGGACAATAGAACTTCCCTCTTGACAATAAAACTGGGAACTAACAATAACTGGGAACTGATTTTAAGCGAAATTGCAGCGATTTTGAAGAGGTTTTGGGCGGGCCGTCCGAAACCTGAAGCCTTGAGATCGGCGACCGCTGTGCGCTATGATCCGCGTCGGTCCGCTCCGCGGTGAATTGCGTTCAATGGGAGTAATGCCATTAAACCATTATGAATTGAGACTGTGTTCGCTGCGGTTCAAACTTCAACAAGGACAATTTTTTTAACTTTTCATGCCAATGTTTGTGAAGCTATGACTGTGAAATTTCATAGACGTTATCGATAGGGTTATATTTCTGATTCGTGCCGAGTTTCATGACTTTTGCAAGTGGGCCACCCTGTCTTTAATTAACTCTTAGTGTGCCACATGTGCATTTATTCACGAGTAATACACACATTCTATATAGCCCTAAATTTTGAAGCACGCGAAGGCTTAATAATACTCCCATCTTATGACTATCTTTGCACAGACCGAGTCGGGCAGCATCCACAAAGCCTTCTTCGTCCTCGACTCCTCGCTTGCTTTCCTGGAGACGGCCCAGCCCGAAGCCAACGGCGCCCACGACCCGGCCGCCGCCGGCAGCCTCGCTGAGGTTCAGCTGCTACTCAAGGAGCTTAAGCTGGAAAAATGATTCGACCACCCTTTTCTCCATTGGTGTATTTCCAATTCAATTCAAATGGGTTTTCTTTCAGGTCCATGATTGCTTGTATATAAACATTAACTGTTGATATATGATATATATAGAAAGAAAAAATGCTTAACGGTTTCAGGGTGCAGCTCCAGTACAAATAAAATACACATTGATGCGCAATTATTGTTTTCTTCACACGAATTTACTAAAATAAAAGAAACCACAAAAACAACTTGTAGATATTCACAAACATACACACAGCTCATTCACACATACATTTAATACACATACATGTATAAGTGATATAAGTCGTAGGTCATTTTGCACAAGTTATACAGGTAAATCTCACTGAGCAGTATTTTCTCCAGAACGCAAAGGGTTAATCAATTCCATTCAATTTTATTAGAAAAAACCCGTCATGTTCATGTGTTCCATAAACAGTTAAGCAATCTTGTACTCACATACTCAGGTAATGAAGCACTTCGGTAGAGTTTACAAAAATAATGACATTTCAATGACGTAATAGAGCGGGTATTTCAATTGGAAGTGTAGAGAAGAAACATGGCGAAGCTTGTGGCAGATTTGCCTTTAACATAAGCGAAATATACCTCGACATCGATAAACAGCGACGAAGAAAAGGGGAAAACAAGGGGGCGGGGCTTGTCGACGCTTTTTAACAAGATGATGACGCGCTAATATTTATAATTGAATTGGATTATGGACTATGGATTTATCGGGACTGTCACAGTTACCATACCGATTTCAAGTAGCTATGAAATGTGGAGCTGTTTTGGTAAAACGTGATTTGAGATCAACGTCCTTGTGGAAGATTACATGTATTTACACTTTCTGTTTATTGTACGTTGTCATATCTTGTATACTTACATAGTACAACTATTTGCTCCTATTCATATCAAGTCTTGATTGGCATTTTTTGATTGGCAATAACAAATAACATTCTGATGTTTCGATCTGCATGTTGCGCGTGCAGACATTGCTTTCCCTTACACATTTGTGTATCAGTATGTGTTTCATTCATTGATCTTTGTTGGAATGGTCGGTATTTGTCCTTATTGTATGCATTCAATTGAAGAAATGCCCACTGACCGACGCATCGGGCACTGGCAGGGGCTACATGATTATGGACATAGATTATGTCCGCTAAGAAAAAAAAAATGGTGTTTCAAACGTAAACAAAGATAGTTTTCCCTTTTCCTGAAAAGGTTCTCAAAGATACGCCATGTGAGATTTCATACATATTATCGTTCTGGTATATTGTTGATTCCTACCACGCTTCATGACTTTTTTCAAACGGGCCAGACTTTTATTCAAACGGGCCACCCTGTCTTTAATTGCGTTATCACGAAAATGGGCACGTTGAGTGGTACGTCAAGTTTGGTGAATGCGAGGGAAATCTGTAAATGGGATAACGTAACAGTGAAAAAGGATCAAAATGTACACTAATCAACATGATCCGGGTTTAACAAAGAAACATGGTTCTGAACCCGGATATGTCAAATTCATGTGATTAATTGAGAAAATCATTAAATTGAACATTTTAGAATGGAGTATCGGAATCATATTTTTCCATGTGAAGTCCTCAGGATAGCTAACTTTTCTTAAACATTTCGTATATTTGATATTCAGTAGTTTGCTCATATTTGATTCATATGTCTCTGATTAAAAATATGATAAAGCATTACTTATTCAAAGCATCTGTTTCAAGCGAGAATTCGTGTACTATTTTAATTGTATGATTTAGATGTTTATTGAAGTTATCAACGAATGACATGTATATAATCTACACTCAAACATATATATATTATATGAAATCATATTTATATGTTAAACGGGCCTTTAAATCTCTTACAGTTTATAATCTCTAGTTTCAGACCAGGCTATCCAGTTTAGAAATAAAGACAGAAATGTTTTTTGTTATGATAAAGCAGTATGAAATCACATCTTTTTTTTTATAATTGATGTACACTCATGATTTCTTGTAAAAGTAATCAACATCGCAGCTAAAGTAGGTAAGAGCGGCCTTGCATGGCAACATGTTGACCTAAATGCTTAAGTGCAGTAAATTTTGCTTGTGTTGACTTT
Organism: Arbacia lixula; assembly: GCA_963669155.1. Lineage (NCBI taxonomy): Eukaryota > Metazoa > Echinodermata > Echinoidea > Arbacioida > Arbaciidae > Arbacia > Arbacia lixula. The sequence goes on along the minus strand of OZ022590.1, from coordinate 5,167,567 downwards.
GTGGTTTGCAGTGATTTGATTAGATAAGTTATTAGATTGCTGATTTCACGATGTATGCTAATCGTCAGCCATTGATTCAATTCTTAAATTAGAACAACGTGTTGTAACATGCCCTTCTATTTACGGATGTATGTCTCCGGTCAAAGCGACCCAACATTAAGTTACTGTTTTTTCCAGATGGTGGCACTTCGCTCTTTCGTGATGGATTTAAGTCATCGAATATGACACAATGTTGTGATTATTCTGCAGACTTAAAAGCCTACGACTGGACGTGTGACGTCACCTTCTTGCCTAATTCAATACTCGGATCCTGCGATGCGACTGACCGTGTCGTCTGCTGTGGCTTTCAGGAACAGCTCGATTTATTCAGTTTTAACTTATATCCAGGGTCAAATAAGTCAAAGATGAAAGGTCATGTCACAACGTCTGAAAATAAAATTATTTGCAAGTCCAATATTAAAAGTTGTAATTGGTGCAAGGCCACATCACTATGTACCAAATTGATACGTTTAAAGACAGTGGCGTTTTGTCGGTCAAAATATATTAAAAAAAAAAAAACACTGAACAAAAGGAAGAAAATACTGAATCAAAACTTTCCTCCCAATAATAAAACTAAAAGCTGATTATGAATATAGGGATCGCTACTAGACTTCGAGAAGGTTTCCAACAGGTCGTCAAAAACCTCCGCGGTTCTTTTTGCCTGAGGCCGAGACCGGACTCAGCCCACATCGCGGTTCTCAGCTCCACACCGTGCGCGGTAATCATGGTAAAGCGAACACGGAGTGGCAGTCCTGCGCCGGTGTCCGCTGCAATACGATACTGCGCGTTTCAAACGTAAACAAGGATGGATTTTCACTTTTCCTGAAACGTTTCGTACACGTTATTGTTATGGTTTTCTGCTGATTCCTACCGAGTTTCATGACTGATGCAAATGGCCTACCCAGTCTTTAAAGTTCAAAGATAAACGCCGGTATATGTGATTGCAATACGAGCGACAGTTATCATGTTTATTCTTAACTCTCGGTTTGGTTATGTGAGCTAACCACAAAAGTAAGACTACTACCTTGATGTCAGATTGGTAAAAGAACACTATCCAGAGGAAAGTTGTGGATGAGGTTTTCTAAAGTAATGAAATGGTCATTTGGGTTAAAAGAAGGTGAAGTCATGCTAGACAGTCATATTCATCTGCTTTACATGCAGATTAAGTTTGCTGCTATAGTGATGTAGAGAACGTACTCCGTAGGGAAATCAACAAGTTGTGAAATAAATATGTTGCTGTATTCAATGTTCAACATGTGAGCCTTGTATTTTGTTGTTTTCATGGTTTACTCCTATAAAGATGTGTATTCTGTACGGACACAATCTGGTTGTAAACTACAAATGATTGTAGGCTAATGTTGGATATTTGAGCCTTGTATTTCGTTGGTTTCCTTGTTACTTTGTTCATAAGACTCTTGTGATTTGTGCTGTAAAAACTCCACGCGTGTGGTTAGCCAAATCAATAAATAGCCCCATTAAGCAAATTCCACCTGACACAGACGCGTGTATTTGCTAGCGCTGAAACGTGTGTGTGTATGTGTGTGTGTGTGTGTGTGTGTGTGTGTGTGTCAGTGCGCGCGCGCGCGTGTGTGTGTGTGTGCGTGAGAGAGAGAGAGAGGGGGTAAGAGGGAGAGAGAGAGTGTGTGTGCGTGTGTGTTGTGCGTAGGTGTGGGTGTGTGTGTGTGCATGATAGAATTAGTGTGTGTGTGTGTGAGAGAGAGAGAGAGTGTGTGCGTGTGTGTGTGCGTGTGTATGTGTGTGCGTGAGAGAGAGAGAGGGAGAGAGAGTGTGTGTGCGTGTGTGTGTGCGCGCGTGTGTGTGCGTATGTGTTTATGTGTATAATCTCGTACCACATTCTGCATATTGGACGTCAATAATCATGAAAATTTCTGGTTTTGCTATTTCCCCCGTAAATATACGTTTCGCGTAATATGCAAACATTTAAAGTGCGACGCAATACTTCATATTGCACGTTGTAAACGTTTATGACGCAGTCAATATGGAACTTAATGCGATTGTTCATAACACGTAAGCCGTTGTGCCAACTTTGGAAACAACCATCCCAGAGGAAGATATTATCAGCCCCCCTCTCCCTCCATCCCCGCACCCCTTATCTACAGCTAATGGGATAGCCACAAGAAACCCGGCACATTTAGGTTTTAGTTTTCACAATTTACTCAATAAAGAAAGTGGTCTCGTCGACATTTTTCTTAGGTTATATAACCCCGTTCATTTAAGCTAGACTCTCTAACGTTCCGGTTACACAAGCGGCCACTTTTATTCGAATTGTGAGATTTGTGTAAATAGGCTTATTTAGACTTTTTTTTTTACAAATTAAGTTGAGGATTGTCGTGTTCCTTTGTTTCGTTTTGTCACAGTGGCGCCAAAACATTTGCATAATTAGGAGATCGGTCACGGAGGAAGTTACACAACGCTCCCTAATACCAGGGATTCTGCTATGGAAGGAATTGAATCAACCCAGTTCTGTCAATGCATCAATACTTTTGTGAGCATAAAAGATATCAGCAAACAGCAGTAAAACAAAATTCAAGTAAAAGATCTCAGCTGCATGCACACGTTTTATGATTTCCGTTTATTAATCATTCCTCAATCCTTAAAAAGACACGCGACTACGGGATGTTTAATGTTATTGCCCTTAACCTTCTTGATAATTGCCAAATAATGTGATAAGAAACACAGCTTCGTGAGACAAAGTGGGCAATTAAAGATATGTCTTTCCACCTTGGCCTCCGCTAAATGTCGGTGCTGAGCATGGGACATGAAAGCATTGTCATGATATTGGAGAGCTTTTCACATTCTTTAGCACGATTTAGTATCCATGTGGATGTTACGTTCGAGTTTCTTCTCCTTCCTTAGACCTCCCTGGTACCATGTTCATATATCAAGGCACCCATCAAATGTTGTATTGCTGCGCGACCAATGTTCCCACTCTCGACTTGCAGCACTCGTGCAAAAGATACAATAGGACGATATGGGTGGGTGTGGTTTCATAATTATACGTCACCCTGACGCAATTTACGAGCTGATCATCAAAGCGCAATCGATTTACTTTTTAGTACATGTACTGTCACAGCGAACAGCACGGGCGAATAGCATCCAGGATGTAAGTAAAAAATAATTCAACGATTGTAAAGTTTCCTTTGAAACCTTTTGGAATCCAAATCACGTCCCTTTCACGTCTCCCAGGCAACAAAGTGTGTTGCTCGCTGACGAATTAGTGTCGTGTCGTGTGCAAATAACGAGTATGGGCCCAACGGATATAAAAAGCCAAAACTGTTGAGAGGGGCCTGAAATAACGTTGCGACGTGAGCAGCCCCTGCCAAGACTAAGTGAGCTGTTACATTAGGGACTAGGGTGTGTGTGTTTTTTTTTTTGTGTGTGTAAAGAAGCAATCCAACTTTTGGCAATGAAGTCGGGGTTTTATCTCCTCGCCCTTGGCCTGTTGGTAGCCGGAAGCGGCTGCTTGGCCGAAACCGTGGACACTGAGGAGAAGGCAATGGTATGTTTGATTTCGACTTTTATTATGTTTATTCTTAACTCTCTTAACTGTCTCAATATCATTCGCATGAAGATGTGTTGTAAGCCAATGGGGTTTTCCAAGGCCCCGTATTGTAAGGGTTAACTCTCCCAGTACCATTGGCATGAAGATGTGTTGTTAGGCAAAGGGATTTTCCGAGGCCCGCTAATGTAACGGTTAAACGCTTATTACAGAGTAGAAATACAGAATGCTAAAGTTATCTTCATATGGGTTGTGATATTGATATTAGATATGTTAATTTTGATCGATATGTTATATTTGGTTGCAGGCTGCAATGCTCCTCTAATAAACATATCCTAGTTTATAATGCCCAGTTAATACTTAAACCTTACTCGCATCAAACTAGTTCTCACTACGTTCTTAGAAATGAAACTGGCTGTAAACGGAGTGAACGTTGTACCAGCTTTTGACGGTCTTTCTACAAACTTCATAGACGGACCCAGATTGAAAGGTGCTCCAGAACTTTGAGCCTGCTCTAAATTTCCTGGCGGCCGTCCCATTTTCCAAGTAGGCGGAGTGACAACGTACACGTACTTAAACAAGAACGTACTACAAACGGAAAATGCCGTACTACGAACGGAATTGCCGTATGTCGATCCTTTACTAGGGACGCGGTAGGACTTAGGAAAGTCGTTTCAATCGTTTTCTAGTTTTCTAATTGTCGTTGATAATTCATTCATTCAATCAATCTTGTGCAGGCGTGGCTTGAGCGATACGGTTACCTCAGCCCAGATGATATGGTGGACGGCGCGCCAGCCTCGGCTGACACCAGGGCCGCAGCCATTCGCCACTTCCAGATCTTTGCTAACATCACCATGACAGGTGCGTTAACCCTTTGGGCGCTAGAGGAACTATGCCCTACTCTGACAAAAGGAAGCAACTAAACAGAAGAGACTTTTCTTGGATATGAGCAAAATGTGTCTGTCACTTGCATGGCCATCAGTGCAACACTACGTAATGTTAGATTGAATATCTTGCAGCAAGATGAATATTTCTTGTCCAGATTTTGACCGTATGTAGGAAATGCTGGGTACAATCTAAGAATACCAATAAACCAGATTTGAGTGATTTGTCACTTGCTTTCTTTAGTCAGAGTAGGGCAGAACGAATTACTGCTGTTCCGTCTGTAGGATTGGTGCCCATAACATGCGCCAGGATGTATCAATGGCACTTAGCAAGTTTGTGCACTCCCATTTCGCCTAATCCCCGTTCGTCCGCAAGCAAAAATACGATGTATAAAGTGACGTTTTAAGATCGATTTTCATTTCAATTCATGTATTTAACCATAATGAAAACGAAACAACAAAAATACAACATATTTACAAATATAAAATGATGGTATGGACCCCTTAGAAGCAAATCTGCTTATGGGCGGGGCTCTTTACATAACAAAATACATGCATAGTGATAAACAACAATAAACAATAACAATGAATATTTAAAGGAAATCAATGTTATAAGGGTAACCTGCAGAATCACATACACAACACACACACACATTTTTTTCCATATTCTTCATTTGATTTCACTCACATAATGATTTTTTTTATATTTTTTTTTATAACATAGAATTACAAATCAATAAACGTAATATTTCTATTGATTCAATAAACACAATAAAGCATGACGCACCACTTGTATATAAATACAATATATATGTGCCATATTCGGCAGTAAACTTACTCACAAATTCCTTATCTGCACACAAACTGTTATTGAATTTCCAATATGATTTGCCAAAGTGGAATGTTTCTACTAATTGCTTTATTTGTAACATAATACCAGAATGATCTGGTGTAATTGATGACGAAATTTCACACTTATTAATGAATTTTTGTAAACTAGAAGAACCGAACTAATATTCGGGTTTGTATAATCGGGGATTTTTGTCTAAATGTAAACTGTTTCTTATTTGGATTGATTTTCCTCCAAACATCTACTAGATCATATCTCTCAAGGAAATCTTGTTTTAGCAACATTTTTTGACCCTGCATAATCTAAACTTCCATACATACACACACACACACACACACACACACACACGCACGCACGCACACATACACACACTCATTCATGCGACAAGACGAGAGGGGAATTGGAGGAGAGAGAGAAAGACAAGGGGTAGAAAATTATGAAAAGATTTACATTGTTAACAAAACTCTTTTCATTAAATTGCATTTATTCTTGAACATATTCTAAGACTGCCAATAGGACCCTATTACAACAGGAAATGTCAGACCAATGCATAATATGGTACTAAAGCGCTTGGCATGAAAATACGATTAATGTTCTGAGAACAATGCAATCGTTTGAATAAAACTGAATAAAGCGCTGCATTACAATTATCGTCATTCACTTAAGAAAAATACGGGATAATATCGATATCGGTTAGTAAATTGTCAGGCCAATTATCTTTCAAAAGAGGCTTGATTTTTCTCAATTCCACGGGCATTCAATGTACCAACATAGCTATTATCCTGCATCTCTAAGTGGGTGACAGGAATTGTTCTGTAGCATCATTTTAATCTAACAGGTCATGCCTTTTCAAAATAATCAATCATCTAGTCATCCAAAAATATGTTTAATCTTCTAACATTTGGGTGCTGGTCTGTTCCAAAACTGTTTAGTTGATCGGTTAACTTTGTATAACTGTTTTTTCTTTTGTCACGTGCTTTTATATCATATATGCATTTCAACGTGCAAATGGGCAAAATGAATACTCTGCCAGAATGTCTCAAATCTTTAACATGTCTGCTTCTTCCAGGTAACCTTGGCAAGGACAGTTTTGCTATGATGAACATGCCCCGCTGCGGCATGGTGGACATGACGTCAGAGTTCGACATGGTGCGCAAGAAGCGGTATAGTTTGGGCCCTGCTTGGAGCAAGAAAGATATTAGCTGGCAGCTGGGCGCCCTCACCTCGGATCTCACGGAGACTGAGATCCATGATATTATGGAGAACGCTCTCAAGGTGAGTTCATGGACTCTTAAGGCCACCGATACCGAATACGACACGATCCGATCAGTCGTACGACTCTGCGACTGGCTGAATCGCAATACCCGGTCATTGGATTTGTTCAAGAAGGTGACGTCACATTTTCCAGTCGTAATCCCTGACGACTGCAGAATCGTGGCAAAATCGGGTTGTCTTCGGTTGCCTCTACAGGAAAGTACGCAAGTCGAGTGAATAGTGTGACTTAGAGTAGATGAGAAGTTCGCGAATTCTCAAAACTTTTAAATAATTATTGTACTCTCTTTCTGATTCTACATCTTTCTCTGTCTTTTGTCTTGGAATGTTTGTCTGTAAGTCCGTCTCTTTCACTCTATGACTATCTCTCTTATATACAGCATATATGGTATTTTTTCACATTACACATATGTATGTATGCATTTATATACCAATACGCAATCTTGTTATATGTAAATTGTTCATTCTTGTTAACGGTGTGAGACCGAAATATCGATGAACTTTTCTTCTCCGGCGTCTTCATTAATGTGTTTGTGTCTACATTTATATTTTCAGCACCATGTCAACCTGTTATAATTTTCTTGTAAATATATATGCATAGATATCTTCCTTAAACCCAGGCTCTATAACCACACACATCCCCCTCCCTCTCTTTCTCTGTCTGTCTGTCTGTCTTTCTTTCTCTCTCTCTCTCTCTCTCTCTCTCTCTCTCTCTCTCCCTAGATCATTATGTCTCCCTCTCTCAATGTATTTCTCATCTATTTGTCTCTTTCGTTCTGTCTTCAGCTGTGGGGAGATGCCTCCGCGCTGTCTTTCAATGAACGTACATCAGGAGATGCCGATATCATCATCGATTTCGTTACTGGCGATCACGGTGATGGTAGTCCTTTTACCGGCCCGAGTGTTCTCGCGCACGCCTTCTACCCATCCAGCAACGCAATTGGCGGAGATGCGCATTTCAACGATGATTTACAGTTTACAACTGAAACATACTCGGGTAACAATGACACTCATTTTCAGATCCAAATTTGTCAAAAAGTTAAAATCTCATTAAATATTTCAAGGATTATTACAAGAATAGTAATAAATGAAATGTCCCAAATCCTGTCTCTAAAACATTTGACATCTCTTGACTTTACTATTACAAGAATAGTAATAAATGAAATGTCCCAAATCCTGTCTCTAAAACATTTGACATCTCTTGACTTTATGATGTGCCAATGTCAGCTAGATGTGATTTGAAACTGATTTTTAATAATTTTTCAAAAGCGTCACAAGTTTGTTTTAACACCTAGTACAAGTGTCTGGTACAGATACTGTGCGATATTTTTTAGACTCTCCGACACAAATACATGTGACATGTAACTGTGAATCGTAAAAGTCACTTCCAGTCCATAGAATGTTGTAAATAGACAGTATTTCCTTCAGTTAAAGGGCATATACTGTACTGGGAAGGCAAAAAAAAGCCTTCAAAATGTAATTGTTAGCAATCTTCTTGCCAATGGTCTTAAATTCCTGTATTGTCTATTTTAGAAGCTTGCTGAAAGTTATTTGCCCTCAAATGATTCACATAGGGAGTAATTAATAATTAATGATTAAATCCTCAAAATGTTCGGCCCGAACATTTTGAGGATTTGTGATTTAATCACTCATTACTCCAAATGTGGATTATTGGAGGGAAAATAACTTTCAGCAAGCTTCTAAAATAGACAATACAGGAATTTAAGACCATTGGCAAGAAGATTGCTAACAATTACATTTTGAAGGCTTTTTTTTGCCTTCCCAGTACAGTATATGCCCTTTAACGAGTAGATTACATGTACAGTTGTCCTCAAAATTATTCATACCCTTGTTAATTTTTATGATTTTTTATTTTTGTGATGAAATGAATGCATTTTGTCAAGTGTGTATATCAGTTATATGTGACCAACATGTGAAAGAATAACAACAATACACAATTCAAGAAATTCATCATTTCAGGGGTATTTTATTCATGGATTTTCAAAAAATGCCATGTTCAAAATTATTCATACCCAAGGTTTACTGAATCCAATGTCTTTCTTTAATAGTCAATAGCATAGCCTTTGTTTCTTATGACTGCTTCTAGACGGTTCTTGTACGTGTCCACAAGCTTCCTGCATGTCTTCTGGGGGATGTTGGCCCACTCTTCCTTGGCAAAAGCCTCAAGCTGGGACAGGTTGGTCGGTTTCCTAGCCAACACTCTGGTCTTCAAGTCTCGCCACAAGTTCTCAATTGGATTCAGGTCAGGACTCTGACTTGGCCATTCGAGGACGTTGACATCATTGTCCTTGAACCATTTCTTCACTACCTTGGCGGTTTGTTTTGGATCATTGTCCTGCTGGTACTTCCAATTAGGGCCAAGCTGGAGTTTCTCAGCGGATTCCTTCACATTTTCATCAAGGATCGTGATGTAATCCTCCATTCTCATGATTCCTTGGACCTTGACGAGGTTGCCTGTGCCACTGGAAGAGAAGCATCCCCATAGCATTATGTTTCCACAGGAAGGTGTTAGAACTGGAGTCGGAACGAAGAGTAATTTATTCATATACCAGTCGCGATCATTGATACCACAATAGAATATTTTACGCGTTTGGTTCTTTGATCCAGTGATGACCGCCGCCAAATATGCAAGACAAATATTGGATGCATTTAGAGGAATATACAATCTGCATGCGCAGAAGATTTCAGAACCACTTCATGTACTGAAGTACATGTGCAGTAGTAGTACATCTTATAATGATACGAATCTGTGAATTTCAGATTATATTGTTGCGTCGTTTTTGTGATAAATCAAGAATACTGTAGAAAACATGTCAGAAAAATGCCTCAATATCGCACATTGGGCAATCATATTTCCTTACAAATATCTTGTAAATCGTTTATTGAGTGTTTCACCTTCCATGGAAACAACGTCGATTTCGTGTCCGGAGATGTCCGAAAACGTTACGGACCAAATTCTTTCTACAATTTTATCAAAATTTCCCTTCGCTCACCTCCAAACTAATTCCCAGTGTGTGTAATAAGATCAGCTATGAACTCCCAGCGAAGGCTGAACGGTTGACATATTTCTCAAAACAGATTTTCTTTTGTTATTCAGAGGAAGGCACTGCCTCATTAGAAATACAGCGTATTGTTTAAAACACCTGAATGTCTTGAATTTTTATGAGGCGGTGGTCATCATGGATCAAAGGAAGTCTATCCGAGCGCAGTCCATCCATGATAGGTCCATGGTTTCCACCACCATGCTTGACGGTGGGCACAGTGTTCTTTGGAGTGTATGCTTCTCCTTTTTTCCTCCAGACGTATTCAACATCCATATGGCCAAATAACTCCAACTTTGTCTCATCAGACCACAGGATGGTTGACCAAAAGCTGGAATCTTGCTTTAGATGACCTTTAGCAAAGGCTAGGCGAGCCTCCAGATGCTTCTTCCTGAGCAGCGGGGTCTTCCGAGGCCTACGTCCATGGAGACCTCCTCTGTGCAAGACTCGCTCAATAGTGGACCGTGACACCTTCGTCCCTGACTGGTCAAGCGTTCGAAGTAGGGCCTTGGTTGTGGTCCGGGGGTTGTTGTTGACCTCTCGGCAGATTTTCCTGGCAAGTTTGGGGGACACCTTTCTCTTCCTGCCACGCCCACAGAGGTTTTTAACAGTATTGAACTTCTTGTGCTTGTTGATAATGCTCTGCACGGTTGCCACAGGGACATCATATTGCTTCGAAATGGCCTTATAACCCTTTCCTTCAATGTGGGCACGCACAAGACGTTGCCGTAGGTCCTCACTGAGCTCCTTCTTCTTGGCCATGATGATCAGAAACTGAGAATGACCAGAACACGTTTCCTCTATTTAAATTGTTATGGAAAGATGCTATGTGTTTGACAATAGTTTAACATTTGGTCAACAAAAAAGGTATTTAATCCATTGGAACATCTTGAAATAACTATAGGACAAAGATTAACACATTCTCAGGAAAGGAAAACAATGGATACTATGAAGAAAGAACATTTTTGTTGAGGTATTGTCAGGGGTATGAATAATTCTGAACATGAGGGAAAAATAACTTTTGGACTTATCTATTATTATGCAAATGAAGTTTAGCCAACTCATATGTGGATTTGTGCATAGCAACAAGTAGACAAAAGATACACAGGAAGTACCAACATAATAGCTTTTACAAAGGAAGAATCTAACAAAGACTGTTATTTTCAATGGGGTATGAATAATTTTGAGGACAACTGTATAACCGTATATCCTGAAAATAGAGATCCATCGCCTATTATTGATCTGTATAACAATACATGTATTATTATACAAGACAATACCATACATTTATAATAATACACGTATTATGGTCTTGGTTACTCCGGGGAGCCTCACCAGTGGTAGCACTGTTTCTCACGGGGACCCTGCATTATTACCCCAGTCACTGGATCAGAGGGTCCTACTAGGTCCCTATTTATCTCCTAGGTTTATGGATTATGATGTTTTGCTGAAACACAAGTGGCAGCTAGCCGGTCCGTTCGAATCCTTACCCCCGAACCACAGGGAGAGGAACTACGTATAGTATACTGCGCCAATTCCACGAGAGTTCGGTGAATGTTTGCATGCATGTCTGAACTAAGTCCACCTGTCCATTGTCCGTTCTACCAGGCATTAACTTGGATCTTGTGGCTATTCATGAGTTCGGTCACAGCCTGGGACTGCAGCACTCGCAGATTCAAGACGCCATCATGTACCCGTACTACCCCGGCTTTGTACCCAACGTCCAGCTGCATTCCGACGACATCGCAGGAATCCAAGCACTATACGGTTAGTCTGTGGTCTTTCGCCCCCCCCCCCCCTTCCGTTCCTCATTTAGCTTTGACATTAAGACATTTTTTTTGTCAGAAATGGCTAGGCAGCCCCTCCCCTACCTCGCAAAAACACCCATGTTTTGGAGCTGTCCTTGACCTTTTAAGTCATAAAACGGAATGACTTTGGATTGAAACAGTTCATGTTCTGTGATAAATGCTATAATTTGTTGTTGACCTTCAAAATCCACTCTACAAAGCAATTCTAATGAACTATCTCAACGCTGTCAAGGATTGTGCAGTATCTGCACCATCGATGCATAATCTATTGCAGGTATCTTCCTTCTTGAAAACGACATGTGCCATCCGAAGTGCTTCAGAAAAAAAAGTTTTGACCCCCGTAAATGGGATAGTCCACCCTGAAATTAAGTTTGGTTTAATGAAAACAGAAACATGAACGATACATATTAGTGAAGGTTTGATGAAAATCCGTCGAAGAAAAAGAAAGGTATAATCTCTTAAAATTTTGATTTTGTGACGTCACGGTGCGACGTGCTCTCCCATGGGTTGTGTACAGTATAATTCCATAAATTGCTTTTTTCTGGAGTGTGTTTTTTTGTTCGTACAGATATGTGTGCAAAAACGTATTTCTAATGACGTATCAAATGCACGGGTTAAAAGATGCATAAAAAAAACAGTTTAAAAAAAAAGAGCATTGACACAACATGTGAGAGAGCACCTCCAACGTGACGACACGAAATCAAAAATTTGAAAGATCATAACTGTCTTATCCTTAGACGGATTTTCATCACACATTCCCTAGTATGTTTCTTAGTCTTTTTCTTTGATTTTTAATGACAAGTTCCATTTTCTCAAAAGGATATGCATCATTTTACTTGTGCATTTGATACATCATTAGAAGCACGTTTTTACACACATACCTCTTTGAAAAAGAAATCATCAAAACAGAAAAAAGAGCAATTTATGGAATCAAACAGCACATAATTTATGAAAGAACACCTTGTACGTGACATCACAAAATTGAAATTTCAACAGATCACACCATTCTTATCCTTATCCTTCTCATCTTCAATAATATATGCCCAGGTACCGCGGAATCCACGGAGTCCACTGATTCGGGGGAAACAGGAACGCCCTATGCGCCAATGGATGAGTGTACGAAGTATAGTATGACTGATTTCTCCGTAACTACCTCTACGCAGGACGGCAGTGCGTACATCGGCAACGGTAACTATTGATATTGTAACCATGTTAACGGTACCCGGGTTGTTTATTCGGGTAGTGGCCATCTCACCATGCTAGTGGGATGGCGCCAGGGGTGATGCGAGGGCGCCCTTGTGAATGATGAAAAGCGGAATAATTGGCCACCTCGGTACAGAATGATTCTATATACTGCATCATTATTGAAGTACGTGATGTAATACCTCGCGCAGAACCAAAGTATACCATCATTATCCCATAGCTATATATTTTCTTTCACATTAGAATTTACCCTTATCATTTACCAATACTCTAAGCAATCGCCTCACAATTACATTTCAAATTGTAAACAAATAAATATGTATATCTTGAAAATTTTTGCTTCGATAATATTCCCCCTTTCTAATGTCCGGAATTTCGTATAGGATTATAAAATGATTCATCTAAGAGGGTTTGTTATTTGTTTGTCCTTTCTAACACAAAATTATTACAGTGAATGCCCGCTGTTGCCACTGCTCCGTGTTTTCATTGTACCCCTTCCTTTGCCAGACAAAATATAGTTCTAATAGATTTGCGTGCACTACTCGAAAAAAGTACACATATTGCACATTAAGACTTAAAAACACCATTTCATTTTTCAGAAACTCATGTGTTCAGAATCTCCGGGGGTTCGCTCCTTCCCGGGTACCCGAAGGAGATCTCCGTCGAGTTTCCCGGCTTACCGACTAACTTGGATGCGGCTTTGTACTATCCACCAAATGGGAAGACCTATTTCTTCAAGGTTAGTCAGAAGCAGCGGTAGTAGTAGTAGTAATAGTAGTAGTAGTAGTAGTAGTAGTAGTAGTAGTAATAGTAGTAAGAGTAGTAGTAGTAGTAGTAGTAATAGTAGTAGTAGTATGTAGTAGTAGTAGTAGTAGTAGTAGTAGTAGTAAGAGTACTAGTAGTAGTAGTAGTAGTAGTAGAAGTAGTAGTAATAGTAGTAGTAGTAGTAGTAGTAGTAGTAGTAGTAGTGGTAATAGTAGTAGTAATAGTAGTGGTAATAGTAGTAGTAGTAGTAGTAGTAATATTAGTAGTAGTGATACTAGTAATAGTAGTAGTAGTAGTAGTACTATTAGTCGTAGTACTAGTAGTAGTAGTAATATTAGTCGTAGTACTAGTAGTAGTAGTAGTAGTAGTACTAGTAGTAGTAGTAATAGTAATAGTAGTAGTAGTAGTAGTAATATTAGTAGTAGTGATAGTAGTAGTAATAGTAGTGGTAATAGTAGTGGAAAACTCATATTAATTTTTTATGCAAAATATTATCCAGGAACACAGGAATTCTAAACAAGCTAAAACATTTCTTTCCCTCTCACATATTACAAACTATATATTCAACTTTAATTTCTCCATATCTTAACTATGGAATTTTAGCTTGGGGAAATTCATCAAAGCTTTTGCTCGATTCTCTTTTTATTCTACAAAAACGTGCAATAAGAATTGTTAACCACGCCGAGTATTTATATCACACAATTGATCTTTTCAGAAATAACAAAGTTTTGAAATTGATTGACTTGTTTAACTATAATGTTGGTATTTTTATGCATAAACTTTCCACTAATGAGCTTCCTGAAGTCTTCCTTCAAATGTTCACTAGAAATAACTCTGTTCATAACTATCCAACCCGGCAACATGACGCTTATCACCTTCCACGTACTCGAACAATTTTTGCACAAAAAACAATTATGTTTACAGGGCCCAAATACTGGAATGATCTCCCCCAAGATGTCAGTGGTTGTGTATCATTATATCCATTCAAACGTAAACTTAGAATGCATCTATTGAATAGTTACTCTACGTAAGCTCATTGAGATTCTAAACTTTTGTGTATAATGTTCATTTCCATGTGTAATTTACATAATGCCTTGCTGTTGCACGCTTCCGAAATCCTGCCCGATACTGTTTTTCACTCGTTCTCTATATATGCTCATGATTTCGTAAGCGCGGCAGCAGCAGGCACTGTTCTTAGCACCTCATTGCAGCTGGCTGGTGGCTACTCAATACATAGTAGGCCGATAACGCTATAACATTCCAATGTTACGAACTGTTATTCATATCAATCTGAACTTAATTTGACTGTTGTTCATCCGATATACATATAGTTGTAGTACGCAGACTGGATTCCTTAGGTATTGTAATTTACGCGTTTGCATAATATCTCGACACGTTGTATCATATGAAGACAGCATCAAAAACTCAATCGGATAATTATTGACGTGCTCTTGATTGTTTATTCAAGCTATTAAGTATGTGTAAAAATCTCCTTGCATTCTCATAGCCCTAAATTCACAGGTTAAATCTTGTTCACTTATATATGAGAAGTATCTGTTTTACGTCCTCGAAGAATTTGTGTTATTTCTTGTTTTAGTTTGGTCCTAAGTTGCATCCGTACTCTATATCTATTTATATATACACCAATTTTACCGGGACTTACGCCTATCAAGCTTGCTTCTAGTAGGTCCCATCATATTTCTCTCTCAATTTCCATCTTATCATATATTGTATATTTATGTTGTATTAAGTTGTACATCCAAGTTGGATATTGTATATTATTTTGTTTTGCACATTGTATTCATCGAGAAGTATGAAAATAAATTGAAATGAAATGAAATAGTAGTAGTAGTAGTAGTAATATTAGTAGTAGTGATAGTAGTAGTAGTAGTAGTAGTAGTAGTAGTAGTAGTAGTAGTAATATTAGTAGTAGTACTAGTAGTAGTAGTAGTAGTAGTAATAGAAGTAGTAGTAGTAATAGTAGTAGTAGTAGTAGTAATATTAGTAGTAGTACTAGAGTAGTAGTAATAGTAATAGTACTAGTAGTAGTAGTAGTAGTAATAGTAGTAGTAGTAATAGAAGTAGTAGTAGTAATAGTAGTAGTAGAAGTAGTAGTAGTAGTAATAGTAGTAGTAGTAGTAGTACAAGTCGTAGTACTAGTAGTAGTAGTAGTAGTAGTTCTAGTAGTAGTAGTAATAGTAATAGTAGTAGTAGTAGTAGTAATATTAGTAGTAGTGATAGTAGTAGTAATAGTAGTAGTGGTAATAGTAGTAGTAGTAGTAGTAGTAGTAATATTAGTAGTAGTGATAGTAGTAGTAGTAGTAGTAGTAGTAGTAGTAGTAATATTAGTAGTAGTAATAGTAGTAGTAGTAGTAGTAGTAGTAATATTAGTAGTAGTGATAGTAGTAGTAGTAGTAGTAGTAGTAGTAATATTAGTAGTAGCACTAGTAGTAGTAGTAGTAGTAATAGAAGTAGTAGTAATAGTAGTAGTAGTAGTAGTAGTAATATTAGTAGTAGTACTAGAGTAGTAGTAATAGTAATAGTACTAGTAGTAGTAGTAGTAATAGTAGTAGTAGTAATAGAAGTAGTAGTAGTAATAGTAGTAGTAGTAGTAGTAGTAGTAGTAGTAATAGTAGTAGTAGTAGTACAAGTCGTAGTAGTAGTAGTAGTAGTAGTAATAATACATAGTAGAAGTAGTAGTAGTAATAGTAGTAGTTGTAGTAGTAATAATACATAGTAGAAGTAGTAGTAGTAATAGTAGTAGTGATAGTAGTAGTAGTAGTAGTATTAGTAGTACAAGTCGTAGTAGTAGTAGTAATACATAGTAGAAGTAGAAGTAGTAATAGTAGTAGTTGTAGTAGTAGTAGTAGTAGTAGTAGTAGTAGTAGTAGTAGTAGTAATTGTAGTAGTAGTAGTAGTAATAGTAGTAGTAGTAGTAGTAGTAGTAGCAATAATGATAATAGTAGTAGTAGTAATAGTAGTAGTAGTAGTAGAAGTAGTAGTAGTAGTAGTAGTACAAATCGTAGTAGTAGTAGTAGAAGTAATAGTAATAGTAGTAGTAGTAGTAGTAGTAGCAGTAGTACAAGTCGTAGTAGTCGTAGTACAAGTAGTAGCAGTAGTAGTCGTAGTCGTAGTAGTCGTCGTCATCGTAGTAGTCGTCGTCATCGTAGTAGTAGTAGTAGAACTATTTGTAGCAGTAGTTGCAGAAGTAGTAGTAGTAGTAGTAGTAGTAGTAGCAGTAGCAGCAGTAGTAGTAGTAGTAGTAGTAGTAGTAGTAGCAGTAGCAGCAGTAGTAGTAGTAGTAGTAGTAGTTGTAGTAGTAGTAGTAGTAGTAGTAGTAGTGGTGTAAGTAGTTAGTACTATTAGCTACATGAGAAGTATCGTACTGGAAGAAGTAATACAATTAGAAACAAAACATACTGACATATATAAATACAATAAGCTGTTGGGGTGGTAACGCAACAGTAAAAGTGATTATTTTCAGTTTTTGTGTTCCGAGCCTGAGAATTCCGTTCGCTGCATGCACTTCTCATCCGTTCCTCCTTATATTCCTTTCATTGCAGGGAACTATGTACTGGCGGTTCAGCAACCAGATGGTAGATGGTAACTATCCTAGAAGTATCGCGCGGTATTTCCCGCGGCTCCCGAACGATCTTTCTTCGGCCTTCATCTGGAGTGGAAACGGCAGGATTTATTTTACCAAAGGTACGATATAATTGTTTTCCTTCTCAATCTTATACCAGCGCTTCCAAATGACATAAGCACCATGTGCCCTTATTTGATAAAGGGTTTGCAGTCATTTGGATATGTCATTCATTATTGGGTCTTCCAGTAAGATATGCGCTGAGCAAGTATTGTTTTGCCACGTTGATAGGGGCTGGTGTGACTGTGGTTGTTAGTATGTCACATATAAACGTTATAATAATGATTGTCATGCAGGTTGGTTTAAGACTAATACCTCCTTGATTAAACACCATGACAGCCGCTTCTACTGTTTACAGCCACCTTTATACGTACCAACCCTTATGTGTAATTTAAAAGGTCACTTAAAGGATGTGGTGTATGTACATTATTTTGGGGCAACATTTATTTATGCGGCATAAACGGCTAACGATTCCAAACGTTGCATACATTTTGACAGGAGATCAGTACTACCGATTCACTGGTGGGTACGGCGTGGACCAGGGTTATCCCCGCCCTCTATCGACATGGCGTGGGCTCCCCGAGACAATTAGCGCAGCCTTGCAGTACAACAGAAAAACGTATTTCTTCAACGGGCCGAGCTACTACCGCTTCGACGACAGGGCCTTCAAAGTAGACGTGGGTTATCCGTTAAATACCGCTAGCGGGTGGTTTGGATGCGTGTCCGAGCAGTTGGGCGTGATGTCGACCACAGTACCTGATCTAGACGCCACTTCGCCAGAAGCAAATGGCGCCGATACTTTCGCCCCCTCCATGCTACCTCTCCTCATCTCAGCTATTTCCGCATGTTATCATGCGTCTTAAGGCGATCGGCATTGTTGATGAAAACACGAAGGAGTTCCTTCATGGTTTCATGTGTAAACATCGTAATACATTTACCTTATTTCATTATAAGGTGGTAGAAATTCTATACAGCTTATTTGTATATCTAATCAAACGAGAACTCATTTTAAATATATTTACCAAAATAAACCCGACAAAAAAGTAAGCCCCCCCCCCTAAGGAAAATAGCATAACTTTTGATCGAAAAAGTTTTGAGCAATATAATTTGGCATGAATATTTTTTCACTTATTGACTAACTTCCGTGTGAAAAAAGCATTAATCCACTCAGTCATGCATGAGTGAGCACACATTAAAGGCCAAAATTTCACTTTTTAAAAGTCACAAGGGTAATTTTGAGATTCTGTCATATGAATTTTTAATGAATTCCATTTCTGGTGCATAATTTATTTCCTTTTATTGTTTATCATCCATCTCTGGATGCACTAAAACCTATCCCGACACTTAATCCATTGTTCTGGTTGAGTGAGCACAGTTAAAAAAATACTCATCCCTCTTGAGTTTGAACTTTTGAAAACAGTTTATTTCTATGAAAAAATAAAGCTCTAGATATTTTGACAAAGATGTAACATGACCTAATATTTGAACATAAGAAGTAATTTTTGTGTCATATTTGAGTGAATACACTTTAAAAATTGCATAAGAAGTGCCAAAATGTACTGCTAAAATGGCATAAACAACCACCCTTGTGACGTTTGAAAAATGACAATTTTGCCTTTAATGTGTGCTCACTCAAGCATGACCGATTGGATTAATGTGGTTTTCACACGGAAGTTAGTCAATAAGTTAAGAAATAATCCTGTTAAATTATTTTGCTCAAAATCCTTTCGATCAAAAGTTATGCTATTTTGCTTAGGGGGTACTTACTTTTTTGTTGTGTTTATATCACTGTTTACGCAATAAACCCATCAGTTTCATTGCACTTGGTACAATGACAGTATGATACAGCAATTAACTGATTAGCTATTGTGTCACATAGATTTGACAGAGCTTTCATCGCACGCATTGGAAACACAAAAGAATAAGTACTTTGTAGGTCAGACAAAATGCCCGATCTTTATCGAGACATATTTGAAATACAGTGAGTAGTTTAATGACTGATGGATATAAATGAATAAAGGTGTAGGTTTAAAGTCAAATGCCAATTGTTACAGGCGTAGTAGGACAAGTAAATGTTATTTGTGACAAAACTATGTGGTTGGTTCAGAAGATCTGGAGTACCAGTCGACTGCGCTGTTGTAACATTAGTTACTTTATCTTTAAATAACTGTATTTTTAAAATCCTATACCTTGACACGGGTCTATACTCCCCATATTTCATTCTTTGTACTTGGGATTCAGTATTGCAACCTTGATCCAAGGAACTAATCATTATTTATCAGAGAGTGGTGACTTTTTCCCAAATATCAATTTCAGTAATCATGGAAAGTGTAAATATGTTGATAGTCTTGTTGGATATGAGTTCAAATGTTCATTATTTGAGAAAAGGTAAAGTAAAATTTGCGGAAGGCTGTTTTGCTCATATTGAGCATCAGTTGATCTAGGTTATACAAGTATAAATCAAACACATTGAGTAGTTTGTTTTTAAGAAATGATTGATCTGTGTGGGTAAGATAAGGTTTATCAACAATTGCTCGCAAAACTTGTTTGTATCAAAGAAAGTTTATCCATGCGTGTTTTACTGGAATTATCCCATGCGAGAATACCGTATTGTAGGCGAGGGAGAATGAGTGTTGAGTATGAGTATGAGTGATATGTTGGATGGAAAGTATTGTTTAATTGTATTGATGATGCCGATGTTTCTGGAGATTCGTTTATGTACGTTGTTTATGTGGTGTTTCCTAGTTAGATTTATTTTTAAACCTGAAAACCCTGATAACGAGTCCATTTCACTTTGATCACATTTAAATATTAAAGTCCCCCGACAAAAAGTGCTGCTAGCCAAATTAGAGGGATATAGTTCTTGCTTGTTGCTTTATCGTCATACGGGATTGTGGTGTCATTATAAGGCTTCATTCGTATTGACTTCACATGGGTGTGTCATCTGCTACGAGTATGCAACCATGGAGTGCGCAATACTCCTACATAATAGAGCACAATCAGCAGTGACATGATGCAAAATGCATTTTTTTCAAAATCATGGGCTCCATACCTTTTATATAGTGCAAAGGTGGCAGCGCAAGTCTTGCATGAATGTCAATGGCGTAATGTTCGTTTCATCACGACAGTGATAATGGGTGGAATGTATTTGAATGTTCAGGTGTTCACTGATGCGGTAAAAAAAAAATATGAACGGATGATATCAAACTTTGTTTATGTTTTTTTTCATGCGATTAAGCGTTTTGTAAGGTGGACCTGTAATGATTAATCACAAATTAGTGTATAAGACACATTTCGAATTGTGTTGATATAAAAGACATGAAAGCAACAACTTACATTATTATGCAGGTATGTGGATGGTCACGTATCAGAGAATCAACATCATTTTATCCTAACCCATGCTCCAATAAACGGGAATTTACTATTGAAAACAGCACGTTGCAACATTTCATTTCTGATCATCTTGCGCATTCCATGATTGCGTAAACACTATGAGCGATACATAAATGTCAAGAAAAAAAAACAAAGCTTTCTGATGATACTACATTCACATGTAATTTCCCTCACATTGGACTTGCAGATCTTCTTGAGGGGTTTATACATACCGTTAGTAGACAAGTATATCACATGGTTTATCAATAGGTAAATAATTATTTATTGACAAAATGAGCGAATGCATTTTGCATTTCAAGAGAAAGATTTAAACATAACAATAACAACAACCATTGTATACATAGTACACAAATGAATAACATTACATAGTAGCTACGACATCATTTATGTATAACATGAGCGTATAAATGAATATGGTTTACAACAATTTAATCCACACGTCCGTTATGCGTTCGACATGCTGCCGGCTAACCAGCCAGCGCACAGAGATTTGTTTGTTTCCGATCCGAAAAGCATTATTTTATTCTTCCATTTTGGTGGTCATTTGTTTATTCTTGCATTACCCTCTGATTGGTTCAAGTCGATTAGTGTTTTCGATGTCGTCTCTCATCTCTCATCCCCACACTTCAACCACGCCCCTCCCACACAAGCACACCTTTATGATGATTTAATTCATATGCATAATTATATATATCATTTCATATACACACCCTATGTACATACATATATTATGCTCATGTTATTAATGCGTACATACACATTCATATGTTGATTTTAAATACAGTACACTTATATGCATTTGTAGACATATGTTAATATATATATATATATATATATATATATATATATATATATACATATAGATATATGCATACATATACACTTTGGCAATTGTTAAAAGCAAGACATACCACTTTTAGTACTTAAACCAATTTTCAACTTTTTGATCATGTAAATATCAACCCATTTCAACATTTAGTAATGTTAGTAAAGTTCATACATTTCAAAATATAATAATGTATGCATTTTATCAAATTTACTATGTTTAACAAGCCCTGAAAGCTTCTATCAATGAAACAATACTGATATGTTGCTTGAAACATTCGTATCTCAAAGTCGGATCATAAACATTGTAATGCAATGAACCAGATATAAATCAAATAACTACTTTGAAGCATATTCAATATGTGCATTACTGACTATCAACTTGCAAGCACTATTTTTTTTTCTTTTGGCGCAGATATCGCGAACAACAAACCTCGAATTGACAAATATGCTAGTTGAAGTAAATTCAATTTAATTCATCGAAAATTGACTAGCGACTGAAGTCAATCGCAACTCTTACTTTACAGAAAGGGGATTGGACTTGCGACCGATTGGAATTGATCGCAACTCTTTGTATAACGGTGCCCAGATGAAAATTAACGACGATCGCATAACGATATAGAGAACCAAGTCTTCTTTCTCTGAGTACAGTCTTACACGCCCTATACAGGCACGGCAGGTGCAACCTCCTATAGGTGCTATCCACCTTCCCACACACACACACACACACACACACACACACACACACACACACACACAAACAAATGTAAAGGAGGGTGCTGGGGGTAAGGGTGATTGTAAAGGGGGTGCTGGGGGGTTAGGGTGATAGTGAAGGGGTGTGGGTTCCTACAGGTCTCGCACCAGACTAGGGCACTCACGCAGACTCACGCTGAGTAAAGACCAGTCCTCACACCGGGTGAAGCAGAGAGAGGTCTTTTATTAGATTAAGAATCATCATCAGAGATTAATGAGAACATAAGAGTATACAAGCAATGAAAGAAAGTGTGATTTGAAGATACGGTAATCGTTAAGAGCCACAATGAACTTTAAAATTCAGATCACAAGCCATCAATGGTTGTACATCACTAAAATACCTATAACACTGGTTGCCATAGTAACAAACACTGGAAAATCACATTGTCCCTTTTCAAACTCTCAACATGAAAGCAGCATTCTGTTAATGCTAATAGTACTAGTATCATAATGAACACCTTACAGCACGTAAAAAAAACAAATCAAAGTATCACCGAACATGATCACTGCTCCTGCAGAGCTGTGCATGGACAACGCATCCAATCTAACTCCCATTCCTATCTCCTATCCATTGCTGAACTCCTTATGAAGGCGAAACAATTACTTTGAATAAAAACAAACCTATGACAATCGTACAGTAACTACCCAGGCACAGAGCAAAGTTCATATGCTAATTACTTGTTCCAGCAAAAACACTCCAGATAATATCGCTAAACACATCATGATAATGGATCCCTTCAAAGCATGCTGAACAATAGCTCCTCTCAGAAACTAGTCTCTCCACAAATACATTATAAGGGTCTCCCTTACACGCCCACACCAACATAACTCTAATACACAATTACCGGTTATATTGATAGCGTACAAACTGCCTACCTAGCTCTGGAGTATAGTATACAAATATACCAAGCTGTGAGATTGTATAGTGGAAATTATCTATCTGAGGAGGGACTGGCATAGTACTATTTTTTCCGAGGGGTGAAGCCCCCGAGGAAAAAAATAGTAACTCATGCCAGTCCCTCCGAAGATAGATAAGTTCCACTTTACTTTCGAACTTAAAGCTTGGTATATTTGTTTTATATCCCTTTTGTAAAACAATAACAAATTGTAGCATACATGCCACAAATGCTCTGCGCTGGACTTTTCCGTCTGTCCCGATATCGGTTCATCCCGGGTAAATTCGCGACACGCCGCGCACAGCATTCACTGTGCACTAATTTACGTCTGTTCAGTTCCGACCGACCGAGAATGTGAACCTATGACTGAGTTCGGTTTGACCTACTGCAACTTGGCAAAAGAGGACTTTATAGCATCTATCAACAGTTCAAATACGAATGAAGTGATCAGATTCGTTGTGGATGTTTTTCGTGAATATTGCTCTAAGCGACGGACGTAGGAGCCCGATTCATTTTTTAAAAATTTCCTGCAGCTCGGGCAAATCCACGGAAATTCAAGTTGCGCCTCGGCTGCAACACCGCGGGAGTTCCCCCAGCGCGCTCAACGATTTTCCTTAAAAGGAAAAAAAGCAGCTGGTAAGAAATGTATCGCGCACTGTTACGAGGTAGTGAGCATGCGCAGTAGTGCCAAGGAAGAAAATAGTAAACAGAGCATGCGCAGTCCTCCCCATGAAAAAAGCTGAGGCTGAGGCAGATATAGTCAAATTATTTTGTAGTCTGCGAGCATCAATTGACCAATCACGTTCCCAGAATACTCATGAATATTCAAAGAAGAGATATAATTTCCACTATATATGTACTTTCGAACTCAAAGCTTGGTATATTTTGTAAAACAATAACAAATTGTAACATACAGGCCATAAATGCTCTGCGCTGGACTTTTCCGTCTGTCCCGTGCACTAATTTACGTCCGTTCAGTTCCGACCGACCGAGAATGTAAACAAACATGGCGACCTCTTATGACCGAGTTCGGTTTGACCTACGGCAAGTGGCAAAAGAGGACTTTATAGCATCTATCAACAGTTCAAATACGAAGATAGTGATCAAATTCGGCGTGGTTGTTTTTCGTGAATATTGCTCTAAACGACGAAAGTAGGAGCCCGATTAAAAAAAAATTAATGTCCTGCGGCTTGGGCAAATCAACGGGTATTCAAGTTGCGCCTCGGCCGCAACACCTCGGGAGTTCCCCCAGCCCGCTCAACGATTTTCCGCTAAAAATGAAAAAAAAAAGCAGCTGGGATGAAATTTATCGCGTACTGCTCGCAGTCAAGACAAATTTTGTTACCAGGTAGTGAGCATGCACAGTAGTGCCAAGGAAGAAAATAGTAAACAGAGCATGCGCAGCCCTCCCCATGTAAATATAGTGAAAAATATCCGGAGCTGAGGCAGATATAGTAAAATCATTTTGTAGTCTGGGAGCATCAATTGACTAATCACGTTCCCAGAATACTCATGAATATTCATAGAAGGGATTTGATTAAACATTGCTATCACTCTGTTACTAAGGTTAACAATAATAGCTTTAACCACAATCATTGATATTCATATATGGCTTATTCGGCCTTGTTGTACTATGTAAATATTTCAGATCAAGTCTAAGAACGAACAGTAATGCAATCAAAATATGAGCTCAGTAGGACGTTTCATGAACTTGTGGTGACAACTTCAGTAAAATCCTCGGTTTTGATTGGCTGAGAGGCACTAGCCTCTGACTGTTACTAAGGTAACTGTCGAAAAAAGACAACTTGTTAGACGAAAAATGTTCATGAAACGCCCTCAAGATATCCATTAACATATGTCTATTCAACTACATTACACCTCTATTTATCTATGAAAATGGCTTGTACTATCTATACCAAAATCATTCAACATCTTGAGTAGATATCACAGTCTAATGTTCAAGACGTAAATGCCAATAGTCACGAAAGTTCCCAAGCATTCCAAACAGATCAAAAATGCGTCTGTTTCTAGGTTTAAAGATATATAACCCACAGCAGACACTTAATTTGGAGTCCACTTATGAGGAACAGACTGTCACCAGGACTAACCTCTACTCGTTCTACAAGAAACCACTATTAAGAAATGCAAATTGAACAGAGCAAAGCTCTCATCTAGATATGAATACCTCACACTGTCCAAAATGCTAAAATAAGAAGATAATGCCTAAATCTGAACATCAATTCCCAGTCACAGATTTAACTCTAGGCTGTGTTTTAACGAGCCCTTTCATTAGGTGAAGACACCTAAACTGACACATTAATCTACGTATGTACTCGCTGGATAGACCTCTTCTTAGCCTACCGACATAAAAGTCCTGGCCCAACCGCCAACTACAGTGTACCTACATTCTCTTACCTAAATTATCCCCCGAATTTCCATTTCTCCACATGACCACTCAAACCCGAACTTCTTACAACACTACCAATACAATTCACTTATAATCAAAATAGTCCACAATACATACATCCATGGGCGGAAATCCCGGGGGGGACGGGGGGGGGGGGGGGTCGCGTCCCCCCCCCCCCCACCATTTGGAAAGGGGGGGACACAATATCAAATGTCCCCCCCCCCCACTATTTTCTGTCTGATTGAAATGTTTTCGAAAAACGTCATAACCCCCCCCCCCCCCCCCACCACCACCACCACCATTTCGAAGGGGGGGGGGGACACTATATCAAATGTCCCCCCCCCCCCCACTATTTTCGATCGTGTACCCCCACGAGACTGGGCGGATTAAATTTTTTTTCGAAAAACGTCATAATCCCCCCCCCCCCCCCTCCCACTGAGAGCATTTTCAGAGACTGGGCGGGATAAAAAAAAAAAAGGAAAAAAAACACCTCCCCAAAATCCCATCACTACCCCCCCCCCCCCCCCCCCCCCTCCCGCTCAGCTACTTCTTGAGAAAAAACATGTCCCCTCCACCTTCGGGGAGCGATTTCCGCCCATGCCCGTGACTATTTCAGAAAGGCATATATGGATTCATCTGTTCGAGTGTCACGTGATAAATTTGACTACTATGGTGTCGTGTAGCCCGACAATGTTGTCGAACTGCTAGCACGGTTAATCTTGTAATTCTGTGACTTGAGACGGAACGTTGGATGGTTGAACAGGGTGTGATAAATCATCCACGGTTTCTGTAGCCTTATAATTTTATTCACGGTACAGATTTGTACTTGATATCAAAATATTGAATTGAATTTTTGATGGCAAACAAGTATGCTAGTTTGCAAAGTACTAGATGTATACTAGATCTTATAGTCAATATGCGAAGTTTATGAGAATTTGGGTGACAAATAAAAAAGAAAAATCTAATTTCCACCAGGTTGTATTTCCGAATAGACTGGTAATGTAACGGCCCAATGATAATGTGAAAACATAATTCATGCAGTGTCATTCATGAGTCTACTGTTCGCCAAGCATTTGCAGAATGAATAACAGGGGTATCTGAGACGTTGTGAATTCAATTCACTCTCCGTGCTTCCCGTCAAATAAATAACATAATCAAGTTTAAGAGGGAATAAAACGAACGTCTCGTAATTGAAACACATGTGTCCCGTTGCAATTTTCTTACCTTTGCCATGCTTTTGGCATCATTCATGAACAATTATTATTATTGCAAACACAATGTGGCTAGTGAAGTGTACCAGTGTATTTTATACAATGCCTGCTATCATGACAGCGATTACTCTTTTTCTTTGTGTATAACATAGAAAGGCTTGAAACTGCTTGATAAATCGAATAATTATTCGAAATTGTTCATTAAGCTATTCGCAGATATAATGTAAAAGAAGCAATTTAGTCATTTGAATAATGACGTGCAACTCCCTCCAAAATGTGCATTAGTGATTTAGATTACTCGTGTGTTTAATGAAGGGAAACAAAAAGACATTTTGGAGTTGTATGGTGATTTCAATCGCTAATTGCAATGCGTTTTGGGGTTCGTTGCATCCTTCTTAAGTAGTCAGACTTCATCGCTTATACAGAACAGAATCCTCCGTATTATGTGCCAGTTCTCATTACCTTGAATCTTCGTTACCCCTGTTTGAACGTTGCTTAATGTTTTTGATATGAATAAGATGCAAATTGCCTGTTTAATGCGCAGATACTTTTCAAACCTAATATCTCATGCACATGTTTTCATTGAATGCTGAAATTCATCAGTACAATACCTTTTTAACCTGCAAAATTCCACATGTGGAAAGTTAAATACAAAATACTCTTTCCAAATCAGCCCGTTGTTTAGGTCCAGTAACCTAGATTTTATTACCAGCCCACATTCAGAATGCTTAGTTTCGTAATTCTTTTAAAATCAACTTATAAACAGTGTCAAAATAAAATGTAAGCCAAATTACAAATGTTAACTGACTGGCAATGGAAGCCACGTTGCTCAGTAATGTGTTTCTTTTGTAATAGCTTTAAACACCACATGGCCGTGTTAATTCGACTCATCTTCTAAAAGCCCTTATACCATATGTTTTATAATACAGGTAACCTAGGCTCTGTGGCGCACTGGATGCATCGCATTCTTAATTCTTTTGTCTATCCTTTTCGCAGGTAGGAGCCGTGCCTAATCTATTGTTACCCGCGTTTTTTTTCGGTTTGCCTGATTTTGCCCTAAGGGTATTATGTAATAGTATGTGACGAGACACATATGGGAGAACATGATTGGTAGATTTTGTCTTGGTATGATGGAACGAGGGTCCGAGGGTACATGAGTTTGAGGGAGTGGTGTGAGAAGCTATTTTGTCGTAACTGACGTGCTTTGTCACCCACGGGGAGGAGTCCTGTGCGCGGGAGAGTCTGGGGACTTGCTGCATGAGAGTGAGTGCATCCACCCCAACTCTAGCTGCCACTGTTTCTGCTCTCATGAGCGGGAAGTGCAGACGGCCGTCGTGTGGACACAAATTCCTCCGGGAGGCAGGCAACAGGATCTTCAATTCTTCAAAATAACTGTAAGTCTGAAACATGCCAGTTTGCGGGGAGTTTCTACAACTGTTTAATTTCTGTATAGGCAAGTCTTTCAGATTAAAGTTCGACTTTCTAAAAATCAGTGCTTTCAACTAAAGTGAACATTTTAAATGCAAACAATTTCTGACAGGAAAATTACCATTTCAAATTGAATGATTTCTTCTAGTTCGGAAACTGAACGTATATATTTTTCAGCAAAAACTGAAATGTGTTTAATTAGTAGTCATATGTCATAAACGCCCTCTTTTGGCAAGTAACAAAAGTCGGCCATTTTATGTCAGCCATGTCGAACTTTGAGGAAGCCTATATTGTTGGGTATTTCTCATTGATCGGTACCACCGTGTATTTACGGCATATATTTATATTGGGATGAAAATGAGAACTACTTTAGCGTGGCTATATGTTTTGATAATCAATGGTTTATGCAACTTACGCATTTTGTTAACAAGCGGTCATAAGTAATGGTTGCTGGTTAAATGGAAGTATTGCACAAAGCAGAGGTATGAATCATTCTAGCACTGGACATTATTATGCTAGTAAATGGCTATTATGGTAATTGGAGATATCGAGGAGATATCCGGTTGCTGTTTTTTTTTTTTTTTGCGAAGTCTATTAATTGGTAAACCAAATAGTGTGATTATTGTCATTTTAAGATGTCGTGTGCTTTACAAAATATAAAGTTAAAGCGTATAAGTTATACTTGGGTTGAATATATATTTATGATTCGGTGTAACTGTATTTCAGACGTAATCAAGGGTTCAGCCATCACGTGCCCTTGCACCCAGACCGGGCGGTGACAGTTCGGTTTCCTGGTCTCCTTCATCGACGTCACCGAGCATCGAGGATCGCAACTACAACCACCTCAGCTCGGGCATCGACGTCCTACCGTGTAACCTCGACAGCGGGTCTTTCGATGAACTCGCGCTTCAAAAATCAACGTTATCGCGATCGCGTCGTCAAGGCAACCGGGTTGTATTGACGCTGCACACTGCGCTGAACATTATCAACCGGCCATGTGCAGGTTTTGATATCTGTACCGAAGATAGTTTGATGTAAACCAATAATTTCATTCATTACTTTTGATATATATATGACTAGTAGACAGAGTCAATCGGAAAGTATTTGATTGTTTATCCATCATCATGCCTATTTAAAGATTATTGTATTGAGGCAATATTTCACTGTTCAATTCAATTGATATGTGTATGTTATTGCGTTTCATTATAATCTGATTATTTCATGCATTCCTTTTAATCAAAGTTTCATTTTGAAACTACATAAATATTAGTTCCGATTTTTATTAATTATTTATCTTAATTATGAAGAACCCACTATGTGACAAAAAGCATTCATCCTCTCTAAATACTCTTTACCTGGCGCAACATAGAATAAAATAAGTTAGCAGCTTTAGCTCCCCGGTGTAATTATTTTATTTACATGATTTACCTGCATGCTCTTTTTACACAGGTGTACCCAATTTATCAAGCCAGTGAGGCATTTACGGGTAAACCTTCTTCTGCATTGTTTATACTTATATATTTGACTCATGCATACTTATTTGCACTAGAAACTCCACCTCAATGCATGTCATGTAGTTATACACTAACAATTAAACACATTCTCCTTGAATGTGTTGAACTTGCAAATATTCGTATTAACTTTTTGATTGTCCTGACCTCAAGACATTATTTAGAGATATTTCGCGATTATGTGTTACAAACTTTCGAAAGAAGATCAATCTTTACACTTGATTTTAAGTGGAAAACTGATCGTATCCCAATCACAACATGTATACCCTTGGGCAACGTATTTTATTCCAATTGCCTAGTCTTTCGGAGGAGACTTTAAACCGTCGATCCCGTGTAAAGGAGAGTCACACCATTGGCACGTTAAAGAACATGCTTCTCTTTTCATAAAGAGTAGGGAAGTTATTCCGAGGAAGTAGTTAACATATTGATTTATTTCTGATTTATAATCCTTCTCAAATTCTGTAAATCACATTAGGGAAACTTGAATGGTGTAATCTTTTTGGATGAACTGTTCGACACTTATATGACACTCAAGTGTTAGTAGTGTCGTTAATATCTTATCAGTCAATCAATCAACCAATCATTGTTTATACTTACATCTCTGCAATACTCATGTTGTGCCGCTTTTTATTAATCGTCGCTATTGCCGATCAGTCACTATTAATATTTTCCTATGTGAAGTCATATGTTGATATAATACATGTTTCAATTTTGTATATTTTTTAGTTCTAGATTCGATGTACTGGTGTCATGACGCGACCCATCGACATCGCCTGGCCCGCCAATGCCAAGGAGATCGCGCGGGAGATCCTGGATTATGTCACGGACGGCGACACACGCCCTCTCCTGGTCCATGCCTTCTCCGTCAGCAGCCACGTGCGTCTGCGGAGCGGAGTAGCCGTTAGGCCTTGCATCGGTGCGTTACCGCATCGTTGCTCAGATCCTGTACAGTTGTATTCTCTCCAGGGATAGCTACGAGGGTATCTACTCGTAGGACGCCAACAACTCCTTTACGCAGTTTGTCACCAAGAGGGTTACAGAGACCTACCATTGGCTGACCAATAAGTACACCATGGATAGCATCGTCAAGGTGAGCTTGAAGGGTGAACTCTCCCGTGAGCATTGGCGTGAAGATGTAGTTCGCCAATGTGGTTTTCAGGAAATGGTAATGTAAAAGTTAAAGGTCCGTCTCATTGGTGGAGATGTCGCAAGGACAGCATAGATAAGTTACAGAGACTTACAGGAGACTTGAAAAAAAATAAAACACATTCGAATTCACGATGACCCGTCTGGTCTCGCAACGACTCGGTCTCAAACAAGCCACATATTTCTAACATTTTACAAGGCATAAACTCAGCAGTAATTTACATCTTGGGGAATCATAATTCATAATGATTCATTAATGTATGAAGGAAAGCGAGAATTCCATAAGAATTTCCAAAGAAACAAAGCAGAGTTTATTAACGGTCCTACTGTTCTGCATTGTCCTTCAGGTGAATGAGATCTTTACTGGCCGCACGTTCAAGGCGCCCGCCCTGAACCTCTTCTTTCGCGATGACCCGATCGCCACGGCCAAGGAAAACGACGAGTTGGTCGAGCAGAGGCGCAAGCATGTGGAGAGCGACCTTGACGTCAAGTGTTGCAGAACTCCCCACTTTGCGAAGTACAGTGACGAGTAGGAGGAGAGCATCTACGGCTTTATGGGCAAGCTGACACTGCAGCGCTGCCGCACGTTCCAGTTAGAGAAACTCAGCAGTAATTTACATCTTGGGGAATCATAATTCATAATGATTCATTAATGTATCATAATGAAAGCGAGAATTCCATAGGAATTCCGTCGTCGGCGGGGACGCTACTGTAGGAAGCGCCAAAGCAGGCCGAATTAAAGTAGAATGAGTGAGGGAGCTCAACAAATGGACACTAGGCTAAATCTTCCTAAAGGAGTGGTCACTATAGACTGTAGGATGGACTTTGCCACGACTTAACGAAGGATGAGTGAGGGAGATAATTAATCCGCGCAGCCAGCTTGACAAATGAACAAGAAATCTCTCCTACCAGAGATGCCATTATAGGATGGACTTTTGCGAAACTTGACAAAATGGTAAGGGAGAGAGAGAGCCCGCAGAGCTAGCGCAACAATCTTGCCTAAAATGAAGGTCACGATGAATTAACGGATGGGCTTTGGAACGATTTGAAGAGAACGCGCAGGAGGAACACCGGGGTAACTCCACACATGTCCTATATAAATATCAGTGACACATCTCTCTCTTGATTAAGCTGCGAGCTTTAGTATTGACTGGTCAGAAATAACCGCCAATCTGAATTGTTTACATGCCGAAACTCGCACATCATTATTGAACCAGCGGACTGCATCTCCTTTGGGGTATTGAGCATTAGTTTATAACTGATGCAGGGGAACAAAAGGTATTTTGTATCCACCCATTGGACTGTCAGTATAGACATGCTCACCGTAATAGCGGATCATATTCAGATATGCCTAGAACGAGTATTTACCTAACTTGTGACATATGACTTAAGTCATAGATGTATGTGTTATGTCACACAAAGAAGAATGTTTCATTATCATGTATGCATATTGTGAAACTGATATGTGAGCCAAGAATCTGGAGGTTGAGATTTTGTACGTCGTATACTGTGTAAAGTTTACTTGAAAGAGTTTGGATTGATGAAAAAGAACCATACAAACCATACCAATTAACCAATTTACCAATTTATACTATCCCCATATTTACACTTCCTAGTATAAGAAAAGTATTTACATAAAATGGGAAATCTCCTACAGGATTATTAAGTTGATGAGCATCCTGACTGACTGGTTTACCATGATATGCAATTGATACAAAGAGCTCAGTACAGAGAAATGTGTGGCACTCCATGATCGCCTAAGTCACACGACAAAGCACCCAGAGAGAGAGAGAGAGAGATAGTATATCAAGCAGTCATATCAACATAAGATAGCTTGGACAGACCACAAGGCAAATCATGATCGTTGAATTATTTCACGAAAAGTTAAATTGCATGCATGAATACTTTTGAACAAAGAATGATACGACCTCTCTTAACCCTAATACTACCGGGGTATTTCAAAGCATGTTAGGATGGGGGGGGGGGGGCATTATGGCCATGGGCCGCCCGATTCCCTCATTTTTTTTTTTTTATAAGGGTCAAGAATTATGTACTCTACCAGTTGTATAGCTGAATAGGTTGTGGTAATTATTTCTTACGTATTTCATTGTTTTTTGTCAAGCGCATTTTGCGATTTGGGTGTAAGTGTGCGTGAATGTGGGTGTATGTGGGTTTGTGTGTGTTGTAATTATTTACACTTCCTATAAGAAAAGTATTTACATAAAATGGGAAATCTCCTGCATGATTTTGTCGATATGGTTGTGCTCAGTCATATAGAGAAATAGCGAAATTTCAGTCACATGTGTTTGGTAAACGTAATCTGGTATTTGCACGGTAGGTCCGATCGTCATAAATTTGGTATCAAAATGCGCGAAAAGGATCAGAAAAAAAAAAATCGTGTTCGTTTCGAAATATTGAGGTGTTCGGAAGTACCGACAAATAAATGACGGGTGGTGGGGGACTAATGCACCCCCGTGAGTATTATGATTAAAGGATTATGTGAAGCACGTTGAATTCTCAATACTGCACATATAAGGGAAAGTCGTCCCATGATGTATTAGTGTAAGAGACCGGCGGCATGGATCATTCTTCGACACATATCCCCGTCACACACACGCCTGAGTTGCAAGTAATAGCATGTGAAGTGCACAGTATTGATGCAAGAACACGACATGGAATTCATTCTCTATGAGAAGCAGAATAATTGTGGTTGTATTTAATTGAGGAAAGCAATGTTTTAGCAAACTATTTCTCTCTCAAATGACATTCTATTGCATGTGAATCTCCAACGATATAAGCTATCCATCATGTACATTGTATATCTATATATTCATGTTATCAGAATCAGTGTTGGCGTGTGTAAAATATCTAATTGGTGATTCAAATGGCCTAGCTTCTTTGCATTGTAGAGTGTACAGCTCGGTTTTTCTTGATTTCCGAGATGTTCCTTCACATATACATATATGATTCTCTCTGCTTGTGATCTGCGTCGGGTTTCACTGAAACTCCTTGCGTCGGACGCAAGGACGACGCAGGGAAGGATTGTAGAAGTTTGCAAGCAAGCTGCCAACTCCACGTAGAAAAACACGGACGGCCGGTTGTGACCATGGCATAAAGCATCCTAGTATAAATGTACTTATCTTTTAAAGGATGAATAAATAAGAACTTAATCAGTTATATTTCTAAGCATTTAATAAAGACAGCATTATAAAAGAACAGGTGTGTATTTTTAATTTTTAGTTCTTAAAATGAAATGTATGTTTGTCACATCCCACCTAATATCCCTCATTCTTATTTTCAATTTTATATTGTAATAAATTATTTTACTTTCTTACTCTGATTTTAGTTGTATTTTTGTGGGGAGGGGGGGGGGTCAGCCAGCAAATAATATGTAAGAAAACAACATGACATTTTTTATATTCAGGAGAGTTTTTGTCGACAATTGCCAAAGTGTTGCATCACTGTTTGAATTGAGTTTTGATTAGGACAATTCTCTGCATCCACAATACAGTGTATAGATATTTGAATGTTTCCTTCATCAAAACAATGAGCATTTACATGATTATACATGGACCAGTTTCATCATTACCGTATTGATATATGTCATGAATTTGAAAATGTTGATGCATTCAAGAATAAAAAAAATGTATTTGTGGGGAAAATAAGCAACCGTCTACGTCTGCTTATCTGAATATGGAGTACCGAAGTGTGACGCCATTTGAGCATTATTGTTAAGACAAATGGCTCTAAACAATACGGGCAGAACAAGCAGCGGTGATTACAACGGGGAATGTAATTGAGAATGCCGGACACTAGCCCGGTATACAGTATCGGACAGGTAAACCTCTCAGTTGAGTGAGTTTGTTTAGAGCCAATTTGTCTTGACAACATGTTCATATGACGACACCACTTCGGTACTCTATATGAACGAATGCTTGCATCGGAAGAGAAAAGAATGAAGATGGCTTTAGAGAAACAGAGGGGGGGGGGTAGAGAGAGAAAAAGAGAGGAGGAGGGAGAGAGAGAGAGGTGGAGAGAGAGGAGGTTGGGAGAGAGAGAGAGACGGAGAGAAAAGCGAGCGCCATGGAAAAGTAGTAACATTTATCAATTATCTCACAGCATAGAAGATGTCATATCATAGTTCACGTTACTACAAGATTGTATCAGATTTATAGGGCTCTCGGGTCACTTTCAGGATATATTTGGGCAACAAATCCCCCCCTCCCCCATGGGATTTTTTTTTTCATAAATTGCACATTTCCTTATATCAAAAAGAAAATTACCTAAGTAATAGATAGAAACTTGTTGACAATCTGCAAGTATATATGTTTAATACTCTATGAAAACGTACCAACATCAGCAATCGGTCTGTTGGCTCAGTTGGTAGAGCGTCAGACTGATAACCTGAGGGTCATGAGTTCAATTCCTGACATAGATGCTCTTTTGGTTTTTTTCTCGTTGATTTGAAACTAATAGTCTATACGCTAAAATCACCAAGCAAAACCACCGATGTCTTATAGCCTAGTGGTAGGGTAAGCGCCGGGACTACCTCACACTCGTGCTAGCGAGCACGGGTTCGAAACCCGCTAACTCCAAGGTTGCAAAGCCAAGGTTCAAGGATTGTCGGATGGCCCGGCAAAGGCATTGGGATCGCCCTTGTTCCTCCCCTAAAGAGTTAGAGTCTATAGTTCTTATAGGCTATAGTTTTTAGGAGGTAGGAAGGGATACGCGATGGGCCGGTCGCCATACCAGAAGGGAACTAATGGTAGTCGGTAAAGGGTGATGAGCCCGAAGTCACGACACCTGAACTCCTGGCAACCATCGCTTAACCTTTTATTTTTTGTTGTTGAACTATTGACTTTAATTGTTGTTTTCCTTCTATCTTTGATGACAACAATCATCCAGAGCCTTATCATCTTTGTTGTTCCGTTTTTCATTATTCCATATTCCTCTTCTTATTACTTTTCTGCCCGGTTTTTTGTCCATTGATTTTCTACACTTTCCTGGAGCATGTTGCATATAGGTTTTAAATTCCACCTTACCATCAATGGTAGCTACCGAGAAAACCTATCTGCAACATGACCCTGATCTCTGATATCATCCAATCTTTCTTATTTGCACAGAGTAGAGGGTATCCTCAACCAGCAAGGCTATCATTCAATCCTACAGCGGAAGGCCTTCCCTTCAGGGAAACGCCTGATCAGAGGAGGGTTCGTTTTCCAGTAGAACAATGACCCAAAGCACACGTCACGACTATTCAAAAAATATGCAAAGGCTACTTCAAGAAAACGGAAGAGACACAAGTCCTGGCAATCATGGATTGGCCGCCCCAGTCTACAGATTTCAATCCCCTTTCTTGTCATTTATGTTTTTGAATAAAAAAAAGAGGTTTCCATACAAGTTAAACACTAAATACCGTTAAATTTTATTTGCGTGTTTGACTTCTAACTAGGAAAAGGAAAAATGAATGAAGTTACGCATTTAACCCTGTATAATGGTGAAAAGGTCTGGATATCTAGATTGAGCGAATGTAATAAAAAGGTTAGAATTTTGAGAAAATGCCATAGTGACTGGTAGGCAGCCATTTAATAGAGTATAACTTTGTTTGAATCAAGGATAAAATGTACATTCTTATATACTATTCACTTGAAAACGAAACTTAATTGAACTGTGCTATGAGCCTGAATATCAATAAAGCCTACCAATTATACACTGAATGCAGGTGTTCCTAAACTTTTGGAGTTCAGTGTATCTCTCTTACTTTCTCCCCCACTACATATTACTCTTACTTCCTCTCGATCTCCCTATACGGTACACACAGCTGGCCACCATACCGTACCGGGTAGGCATGGGGGGAAATCCTGGGGGGGGGGGGGGGGACGCGTCCCCCCCCCCCCCCCCACCATTTGGAGGGGGGGACACAATATCAAATGTCCCCCCCCCCCCCCTCACTACTTTCGGTCGCGTACCTCCACGAGACTGGGCGGATTATTTTTTTTTCGAAAAACCTCATACCCCCCCCCCTCCCCCCACTGAGAGCATTTTCAGAGACTGGGCGGGATAAAAAAAAAATGAAGGAAAAAAAACACCTCCCCAAAATCCCATCACTACCCCCCCCCCCCCCCCCCCCCTCCCGCTCAGCTACTTCTTGAGGAAAAACATGTCCCCTCCACTTTCGGGGAGCGATTTCCGCCCATGCATGCATCCAACATTGACACAATAGGCCATTAGACATATTAACCTTGGCCAGAGACAAAACCCGTAAATATATAAATTCAGCAAACGACTACTCGATCAACAAAGTAAACGCACGCGACATTTCAGGAGAATGCTACGCGCACCGAAAATGGCCTTATGCGATGCAAACTCATTCATACACGTTCGTATGTACCGTGGTCTATGTACGTACATATGTATAAGTAGGCCTATTGTGTGTAAGGATTTCTGAACACTAGGAATAACAATACAAGGTCATAATAAAAAGCCAAATATTAACAATCCACTCACACTAAATAATTGTATCATGCTCCAAATTACGTTTTATACATTCGTAATCAACCTACACATCAGTTATCATTATAAACGAATGATATATTGCCGAAACTAGTATATCCAAATTTCTTCCACAAAATGTTTGACTCACCTGCCGGGGAAGCAGAAAAGTGCCGTCACGCGCACGCGCACTGAAGCACGAACGCCCCCTTTTTGTTACCTGCTAAGTGCTATATAGTATATCGCCGTACGCACCCCTCACACAAACAGACGCACACATGTACACACATTTTTATTGTGATTTCATTGATATGAAATAACATGTTATTTTTTTTATATAAAGGTGAGCTTTTTCTAACAAAAAAAAATCACAGAAGATATTATTTACAGTTTTGTTCTTGTTTTTTACTCATTTGAATCTCGAATTTCACCAACTGACCTTTACAACCTCTTACAATCTAAATCTCTTCCCTTTTCTAAGCAAAACAATCCGTTCAACCTTTAATATTTTCAAAAACGTAATTATTTGTAATAAACCTTCACACTCACACAATTATGAAACCTTAAAGTTAGCCTTTACACATTATTGTGCCATTAATGGAATCAAATCCCCCCCCACACACATACACACACACACACACCCACATACAGAAACACACACACTCACACACACACACACACACACACACACACACACACACACACACACACGCCCGTTTACTTCATGTGTAGAAGGGGCGGGCCTCTGGGCAAGGTTCTGACGAGGATTCTACACGGGATCTTCGGTCGCGTTGGGAGAATGAATGGCGCCACCAGACGACAGCAAGATGCTTCCCGAGGATCCCAGCAAGTCCACGTCCTGAATCCAATACGAATCAATCGAAATGACTATTAAATAAAAAATAAATCATGTATGAAATCAGCTTCGTTTTGCTGTTACTCTCCATGTGAATAGGATTGATTGATCAATAGCTTTTGAGATTTGAGGAACCTTAATCTACAGCTTGCTAGCCTTTGACATTATCCACCAGGCTACCGCTTGGCTTATGATACGTACGCACTAATACCCACGATTTCCATTTTCTTGCTCACTTTTTTTTGTATCTTCATTGATAATGTAGATAAACATGCGATCCACTCGAAATAGTTAAACGTCAACACATTTGGAACTGATGATAAAAACAAGCAAGAAGATAATGAAACTAAACATGTCTTTGTATTGAATCGATATATTTTCCCCCATTTATAGGGTAAAAAAGAAAATAAATAAGGACATTTCATAATTATTATATTGACTGGCACACCACAAAAATATACGGGTTAAGATTTATGTTCATCCGATGCTTAGTTCAACTCCATGCAATTACAGTGCACGTACATTAAACGAAGCAAGTTCACACGGAATATCAAACGCACTTTACCGTGCACCTACTGCTCCCTTCCCCTCCATCAACTCCAAACCCAGGCTTGCAAAACCGGGTTCCTGGTAGGAGTTCCGGATACTTTAAAAAAGGGAGTTTTCGATCTGTGTGGAGATCGACGGCCTGCAGGTCCAATGACGTCATATTGAAGCTTTGACCCAAGTATTGGACCCCCGTCTAGTACCCGAATCAAGAACGCATTTAAAGGGGGTTTATGGTCCTCATGAAAACGAACATCCCGTTCTTAAGACTTGAAGCATGCGCAATATGATTCAATTGGACCTAATCGCCGTCCACGTCCACACAGATCTAAAAGCATCCTAGTAACTAGAAAGTCCGAACCTTTATTCGCCTTAGTTTGGGCAATACGTTCGTCAGAAAGACATCCCACCACGTCTTGACGTAAACGAGGCGGTGCTCATCAGGCAAGCCCGGTGGGAGAGAGAGGGTGCCATTCGCTGCCTCGTACCGGTACAGCCACGGCTTCACTGGGCCTAGGAAGTGGACTATACGGGCTTTATGCCCAAACCTGAAAAGGGTGTCGGATAAAACATGTGTGTATTGCTATTCTCATATGTGTTCTTCTTTTGATACAGGCAAACCTATCACAAGGCCTTTGTCACAACTGGTCGTGCGTGTGTTTAACACATGCGTGTCCGCAGCTCACACCGTGCCAACTCCAGCGTGCTGCGACGCAAGGATCGATATCGATCGGAACTTGCTATCAATATTGATCGTAGCTTGTGTCGATCTATTGTAACTATCTGATTGAATGCAAAATCAGGCATAGGCTTTGATTTGAATTAGACAATGATAGACAGCATTGATGGTTTGTGATACGGTGATTGTATATAGATAGCAACTCACTCGAAATGATACAGGGCCCTGGTGTCTTTCAAATACCTTTTCTATATATTTGTATCTACAATATCATACAGCGTTTCTAAGCGCAATCAGACCAAGAAGGAGCGGGGAGAAAGGGGAAAATAAAAAGATTTTTAAAGATGGGCAGGAACATCCACCCTTTCCGACTTTAGCCTCCCCCCCCCCCCCCCCCCTAAAAAAGGACCGTTTCCACGACATGCCGATGTTAAAGTCGCTATTGATCGAAAATTCCACAAATATTACAAGGTTTCTTAATCTGTGAGACACACCTCACGTAACAAGGTTCGTGCGTGTATTTCTTGGCGGTGGGCATGTTGTCCGTGAATGGAAGATGTCGTCGTATATCTGCCGTCCCCCAGTCATGGAAGAAATCGTTTAAGAGCCCCTGGTCG
The DNA here is from genome assembly GCA_963669155.1 of Arbacia lixula. Taxonomy (NCBI): domain Eukaryota; kingdom Metazoa; phylum Echinodermata; class Echinoidea; order Arbacioida; family Arbaciidae; genus Arbacia; species Arbacia lixula. Next base: position 5,127,761 of record OZ022590.1, on the reverse strand, counting down.
CCGCCTGTGAGGTTATTTATTCAAAGTTGAGAAACGAAGGCAGAAGAGGAGGGAGACCATAGTTAAAACCCCTGTAATAAGTTGACCTGAATAAAAGCAGATTAGGGAAACAGATAAACTAAAGGTCCGAGAAAAATCAGACATAGATGAGGAAGAAGGTTATTTGTGTTTGAAATTCTAAATCGTTACAATGAGTTTGCTCTCTCTCTCTCACTCTCTCTCTCTCTCTCTCTCTCTCTCTCTCTCTCTTTCTCTGTTGTCCTCGTGACAAAAGACTATGTTCATAGTCTGTGTGGGTGAATCCGTTAGTAACTTCCGTTACAATCATCACAATGTCACCTCTAATTCATGAAGCTTCTGACAGAAAATATCTTTTTGACTGACATGTGTGACGCACAATGGCCATTGTGGCCATTCTGCCTTGATTATCTGATACACACCCATTTTTATGTCCAAATTTGCTTCAAAGTTACAATCTCAATAAATATCTTAAAGATTTTTACAAAAATAATGCTTCATAAAGTTTCTAAACAAATTGACATCCGTTGACTTTATGGTGTGTAACTTTCAGCTTCATTCAAATGTTTAACTTATCTTTAATCGTTTTTCAAAAGTATCAATATTTTTTTAAACACGTTGAAGGAACTAAACATGTTAGACCTGACTTATTTTTCTCAATGTTTACCAATCTGCTGTATTATTCTAGCCAATTAATTTCCAGGGGTTTATTTCTTTTAAAATGGGAAACATCGAGAGAGACATGGCTGAAGGGACTAAACCTGACTAGTTGCGGACAGAGAACAGATGTGGTTGGAGACCTCCCCAGTGAGTATTCGGGAGTGTTGTGGTTGTTGTTGTTGTTTTTTTTGCGTGAATTATGAATTATTGGCTTATTGGAGGCATTCTTTTCGACTCATAACATTATTTTTTTAATTTTTTTACATAGACTCTATCTTACATCTTAGGCCTATTATTGTGTATTTTTTATTTTCCATTATTTGATGATGATGTATAACTGTTAAAAATTACTGTTGACACTTTTGAAAAATGATATTAAGAGTTCAAGTTCGTATCATATTTAAATTCCAAGTCAAAAGATGTCAATATTATTAGAAGCAGGTTTCGTGACTTTTCACTAATCATCATTCTTGTGATAATCCTTAAATTATTTAAGACATTTTCCATTTTTGGAAAAGTTTCAATCTAAAATGTGTGTGCATCAAATAATTAATTCAGAAGACAACAATACCATTGTGAATCACACTACATTCCACACTGTGCTTCATGCAAGAAGCCCAATGAATTACAATGACACTGTAGTAGCTGTTGCTAGTGGATTCACATGTGTGATGCACAGTGGGCAATGGGGGCTTTTAACACCTAGTTTAGCAACAAAAAAATCCGAAAAAGTGGATTACTGAAAGCTTTAAGAATATTATACTTCGTTCCTTAAAATTTACACTCTTAAAAAGCAATAAAAAAAACCCCTAAAATTTGAACATCTTTTTGTCGAAGTTGTCAATATTTTGGGAAAGCAAGGTTTTTGACATTCAAGCAATTAATATTCTTATCATTTACCTTTGAATATCTAATTAGATTTTTTTTTTGGCTTAATCAGGCCACAAAATGAATAACAAAAACAAATCAAGCTGAAACTTGAAAATATTTTTGTCGAAGGATGTCAGTATTTTGGGAAGGAAGGTTCTTGATATTCGAGCATTGACACTTTAGTTGCAGTTGCTAGTGGAATCACAGGTGTGATGCACAATGGGAAATGAAAGTTTTTAACACCTAGTTTAGCAACGGAATATCCGAAAAAGAGGATTACTGAAAGCTTTAAGAATATCATACTTCGTTCCAAAAAAAAAATCACATTTAAAAGGCAATAATAAAAAAAAAGAAAACTGAAATTTGAACCTCTTTTTGTCAAAGATGTCAATATTTTGGGTAGCAAAGTTCTTGACATTCGAGCAATTAATATTCTTTTCATAGTCCTTTGAATATCTAATTAGATATTTTTTTTTGTTAAATCAGGACACTTGTAAGTGTGTGTATCAGGTGATTAATTCAGAACACAACTGTGCCATTTGTGCATCAAACCTCTAAATCCACAAGCAACTTCCATCACAGTTTCATTAATAATGTATGATGGAGGTGGATTGAGGTGAAAAACAAAATTGTTTGGGTCCTGATTGGTCAAAAATTGAAAATCTAAGCATTTAAAGGATTAGGAGAGGAATATTAATAGTCCATTTTCGTCATGTATTGACAACCATCTCCCCAACTGCCTAGTAACAAGCTATGTCATTCACCTCTATTCCGTGATTCAGCTTTAAGAAATCTATTAGTTGTTGCTACTCGGACAAACAACCTGTAGGGTTACCATTGGAAAATATTGTTAAATGAAGTGTATGTTTGCATACGTAACGGATATGGTTTGTTGATAACATGACATAAAACCTGCTCTTAAAAATCCATTCTTTAACTTTTTTTATTTTAGCTTGATTCGAGTTGTAACTTTTGTTATTTGGTTACAAAAATGCCAAATATTACGCCTATTATCTTCATCACAAATGTGCCATTGTTCAAATGAAATATTGTTATTCAGGGGGTATACCTACACACTTTGTACCACTTAACTAAAAAAAAAATAATTACGAATAATTAGACTACTGTAGTTATTTTCAGCTATAACATTAACAGTGATGTTGAAATGAACGGCACAAGGCATGATATAGTAACCTAATTCCAAGAATTAATCTTTGTTCATTGGCTTATGAAATCAGACGATTTGAAGTAAATTGAAATTTAATTTGGCATAGGTGAATGAACCCTAAGATATGCAAGTGATTCAGTTGGGTCAATAGACAATTAGTGTGCATTGGCCTATGAGATCGAATGATTTTAATTTTTGCGCAGAGGTAAGCAGGAGATTTATTTGGGTCAAGAGACAATTAATGTATATTGTTTTATAATTTTCATTATTGTGCAGTGGTAGCAAGTGGTTTAATTTTGTCAAGAGACACTCAGTATCTGTCGTTCTAACTCTATCCTGGCTGAGATGCTCTGCATGTAACAAGATAAGTTCCAGAAAATGTTTTTACTTCCGTCATTTAATGATGAGTTAAGAGACAAAATGTTATTTCTACCCCCGAAAATGTGTCATCATGACCATATTTACCGTCAAAGCTCCCGTGTCTGGACGCGTGTTGAAGCAGCTGTTTAAATGTGTCCGTAGAGGGCTTGAAGACGAACACACCCGAGTTAAAGCAATCCGGCCAAGACTTGTTCCGGGCGGCCGAGAACTCCTCTCTCTCGAATAAATCATCAATGTTCTTCAGTACCTGCAGGTACCATGTGCACGGGAATACGTCAAACAGTCAACCGTTAGTATATTTTCAAACGGATTACATACAAACAGAATATCGAGCTGTGGCGTCATAATTATGAGCATGTTGTCAAGACAACTGATCCTTAACCATGTCGATAGATCGGACAGCCGGGATCACTGCGGGGACTGTTTTGGGGAGTGCCTGACGATAGCCCACTAACAATATCAGACGAGTGAAAGTCTCACTTGAGTGATGTTGCTTAGAAACAGAAACCTGTTTAACAATGGCTATGGCGTCATCACTTTGGTACGCTGTTGCAAAAGTTACTGATTGTTGCTAACACTATACATTATAATTCCAAATGAACAAGCACTGTTGTTAAATATAGATACTATTAAGAAAATGGGTTGATATGCGTCCTCCCCCCCCCTCTCTCCCCCCCCCCCCCCCTCTCTCTCTCTCTCTCTCTTTCTCTCTCTCTCTCTCTTTCTCTCTCTCTCTCTCTCTCTCTCTCTCTTCCTCTCACTCTCACTCTCCTTCCCTCGTTGTCTCTCACATAACCTGGCAAGTCGGTCTTCGAAAATGAAGAAGTCTTACCAAGTTGTCATTAGGCAAAAGGAAAGCTCTGCCCGGTGGTTAAGCACTTATTTGAGTTAGGGACGATTTAAAGCAATATCCTCTTTGCCTCTGTAAATTTCACTCATCCTACCCCCAACGCACCCTCCCTACCTTTCATAATGTTTCTATCACCGTGTATTATTTACCGTATTGGCAGTGTGCTACATTACCCTATATATTTCATCATATCACCCAATTCTTGTGGAACTTTTCATTTCATTTGCATGATTTGTCAGTTCCAGAACGTTTATTTATGACACAAAACGATTAAGGCTTAAATTAGGACTAATGTTCATATTATGGAAACTCCTGACGTGAATTGTCATGCTTTGCTCTTTTACGACCTTCCCATGGGCATGATGGGTAATTACAGACTTTAATAGTCCATTTTATTTCCTGTTATTTACAATCGTTTACAACAAGATAGTATGAGAGTTCGCCGAACTCTAAACCGCAAGTTATTTTGCTACATCATTGTTTTAACATGAATCTAATCTATGGACTGGGCCATTTAATCAATCTAATACCCCAAAAGAACACCAACATGAAAACATGTTTACGAAAGAAGCATGCACTACACTGGAGGAACATACTATCATGACCGTATCTGAGTGTATAGATAAGGCAGTATCACGGTCAAGACATAATTGATCACGTGACAATAATGTAACGTCAACAATACGATTAGTCGAGTAGTAATGATAGCCAAGAACAATTTCCCACATGCTTTAAAATGCCTATTATATTGGAATAGGACTAGACAACTTATGACACTTTTGAAAAAATGGTTCAAACAAATTGAAAACACAAATCAAGAATTTTTTTACACATCATCTCAAATAAAAGCAGGTCATTTTTTCAGAAGTAAGTTTCGTATAAGCTGGTGAATTATGATTTTTGTAATGATCCTTGAAATACTTAATGAGATTTTCACTTCTGGACATTTTTTTGCATAAAATTGTATGTATGCGCTGATTTATTTAGAACATAACAATACATCACACCTGTCAATCCACCAGCAACTTCCATCACAGTTTTATTAATAATGCATGATGCTTCTGGAAGACATACCTTGAATTAATCATTTGATACACACAACTATTTAGGGCCAAATTTGTCCAAACGTAAAAATCTCCTTAAAGGGCCCCTGTCATCAAAATATATGTTGACTTCTGTTGATGCAACTTGATATGTTTATAACAAAATCACTAACTGTTCAATGGCAATATGTGTCCTATATTTTAAAATAATTTTACTACATTTTTTTCTCAGCATTGATAATCCCCGCCTCCAAAATATCCTCTAAGTCAAGATTCCCACTGTGACATCATCAAAGGTAGAGATTAGCAGGATTATAGACATAATTTATGCACAAACTAAACATTGCAATGACTACCTGCAAGTGCTTATAATAGCATCACATAGCTAGCACATTTCTGACATAAGGAAACAATTATTCCCACATGAAAGGTTGTTACATGGACATGGTATTGTGTGAAGACATATGATGCTCTTGTGGGCAGGTGGAGTTAGTCATTGGAATCTTTAATTTGTGCATAAATTCTGCTTATTATCCTGCTAATTTTTACCTTTGATGATCACATAGGGGGAATCTTGAGTTGGGGGATATTTTGGAGGTGGGGCTTATCAGTGCTGAGAAAAAATAAATATAAATTATTTTAAAATATAGGATACACACTTCCATTGAACAGTTAGTGATTTTATTATGTACATATTATGTTGCATCAACATAAGTCGACATACATTTTAATGACAGGGGACCTTTAAATATTTAAAGGATTATTACAAGAATAATGATTGATAAAATTACAAGAAACTTGCCTCTTGAAAATGACATCCTTTTGCTTTAAGTGTAAATTTCACCTTGATTTGAGGTGAAACTTTTTCTAAATCATTTGTCAAACGTGTCAAAAATTAATTTTTAACAAGAAGTAGATGCTTTTGATTTTCTGTATACATCTTCATTTATGCAATTTCCTCCTCCCCCTAATTGTACAATTAGTGATGTCCCTTCATTATTTTGTTCTTATGGCCAATTAGTAATCAGATGTTTGTATTCTTAGGCGAATCTGCCACAATCTTGATGTGATAAAAACCGCATTGCATTTATTCCCTCGTCCACATATCGCCGAAGTAGGTTTTTTTTTTATTCCTTTTCGATGTATACAAGAAATCCATGAATAAAGTGTCGACTTATGATATGAAATTAAAATAATATTTTCACGATGTATCAACAATGCTGATAATTTCATGCATTTCATTTGTGTATGATATAACATAAACAATCTTTTGAACATGTTGAAAGTATGTTGATAATGTTTAAATGACTTTTACATTGAAAGCAACTTAACCTCCGCGTGAATTATCCCTTTGATATCGTTACGATAATATATTCACGGTTACTAAGTTACAAGTTTACAGGCGTAACAAGAAATATTTTACAGTAGGATTTGATAAACATTGATTCGTTTTCTTTTCATTGACCCAGTGCAATCAAACGTGACATATGTGATTGTTTTGATCGGTTTTTATGGTACTTTGTATTTTTTTTGTCAAAAATTTGTGTTTTTGTGTTATTTAGCGCCATTTGTGTTTAATTATCAATATCGTGTGTGCTTCGTTGATATTTGATAATTGATTTGTAATGATATGTGTATAGGTATATAAGTGTTTATATCGTCTGTACGTGTTCATACTGAGCATGAATAACGTGTATGTATGAATTCGCTTGTTTACGTAATGATGAATGTATGTCACATTTCCAATGGTTGGGTTTTATCTCTGTACCGTTCAACAAATTGTTTTTCTTCATTTTAGAACTATTCAAAATACCTATTTGCTTTTTGTCAACAATTTATATGACTTCTGTCTAAATAACCTTCATCGCCATCTAACCACTGTTGTGCTGTACGTATTCACATTATTTTGACTTATGATATAAATGAACGTGACCATAAATCACTGATTATTTCATTTTGAATGATTATTTTTGTTACGTTATTATGTTTGAAAATTGATGGAATCATGAACTGTCTTTCATTCAAATAAGCGATATTCATGGTAACAGTATCGTTAAGGTCTCCGATACCCGAACGTATGTCAGCTCGTGTAATCACAGGTTGCATTCTCGATTGGTTTCAGGATTAGACAAGACCTTTCCTTCCCTTTAAAATGGCAAATTTCGATCATTTTTTTTAAACAATTTGATTTCCCATCCTTCAATTGACTGTTAAAGGGGGATTTAACCCATATAGCAAGTTGACTTTAATAGAAGGAGAACAAGTAAAAACATATTAGCAAACAGGGGCGTAGACAACGGGGGGATGAGGGGGATGCATCACCCCCCCCCCCCCACCACCTCACGTGGAGGGGGGGTGGCATGTGCAATCATCCCCCAGGTTTGGGGGAATGATATTTGCTTACTTTATACGTCATACTGATGATAATAATTGTAATAATAATGATAACGATTATAATATTAATAATAATTATGAAGATGATAATAATAAACCTCATCATTTTTGCAATTGTGTTTGTTGTTATTAGCCACATTCACACGGCGAAAGCCAATTCAGACGGTAAGAAAAAATGAAAATCTTACAAGCATTTTGTGGTTATCTTGTGGTTTGGAAACCACATCAAATGAAAATAGATAATGCCCTAATTTGAAACGATGCAATGCGATTATGGTTCCGATTTCTTTACAAACTTACAAAACAGAATTGCTATTCCATGGATCATAGTGATACCGATTATGTTTTTTGGATCTGTATGTTAATGAGCCGCCAGTCAATATCCATCTATTGATACTATGCCTGTTTCTTTGGGGGGAAAAACACGTATTTATAGTATGTACGTATTCATTATGCTTTATAATAAACAGACATATTGTTCAAGGTTTAATCGTTGTTTGTTGTTTATGTGTGCTATTTATACATGGCCACAGAGGCTGTTTTCATTCATAACCACATACCCCTATCAAGACAACAAAGACTATACCTGCGTGTACACAGTTGACATTGTGTTTTTTTTTCTGAAGAGGTGTAACAGCAAAATTTACAGAGATAAATAAATACGTAGTGTGGTTCAATATGCAATACTATGAGTCAGTCCATTCTGTATTCGTATGCCACGGTATGTAGATCTTGTCAATGTATGCCTGTCCATTCAAGGCGTAATATGTGTGTGCGTGTGTATGTGTGTGTGTGTATGTGTGTATGTGTGTGTGTGTGTGTGTGTGCGTGTGTGAGAGTATATATGTGTGTGTGTGTGAGTATATGTGTGTGTGTGTGTGCGTGCACGCTTGTGTGCATTATTTTACCTCATTAAGTATGCATCAGATTTCACGATTTCAAGTTCAAAATTGCGAAAGCTCCCTACCGTGGGAGGAGGAACACCCCCTCCCACCACCCTCCTCTCGGTCACTTCGCAGCCCATCCCCCCCCCCCTCCCCACCCCCCACCCCCAGTTGTACGACCCTTTCTACGCCACTGTTAGCAAAAGTCAGAGCAGAGTCAGATATATCGTGAGTTAGTTATAGTTAAAAATGTAATTCACTATGTTCACTACCCAAGTAAATTTGCTCTCTCTGCATGGTACATAGGAAAAATAACTATTCCATAGTCTGTACGTATGTCATTTCGGACCAATAGAGTACCAAAGTGTGACATCACATAAGCATGTTGTCAAGACAACGGGTTCTAAATCATGTGGGAAGAGTAAACATCGGTGATCACAGCGGGAACTTTCAATGTGAGTGCCCGACACAGACACTACTAACCCGCTAAACCACTGTCGGACCAGTGAGACCCTCACTGGAGGGATGTTGTTGAGAACCAGAAGCCGGCCTAATAATGGATATGACGACACCACTTTGGTATTCCACACAGTTGCCAATGAAGGTGAGGATTTCTACAATTGGAATGCCAGTTTCATACAATTTTTGGTGTCAGCTTTACATGAGAAAAATGAGTGTAGTTTCCCATAAAGGTGAGGAATCGGGAATCAGTGCTAGTAGTCTTCATAATGTCTGATTTCTCTCAAACAACTACCAATGTGTTTTTCTATTTTTTCTTCTTTTATGCAATTACATTCATTTTCAGAGTTTCATTCTGCTTTTAAGAGAAAGCCTTGAATCTTTTTTTTAAATATCACTCAAGCAAACGGTATGAGGAAATGAGAAAAGTACAACCTGAAAAACACAATCCACATGAAAATAGCGTCTATGGAATAAACAATCCCAACAAAATCAATCGTTAAACATGGTCATGTGTATCGAATCCAAAAGGCGCCATTTCTGGGGGTTTTTCGGAAAGAGATTTCATCAAAATAGTTGCTCTGAAGCTGGGAAGTCACGATGCACTAGGTAGCATCCAGTGATCCAGTGATTGAGGAACTAGGTAATTATGCATGATCTGCATAGAACACAGTGTCAGAGAGAGGGAGCTACCCTGTAAAACCAGTGGCGTAGCTAGGATTTTTTCAACGGGGGGGGGGGGGGGGGGAGCCTTGAAAATTTGTAGGGGAGCACCAAAAAAAACCCAATATATATATATTTTTTTTTTTTTTTGGGGGGGGGGGCGCATACACATCATTACGGGGGGGGGGGGGCGCACGGAATTTGAGATGGGAGGGTACGTGCCCTCCCCCCCCCCCTGGCCCTCCCTATCTACGCCCCTGAGTACAAATCATCATCAACATTATCAATTTTTACCCATTCATAACCATGTGTATTTTAAAGCCAAAGAAATCACTAGTATGGCTTTCAAATTGGCATCATTTTTTTGTGTGTGAGAATTCGAAGAATGTGATATAACACTTCCAAGGTGTTGTCAATTTGCAGATTTAGATATCATTTCATGTTTATTTTGTATATAAAAAAAAGTCAGTTACATGTCTAAAGTGAGCCATATTACTCAATGCGGGTTAGTAAGATAGGCAGAGGGAAAATGTGAAAAACAACAGCAAAAGGGAGACAATAAGTCAGTGTGTAACTCATGATGTAACTACGAACTGGCTTATTCGCCATAAGAAAAAGTCGTCCAAAGATGCACCGCGCAGCAACATTCGGATATTATTTGCAGTCATGTCTTCTTCCGGGCTATAGTGTACTAGTGTATCAGACCGGAAGTGGACATGACAGCAAAACATATGCGTGGTGCATTATGGGACGGCTTCCCCCTATATGGTGTATGGAGAATGGAAGACGCAAGATTACTTGGAGATGTATGAACATACCAGCGTGTCAGCGTCTAGGAAGACACACTTGCTGTATTGCACGAGTCCCCAGCAGTGTATCTTGGTAAAGGTAATCCCCAGCTCCGGCCGGCCCAAAATGGCGAGGTGATGAGGGTCTCTGCTGTCCAAGATTCCAATGTCCTTTATGACGTCATACGTCATGGATAGGTGGTTTCTAGACAATGAGGGCGATATATTATAGACGTGTAGAAGTACTGCAAACAAAAACGAATGTTCTGTTATCATGCTGGCACGCAGAGATCGAAATGTCGCTCTATTTCATTATCAATCTATATCGCGATATATATTGTTCAGTATGATCGATGAGGTGATCAATAATTACCAAGTGTCACCAGTAAGTATCTTCTTTCCTTTACGCATTGGTTCCATTAGGGAACCTGTGACTTAAAAGCGCATCAACAAGATCAATGTCCGATAGATAAATGATGTTTTGACTCGAATCTAAACATAGAATGGAAAATATGTATACATACCTGCTCGTAATTGCATGGCTTAACACCGTTTGTGCTTAGAGTGGTATACAATGTATGGTGCCTCAGCGAATGCTTCTATGAAGTTGGTTGTCTAAAAGATCCACTTTAATGTAAATGCATGTTGACTTGAATTGATGTGTACAGGCCTATATCCATCTACAAATCATTGAAAGTTTGTTTTTTGTTATGCGGACATACAAAAAACCGTGTTTACAGTGCCAAGTAGCTTGAACTTTAAAATAGAGGTCATTTTCTGCTAAGCCCCGCCACCTCCGAATTATGTATTGTTATAAACTTACCTCATTTGCTGCGAGACGCCCTTAGTTACCATGACAACCAGTTGGCGCGTTGTGCCCACGGCACGTAAAGACTGTCCAACAACGAGGGCGCCATAGGAATACAAATCATTGGTCACCATGGTGACGAAGGCCTCGTCTTGAACCTTACCTACGGAGGCTCAAAACATAAAACGAATTTAAGAATGTAAGAAATAACTTGACTCTTCAAAAATGCCCCATATATTTTTATTTCGATGTAACTTCCATCAACGTATTAGCTCTTCCATTGAACACAAATTCTTAATTTAAATCGGTGTCCCTACACGAATCATTTTTCTTCAGAAGACCTAATGAATGTTGTAATCGAAAGATATGACATTAAGGATCTGGAGGGGGCATTGTAATGTCCGAGAAGCTACACAATCACCTCCATCAGAGGGGCATTTCCTTCCATTCCGTCCTCACCTCCTCATGCAAGGACCTACCCCCCCCCCCCCCCCCCCGCCCCCCGCCCCCCCCCCCCAAAAAAAAAAAAAAAAAATAATAATAATAATTATAATTTTTCATATAGTTAATAATTCACTAAAGCAATGTATATAACAAGTGAAAATAACAAAATAAAAAGTCAGAAATACATAACAATTACAAAAAATACAAATTATAACATAACATTACTAAAATTCGACATTTTCATTGTCATTTCTGTAGTGGTGTGATGTATATTAGTGCAGACAGGTCGAAGGAGAGTTGCTTCATAGCATATTTTGGATCTGTTATTCAGGATGTATTTATACACCAATGACAAATTTTGTGTTGCCATTTGTAGGAGGTCTTGCGTGCAGTTGAGATATATTACTTCAAACACTTCTATTTTTGCTTTATACCTGTTTTGCTCACAAAATTACTGATGCAATTAATTATCTTTCTGACACGTCTGAGAAGCTGTTGCCACACATTCATGTTCATGAGTGTTAAAACACCTGAAAAGTTGTTGAGAAAAACGTAGCTTGTCGGCGGTGCCAAGCTTGGGTTCAAAGAAAGAAGGATGTATAGCCTTTCATATCAGTATCCTTGGTCCAATGAACCAAACGAAATTTGTATGCATGCCTCTAAGAAACATGCGCTGCCTTTATTTGAAATGCCTACGTTTCCATTTCTCTTCGTTTCTTTATTCAATATGCACATCTCACATTATTTTTCCTTCTTTCCCGTAATTTATTGTAGATATATCAATTCCATATGATATTGAACAATTGATTTAACGTGACATAATGTGCATCATGATACATGTATGCTCATGAATACAGACAGCTCTATTCCGATGTTCTCGAAACATTCCGAAATTTTATTTTCATTACTACATGTTTCATACGTAGTTACTGCTAGCGCAGTGTACTGCCACGCGGTGCACTTTTTTTTTTAAATGTCATTGTTGGATATAATTTCGTCTCTATTTTAGTTGTCTTATACTGGTACTTCCATCCTGATTGTTATTCTACTTGCGTTTTATGCAAGCTAAGCATATGTACGTTTTGGAATCACAACAAAGCAAATACAATAAACAATAGGCATACATACATACATACATACATACAATTCAACAATAGGATAATGAGGAAGGGAGTATATTTGCATGTCATTGCATCACTTCTTTCGGATAGTATATTCCATTGTATATATGTTATTATCAAGCGATTGGAGGATTAAATTATGATCGAGTATGCGCTATATAAATCAATATTACCATCACATAACTTGCAAACATATCCGTCGATAATGCCTACGTTAACTTAACTAGTCAGTGAACATGCGTATGCCTATCGTGAAAATCATTCTCAAATTATGCTACATATAGTTTAGATTGAAGAAATAAGAGAAAACAAACGGAATTACCCTTTTTCCTGTACATGCTTGTCCAGAGTGATAAGTCCGGTGTGTTTATGTGCGATCACTGCTTTTCGACTCCACTGTATCCTCTTCATGAACTGGCTGTGATAACAGCTTATAGCCTTATATAGTGAGCAGTGAGAGAGTCGTAGCTATTTAACCATGATTGTTCGTGTCTGTTACCATAGGCCCATAAAACGACTTTCAATTAAACATTCGTTTCATCTGAATAGATATCGCGTGGTAAGCCGTGGAAAAAAATTGCCCCATTGCCAGATTGCCCTGATGCTGCGCATACTTCACGTAACGATGCACGTTCGGGGTTTTTTTTTCTTCAGAAGGCTTATCAACCCCAACCAATGAGTTGATAGCTTGCTATCGATGCAGTGGTCTAGATCCACCATCATGAATAAGACATATTTTCACAACTTTTCCCCTGTATGCGTAGTAGCACATGTTTACATTTAACGGTATTTCGTGATTCAGTTTCAAAGGGTGGAACGCCCACTGAATCCATTAGTTGTTTGCTCCTCGGAGAAATCTTGGACAAGATTTGGGGTTGCCATTAGTAACTCATTGTTTGGACGACGCGCATACAATTTGCATGCATGACAAACATATCGTATAGATCAGTGCCATGAATGGCGTTTACATACAAATTTGATTTGTTCCAGGACGGGTATAAACTCGTCAAAATCGAAGAAATCATTAAAAGGCACGAGAAACACAGAGTTTATTTTGAGTGTACTTCCGCAATAGGAAATGTCATTATCCAACATCACGGCAATCCTTATACATATAACCTTATACAACTGTTTTTTTTAATTCAAAAGGTGCTAAATCCATGCTACATCAAACCCGCAAATAACCAATGTATTGCTTTTTTTATCAGCGTCGTTATTATGAAACCCCAAAATACATTTTTTTCCGAGGAGAGGGTAAAAATATATCACTGCAAATTGTTGTTTCTGGAACATATTTTGTTTTTGTTTTTCCTTAAACACATATTTTACAAGGGGATATGGAAAGATATGAGCCAACCTTCTTTCGTTGAACCCAGTTCTTACAAGCGCGCATAAACTAAACACACACAAAAAAGTAAGTCCCCCCCCCCCCCCTAAGAAAAATGCCATAACTTTTTATCAAAGAGATTTTGGGCAAAATAATTTGGCAGGATTGTTTCTTAACTTATTGACTAACCTATGTGGGAAAATCAGATTAATCTAATTAGTTATGCATGAGTGGGCAAATATTAAAAGCAAAAATGTCACTTTTTAAAAGTCACACGGGTAATTTTGGGATTTTGTCATATGAATTTTTGATGAATTCCATTTCTAGTGCATAATTTATGTCCTTTTGATGTTTATCATCAATCTCTCGTCTTTACTAATACCTATCCCGACAGTAAATCCATTGTTCTGGTTGAGTGAGCACCCTTAAACAAATACTCATCCCTCTTGCGTTTGAAACTTTTAAAAACCTTTTATTGTGGTGAATTTTTTTTAACATATTTTATTTATATTTTGACAAAGACGTAACATGACCTGTTATGTAAGCATAAGAAGTCATTTCCTGTCATGGTTGAGTGAAAACACTTTAAAAATTGCACCAAAAATGCTAACATGTATTGTTAAAACGGCATAAGCAATTACCCATGTGACTTTTGAAGAGTGACATTTTTGCCTTCAAAATTTGCCCACTCATACATGACCGATTGGATTAATGTGATTTTCACACAGAAATTAGTCAAAAAATTGAAAAACAATCCTGCCAAATTATTTTGCCTAAAACTTTTTCGTTCAAAAGTTATGCTTTTTTGCTTCGGGGGGACTTACCTTTTTTGACATGTAGTATTTTTATTTAGAAAAGTGCATTTCCTATCGGCTTGGCCTTTAAATATGATATCACAATATATGTCTATATATCACTGGTTGCATCAAGTGTCAATTTTCAATTATGACATCACTTCACTTTCATTTTTTTTTTCATTTCTACAAGCAAAATAAGAGGCATTTCCCCCCTTTTTTGCTCTTCACAATACTAATGATAGATATGTTAATGAACTAACCGAAAATGTTTAAATCATTAGACATGCATAAGTATCATCAGTCTCATGAAATACATGTATAAATCAAATGTATTGCTAGATACGCTGTATGCATTCTAGTTTGTTCATTTTTCTCTCCACAAATAATATGATAATTTAACATGTTGAGAATACATTACAGCAATGATAGTGATTATCATTTTATGTACTAATGTAATCCCATGTGAAATCCAGTGGTAGAAAAAAAAACAGATTGGAGGATTATGTTATGGTAATGGAACATAAACCCTACCTTGATAAATAACATTATGATCTTCCCTAAAAAGGTTTTTAACCTCATAATATGTTTAACGATAGATAAGTACATAATCAGTATGATAATAATAACGATAAACATGTTTATGGACTTACATTCCTGACAGTATAGTCCATGTCCAATGTAAAAACAAGCATGTTCATTTAAGAGAACGCCATATGTAACATCAGCGTTACATTGGCACCATTGATAAATAACAATTTTTTTTAGGGCAGCCATTTTAGCAGATCAAAAAATAAAATTGTTTAAAAACAGCGGAGATAACCTGAAAAATTGATATTGTATAAGAACTTCCTTCCCGTTAATAGAACTGGAAACTGACTTTGAGCGGAATTAAATTGATTGCTATATTGCGAGTCGGCTATGGAGGGGGGGGGGGGGGGTCGTCCAAAGCCTAGCGGTTCCTGTAGCCCAGATACAGGATACCTAGACCTAGATTGCGAGTACGCTATGGGCGGGTGGTCCAAAGCCTAGCGGTTCCTGTAGCCCAGATACGGGATAACTAGACCTAGATTGCGAGTACGCTATGGCGTGTCGTCCAAAGCCTAGCGGTTCATGTAACCTAGAGACCTGAGGCCGGTAACAGCTCGAGGCTCTCCGCTCCGCAGTTATACGTTACGGCGAGGTGCTCACCGAAATGCAACGAACTAAAACATAGGTCTTTTTATAGTCTGTGAGATTTCATGTACGTTTCCGTGAGAGTATACTCCTGATTCCTTCTTGCAAATGGGATACGATGTCTTTAAGCATGTAATGGGTTGCCGTTTGTATCCATGCAGATGTTTGAATATATTAAGATCGAGTTTGATCTTCTCCTTCCTAATGCTTCTCTGCTCTGATTATCATGATTGTTGTGCTACCTACATTATCCATGTTTTGTGGTGCCCTGCAGGCACATGCCAATTAACCTGATTGTATTTTATCGATAACGAGAATCTCAATAAATGTACCAAAAGATGTTTATTCCCTGATCCAAAGTTAAATCACACAGGATTCCGATAAAATAACGTATCGCACCAAAACTTATCTCGGTCTTTTTAATCATTATCTTAGTGAAAACTGCACCTAATCAGCAAGTTCAATAAACACATATTTTATGGGATCATTTAAAATCATGTCCATTAAGAATGGCAGAAAAATAAAACGATTTTTTTTTTTTCAGTGTCATCACTTGACCTGGTAAGCATGTCGGAGTTACAGTCGCCAATGCTGCCAAACGTAACCCGTGTTTCATCAAATGCAAACACATTAATTGTCGCATAGTTTAGCTTTTATCTGACAAACCATGATTGAAAAGTAGTGAGAATCAATCCAAATTAATTATCTCTTGGGGCTGTTTCGTTGTTATTGGTTGGATAACAAGCAAATATTATTCGATTCTTGTGTTATTCCCACACATTTGTAGACTTCAAAAATGCTCCTGACTGCATTTCTAGGACGACCTGATTGCCCTTGATTAAGGTTCAGACTGATGCCTTCGCGTAAATAATTTCGTAGGCCTTTACCTATTTTCCATTTTGGGGAGGGGGTCGTTCAACAAAAGTATTTACTTCTTGGAGAATGTGTGTGCGAAGATAATCCTTACACTCGGTCAACCCTCTACTCTGTGTTGAGCTGGATGGTTATTTGCATTATCACAGCGACCAATTACACTCAGCCACGCCTATTTACTAGGAATTTAAATCATTTTGTAATAGTACACAATAAAGTGAATTCATGCATGAATTATTGCTTTGTTGTGAAAACTCCGGCAAATATACCATCACGGAGCGCAAACGGCCACAACTTGGCAAAATCAACAAACATAATATGACATTATGTCAGCAAATTAATTGCTGTTCAGCCAGCCATATGAATACACACATGTTCCAAATGAAAATAAACTAATTATGCTACCATGCAATAGAATGAGGTATGTTAACCTTTTACGTGCTACCACACTGCTGCTGATTTACGTGTGTTACTGGTGCTAAAATACATCTACGGCGAATAAAGTGTTGAAAACGATACGATTCTGAGAAATTCGGGGTGAAACTCGTTTTTTTTTTAGCTGTAAAACTTATTTGTATTTGTACCATGCCGTGGGACGTAATACGAACTCGGAATAAACATTAGATATAACTTTGAAAAAACTAGAGCAATTTGACTGCCACGCAGTCCATAAATATGCCTCCGCCTCTTTGCTAGCTCTATTTAGATTATTCTCAGAAAATCTGTTTGTTTGGTTGGGAATGTTCCAGTAAATTCCAAAGTGAAATGAAAATATTATATTCTGTTTTTTAATGTTTAGCAAAGATTGGCAATTTTCATTTGACATTTGACCTCTTACTTCTTTGACTTCCAATCTAACCAGTCTGTCTATATCCATCCTTGTATCCTTGTAATTCATGTACCATGTTTTCTTGAAATGCATAATTGGATTTGGATTTATTGTGAAAAATATCAATTTGGGGGCAAGTTTCAGCAAATTTTGGCGAAGTTCATAAACCTTTGACCTCTGAACTTTCAGGAAGTTTACCCAAACTTTCACCAGTCTATCTCCATAGAGTGACACATCTCTGTAACATGTTTTGTTTGAATTGAATCATTAGATTTGGATTCAATGTGAAAAATAGCCAATTGTTCATTGACCTTTGACCTCTGACCTTTTCACCCCAAATGTTATCAGTCTATCCCCAAGCAGTGATCCATCTTTGCATCATGTTTGGTTGGAAATGTACCATTGGATTTGGAGTTATTTTGAAAAATATCACTTTGGGGTAATTTTTAGGCAATTCTTGGCAAAGTTCATGGACCCTAGACCTCTGACCTTTCAGCAATTTCACTAAAATGTCACCAGTCTAACCCCAACACCCGGATGCTCACTTGTGACAGTTAGGATTAGAAATCCTTCAAGAAATAGAGTCAAGCTCCTCAATGACCAATGGAAACAAGTGACAAATTACAACAAAATTTAGTTCTGTATTAAAGCTGTTGTCGTGAGGGTTATAATTTTTTTGAGTGAAGGATGTAAAATTGTGCGGTAAGTAACAGGGTGTGCAAGGTCAATGCACATAAGTACTATTTGACACATTCTTTACTATGCCCGCATGATAGCGGACTGGGTCTTATTGAGTAGAGCGACTGCTATGTAATCTGCTGTAACAGTACTTACAGCATTCTCTACTACAGGGCAAATTTCAAGTAGCAGATCATGTTAATAGTGAAGTGTCTATGTCAAGTTACTGCATCGATTCCACCATTTAAATCTCTTATACAAAACATGACTTCTTCCCCCGTACAGCAGTGTTTGGGAACCCATCTTTCATCAACGATTGTGAGAGCAGAAAAATGCACACAAAAACAAATCTAGTTTAGATTATAAACAAGCTTCCATTGCTTTTTAGAACATAACAACACTCCTTGATATATACAACAACGAAAAATAATCAATATCCAATAAAGATTGCGCAAAGGATGCCCATGGGAAAAAAGACGAACAAACACAAATGACAACGTATACATGGTATAGAAGCTTCAATCACCTCTTAGAACAGAATAACATTCCTTGATAAATAAGAAAACAATCAAGTAAATATCAAAGAAAGTTTAATCCCATCATTACCTTTGGAGCTCACAACATGCAAAATAGCACTGACAATGTAAAGGAGCTTACAATATGTCTTACAAGACAATACCAATCCTTGACGAATTTTGAAACAAAAATAAAGTTAATACAAAAGAAAGATGAATCAAAGCATTTACCTTTGGAGGAGGTCCTTTCTGCTCGTAGTTCTAACTGTCCTCCATCCATGCAAGGAGATACTCCACAAACTTATCTTTCCAATGAGGGGCGTACGCAGCGCAAAAAGTGCACGGCATACAGCCTAGCCACTCTCCTCGCTGGTTTACAAATGAATTTTGATCAGCTTTTAGCAGGAACATATAAGATGCAGCCAAATTCGTCAGTGGCATCTCTCTCCCCCTCTCTCCTTCTCTCCCCCTCTCCCTCTCTCTTTCTTTGTTTCTTTCTCTCTCTCTCTCTTTCTTACTTTCTCTCTCTCTCTCTCTCTCTCTCTCTCTCTCTCTCTCTCTTTCTTTCTCACTTGCCCCCTCTTTCTCTCGCTATCTGTCTCCAAGCAGGACAATCTTAACCCTTTTCTCGCCGTGGAATAATGGACGGTGCGAGAGCGTATCCTGGAAGGCACACACTGGGGAGCGTAACGAACAACACATGTTTTAAGCGAGGGTCTACGATGAACACTATCATTACCCACAGATAGCCTTACCACTGGTGCTAATCACCCCGCATAGAAGCAAGATAGGAGTGGAACAGGAGGTCATGGCTCGGAACAATTCCAAGTATTTAATCTTAATTTCAAATTAGATGTACTTTAATTTGCATCAAAAAAAGGGATAAGGCCTTGCAGTACATTCATCTCTCACACTTTGGGGGAAATCACTAGAAATCCTTTGAATACTTATCTCTCCTCAAAATACTGGCACGAACATACCGGTAGCGGTTAGAAAAAGTATTGGTTTGCAATAGGTTAATATCACTGGGTGCCTTTGAATCTCATCTGCCTGATGATTTTATTTTTTTCTTGGTGGATTAAGAAATGCATATTTATGGCTTCTCCAAAAGTTTAGACAGAGCCGTCATATTTTCTGGATAGATTGACTGCAAGAGAGGAATCCCAGGTTAAAATAAAGACTAATAGACAAGAAACTGAGCTGGGAAGTTGTCATCTTCAAAGAGAGTTGCATGCCAAGCTGGAGTTTTCCTTTAAGGATGGGATGGAAGGTGAAATTTCTCAAGAGTCCCATCTCCAAGACAAGATGATTCAGTACACATGTATCATTCATCACAGAGCTGCAGCTGACAGATATAAATTAGCGTCTCTCATCTGGAGATACCGTGACATTACCATAGAGCTATATTAATTCTGATCGACGAGTTCAGTGACCGCCAGGAAAGTCTGGATGACTGTCAGGAATAGTCTGATCAGGGAAGTGTTATAGGAAGGAGTAGAAATTAGAGCATAATACATTCAAACATCTGGATGGGTTCTAAAGCGTGCTCATGAATGTCAAAAGAATTCCATAATCATGACAATGCTTTGATGTTCCATGTGCCGAGCCGACATTTAGCTGATGTCAACTTGAAAAGAAATTTCTTTAATTTCTCATTTCTCTGTAGACGTTTTGTTTTTAACAAATTCGTTTGCAAACTATAAGGAAGTTAACGGCAGATAATGACAGCTCCTAATACTCTGCTTTTGTTTCGAAAAGTATTGAGGAATCATTAAAAATCGGACATATAAGCTATTTGTATTAATTACAAAATTGACCAATTTCTTAACTTTCCGACAACTTGTGCATTTGGGAGATTCAACCACCGTCAAAATGATATATTAAGCTGTGTGTTATCATTAACGGCGTGTGTGTGTGTTTGCGTGAAGCAGAGATATATTTTACTTGAAAAACTTGGTTATTTGTGTTTGCTGATACCTGTTGTGCTCACGGAAGTATTAATGTCATTAACAGAACGGGACAAGCGAAATGAGGCTGTACATTTCTTTTGTTCTCTCTGAGAAACCGGTGCCACACAATCATGTTCATAATTGTTCAAACACCTGAACAGCACCTGTTGAGAACACCATAACTTTTCAGCGGCTTGGCACATGAGTTCAAAGAAAGAAAGTTGCTTCCTATCCTTCCATAACACATCCCTGGTCTGATCGACGACGGGAAAGACCGTTGACTGCTGGGAAAGTCACGTAGCTCTATGGACATTACCCAGAGAGGAACATGAAGAATCTGTACCGGCTGTGCTGTTAAGGCCACTGCCTTATGTGAGAGTCTAGCCAGTTGAGACAGAGAAAAACTCGACGAGTAGATGCGACTTGTTTTATTTCCTTGAGCGCGACTTCTGTCGCTTTTGTGCTCCACGCACTCACAAGTAGATTCACAAAGCCGATTCTCTACAAAAGAGAATAAAAATAAACACTACTAAATGCCTGACTCAAAATATGAAGTTTAAACATTTCATCATAAAAAACACATGTAAAATATGAAAACACCTGCTTAACATATGGCCTGATCTTCGGGTTTTGGTTGCGTGGCCCAGCCACGACTTGGCGAGTTCCCATCAGTGCCATAGACTAATCTTAAACGTCTAAAAAACGTATGACTTAAAACTGTAAACTACTGAGTTACATCGAGCTAATTCTAAAGAAAATAAAGGTTAAACCAATTTTGAGTCCTCTAAACTCGACCGTGGTTACATACACTTTAAATCCTAGAAAGCCAGCTAAACTTAAGATAAATTACAGCAGCATAACTTTAACATAACTTTAACTTACAAGACTCTAAGTCTCAAAAACACGCTGCTAGAAAATCTCTAAGTTTACACACAAAGGCTAAGTTAAGTTACAGACTAAAAATTGGTAACATACCGATTATTGCGGGTTTTTCTTTCCTATTTAACTCCCAGCTAAGCTGACTGGTTACACTTTCACGACTTCAATACACCTGGGCTCCCGAGCCGAACATACAGCTAAACTTCCAGAAGTATGCTAAGTCCAAGTTCCGTCTCTCTCTCTGACCCCGACTGGCGCGGATCCTTTCCCTGAGAAATCTGGCTAAACTCTGACCTTACCGCCAAAATCAGTCACTACTTATAGTGAGTCACGGTCACCTGACCGCGCGCAATACCGGCGCGCGCGCCCGCGAGCGCGAAGTCAGAGAGAGAGGCGCGAAAAGTAAGGTCACAAAACTGTCACCTAATTAGCATTGATCACGTGATCACGAGCACTGGCTAACAATAACAGCCAACTGTACTAAGCAGGCTAATTACACACACATATAAGCAGGAATCGCTGCTTTTAACACAAATACCGAAAAACACGTTAAATACATGCTACGAAACTGTCTCTGAAATGTCTATGCGCGTTAGGGGAAGGTTCACGTTCCTAACAGTGCAGTGCGGGTCTTGGAGGAGGCAGAGGATGCCTTGGGCAATTGGGGATGGGGGGGGGGGGGGGTAATTAAGAGTGGTGGGGAGACGGCTGGCTCTATGGTGGGACTCTTGGAGGAGAGGATGTCTTGTGCATGGGGCTGGGATAGGGTGGGGTAGGGGAGGGGAGGGTAGGGTAGAGTGAGGGGGGGGGGGCGGGGTAATTAACAGCAGTGGGAAGACTACTGGCTGTGCTGTGGAACTCTTGCAGGAGGAAGATGATGTCTTGGGCATGAGGGTGGGGTGAAAGGGGGCGTGGGGATGGGGGTCATTAACAGTAGTGTGGTAAATGCTGACTATGCATTGGGGAATGTCAGGTTGAGGGAGAGGATGCCTCAGTGGGCATGGGGGAGGGGTTATTAATAGTCGAGGGGTGAATGCTGGCTGTATAGGTTTGGGAATTTTGATGGGAAGGGGGGGGGGGCAAGGGAGTGCATGGAAAAAGGGGGGTGCCAGCTTTACGATGGACATTTCGGGTGGGGGTAATTAAAAGCCATGGGGTGAATGCTGGCTCTGTGCTTGGGAATGTTGAGGGAGTGGGCGTCCTGGGAACAAGGAAGGCGAGGGGGGGGGGGGTTGCGATGGAGATGTGGGAAGAAGTGCTGGTATAAATGATGAGGTTAATGCTGGTTGTACAGTGAAATAAAGGGAGGGGAGTAGGGGGTCATACACTTTGGGTTGCAGTTGCACGTTCCAGTTTTTCATATAAGTTCTTACAGAGATTCGTAAAAATAAAATCTACGTCTCTCGGCTCCTCAGGTGTGATACTAAATGAGCACTTGGAGCCACAGGAATGGATGTTTGCATGAATATTTGATTTCTCGGTAGCATTGTGGGAGTATCAAGCAACCATATTTTACAGTTTATCTGTTATTCATGGGATTTTGAATTGTGGGGAGTGAAAGCAGCACCCTATGATGTGACTTTGACCCAGAATCAATTAATCATTAACATGTGACAACTTGTGTTTTAGTTCATGTATGGGGATTAGCATCTCATATGGCCTGGAGTAGAAGGATAGATATAAAGGTGAGGTTTGTAGAAAAGGAAATATTATTATCACTATGCAAGATCTAATGTGAGAGTGTAATAACAAATATTTTTTAAAAAAAACATAGCATGATGAATATGAAGATATGTCATAAACAGTAAAGAGAGAGAAAAAAGAAGAGATGATGTTACAGAAGAAGAAGCAAAACAGATAATGAAAAATGAATAAGAAGCCAAAATAGAAAGAGAAGAAGAGATGCTGATGCTTAAGAAGAAGCATGAATGAAGACCATGGCCGCTACATTTCAAACGTAAACGGGGATAGTTTTTCACTTTTCCTGAAAAGGTTCATGAAGCTATGACTCTGAAATTTCATACACGTTGTATTTTGGGTAAACAGCCGATTCCTGCCGAGTCTCATAACTTCTGTAAATGTGCTACCCTGTCTTTCAGTGTGGAAAGCACGTTGCACTGTACAGCAATTGTCTCCCAGTTTAATGGGGAGGAGGATATCCTAATACGACCAATTAAGGTTGGAACGAGAGTAAAAGGAGACGTGAAATGAGATAAGACCCTGGAAACCATTTTCAAAAACAATTGAAAGGTGACACTTGAATCAAAGAATAGCCACGCAAGATTGAAACAAAGAAGGGGGAGCGATTGTCTCACTCCGTCCTCAATAATGATTGTCCCTGTGGCTGTCTAGAGTTGGTCTCACAAACGCTGGTTCCTGTGTCCGCTTAAAAGAGATAGTGACCACAAACTATATGGAGGTACTGGTACTTGCAATCAAGTATTGCACTATTGTTGCAGCTTGTGGGTTAGCATTTGTAATCCTGTTTCTTCCTTTTGTTCTTGTAGATATTTTTCCTTCTTTTTTTTACATGTCTCTATACTCACTTAATTCTAGACTACCTCTTTGTCTTACATTTCCATTGTTTCTCTTCAAATACTTATTAGCTTTACCTTTACTGTTTCTCCTTCTTGTGCATGTGTTTTTGTCTGTGTATTTTTTGAGTGCTATATAACAGCATGTTTTGGTTGTTTTTCTATCCAATTCCATTTACTTCATCCAGAATTGTCTTAACTCCTCATTTTCCTTTCCCAACCCCCAACCCCCATTTTTTTAAATTGTCTTTACTCCTCATATTTGCCCTTCTCCTAATCCTCCTTCTCTTTCTCTTTGTTCTTCTTTGTATTCCTTCCTCAACCATATTTCCCAAGCCTCCCCTCCTCTACTTTGCATTCTTTCTTGCACCACTGCTACAAGCACAGCTTCACCACAGCAGGGATGTGTTATGGAAGGATATGAAGCAATTTTCTTCCGTTGAACCCATGTGCCAAGCCGCTGAAAAGTTATGTGTTCTCAACAGGTGCTGTTCAGGTGTTTGAACAATTATGAACATGATTGTGTGGCAACGGCTTCTCAGAGAGAACAAAAGAAATTTCGCTTGTCCCGTTCTGTTAATGGCATTAATACTTCCATGAGCATAACAGGTATCAGCAAACACAAATAAACAAGTTTTTCAAGTGAAATATCTCTGTTTCACGAAAACACACACAAACGCCGTTAATGATAATACACAGCTTAATATATTATTTTGAGATTGGTTGAATCCCCCAAATGCACAAGTTGTCGGAAAGTGAAGAAATTGGTCAATTTTGTAAGTAATACAAACAGCTTTTATGTCCGAGTTTTAATGATTCCTCAATACTTTTCGAAACAAAAGCAGAGTAAAGGATCTGTCATTATCTGCCGTTAACTTCCTTAAAGTTTGCAAACAAATTTGTCAAAAACAAAACGTCTACAGATAAATGGGAAATTAAAGAAATTTCTTTTCAAGTTGAAATCAGCTAAATGTCGGCTCGGCACATGGAACATCAAAGCATTGTCATGGAATGCTTTTGACATTCATGAGCACGCTTTAGAACCCATACAGATGTGTGCATATATTATGCTCGAGTTTCTACTCCTTCGTAACACCTCCCTGACCACAGTAATACACCAGCCTATGACAATGAAAAAGAAGACATGCTGCTGAACTTTTTATTACACCCTGCTCAATAGCAAACACCAGCTTCACTCAATGAAACTAAATGAAGTAGTGATTCATCTTTCCACCATGTTTGATTGGAAATGCGCTATTGGATTTGGATTTATTGTGAAAAATATAAAGTTTTTGGCAGTTTTGAGCCAATTTTGGCAAAGTTCATTGACCTTTGACCTCTGACCTTTCAGTCTATCCCCAAGTAGTGATCCATCTGTGTACCATGTTTAATGAGAACTGCATTCTTGGATTTGGATTTATTGTGAAAAGGTCAATTTTTTGCAATTTTTCACAAAGTTCATTGACCTTTGACCTTTCAGGAATTTTACCCAAAATATCACCAGTCTACCTCCAAGCAGGGATGTGTTATGGAAGGATAGGAAGCAACTTTCTTCCTTTGAACCCATGTGCCAAGCCGCTGAAATGTTATGGTGTTCTCAACAGGTGCTGTTCAGGTGTTTGAACAATTATGAACATGATTGTGGGGCAACGGTTTCTCAGAGAGAACAAGAGAAATGTACAGTCTCATTTCGCTTGTCCCGTTCTGTTAATGACATTAATACTTCCATGAGCACAACAAGTATCAGCAAACACAAATAAACAAGTTTTTCAAGTAGAATATATCTGCTTCACGCAAACAAACACAAACGCCGTTAATGATAACACACAGCTTAATATATCATTTTGAGGGTGGTTGAATCTCCCAAATGCACAAGTTGTCGGAAAGTGAAGAAACTGGTCAATTTTGTAATTAATACAAATAGTTTATATGTCCGATTTTTAATGATTCCTCAATACAAAAGCAGAGTATTAGGATCTGTCATTATCTGCCGTTAACTTCCATAAAATTTGCAAACGAATTTGTCAAAAACAAAACTTCTACAGACAAATGGGAAATTAAAGAAATTTCTTTTCAAGTTGACATCAGCTAAATGTCGGCTCGGCACATGGAACATCAAAGCATTGTCATGATTATGGAATTCTTTTGACATTCATGAGCACGCTTTAGAACCCATACAGATGTTTGAATGTATTATGCTCGAGTTTCTACTCCTTCCTATAACACTTCCCTGCTCCAAGTAGTGATCCATCTTTGTACCATGTTTGATGAGAATGTTATTTGTCTGCGGTACGATTGTATAGCAGGCAAATGTTGTTATGCATACTTACGGGGTCGTTGCCCCGATAGAATGTAATTTGCACTGTAGGCAAGCTGTAGGCAGCTCGTACAGGCGTGCGAGCTAATTCTGCCATGTTGACCAGGGCACGTGCAGGGGTACGTAGCATCAATTAGTACGTAATTGAATCATTCTGGCTTTAACTTTCAACGAGACCACTTTTATTTGCATTGGAAGTGTGTTGTGTTGTGTTATGTTATGACATGACTGTGTTTACCAAGGTTTTCCAGAGTTTTTATTCTCGTCGAGTTTTATCTCTGTTTTTTTTTTAATCCTGGAACCCGCTCGGTCCGGTTTCCTGAAGGGAACGAGAAGAAATGTTTGTTAAACATTCATACCTAATAAAAGGCCGGCTCCCAGTAGTCGTTGTCAGGCTATCCCACGATAATTGAAGTGTATTACAGTATTGTGTTATTTGCTTGTTTTGGGAGTCAGAGGGAAGACAGACGAAATAATATGTGTAATTATAGAACAGACTTGTATTCTTGGATTTGGATTTAATGTGAAAAAGGTCAATTTTGGGCAATTTTTCACAAAGTTCATTGCCTTTGTCCTTTGACCTCAATCAGATTTGACCCCAATTTTACACACTTCATTGGGTTTTTTCAATACACACATGTACCAAATTTGAAGCAAATCTGGTTCACGGTTCTCAAGATATTGCCTAAACGGATTCGGGACGGACAGACGGATGGACGTATGGACGGACGGACGGACAACCCGATAACATAATGCCGTGGCGGAGGCATAAAAATACAATAGGCAATATGTGTGTGTGTGTGTCTGTGTGTGTGTGTGTGTGTGTGTGTGTATGTGTGTGTGTCTGTGTGTGTGTGTTTGTGTGTATGTGTGTGTGTGTGTTTGTTTGTGTGTGTGTGTGTGTGTGTGTGTGTGTGTGTGTGTGTGTGTGTGTGTGTGTGTGTGTGTGTGTGTGTGAATAGGCACTCTTCATACGTTTTTCTTTCTTTCTACCCCCTTTCTCCTTCCACACACTTATCCAACATTCAACCATTCAACCAGATTACAAAGAAATCAAAACTGTAAATACGTTGTTCTGGCATTCATCAGCTTTTGTTCAAAAAGTCAACAACATATAAGTCAAGCAAATGATACAAGTTTATTGAACTCTTTATATACAGTATAATACAAAGTAATAATGAACCAGTACTGGTCCTCTGCACAATATACACTACAAAAGAAACACAATCCAATGCTGTCCAACACCTCGCTTTAAATAGAAAAGAAATACATTCTATCAAATATACCCCTTAGTGAATGTGCTTCTTTCAGGCACAAAATAAACTGGAAAAGCATTTCATTTCAGTTCAGTTTCAGTTTAAAATACCAAGTGCACCAACACATTCCCCATTAGTGCAGATGCTTTGTTGTTACGGCTTATGCAGAGATGATACAGAAACGGGGGGTGCAGCTCCTAGAATCCAACCAAAGAACACCTCCATCTCTATAGCATACCCATGCTGCTAATACAGAGACGGGGGTGCAACTCCTAGAATCCAGTAAATACATGTAGCACCTATTTTTTTTTTCCAAATCCATGTTTCTTCCTAAACCAAAGTGGAGAAAATAAACACCCGTTTCTTAAAAAACCAAACAAAATAATACTGAGGTACTGATATGAGTGGTTGTCTCTTATACACTGTACTCTCTATGTAAACACATATGCATATCGCTTTCTTTGTGCTGTGAAATATTGTGACAAGATACCTCATGATTATGTTTCTTTTAGCTTAGAAAACTGGAATGTAAAAAATGGTTTAGCAAATGCCACGTATGTTGAAATTATTGTTTGTTTCAATTAATTTGTCATCATGATTGCAGGTTTTCAAGTCAATACTGCTTGAATGTATGATAATGGCAGCTTGAATAGCATTAAACTGTTCTATAGTACGCCTCAACTTTTCGCTAGGAGCATCACATCATTCGTCATATAATGCTTCCCACTTAACCCTTAAAGAGCTAAGAATGGGAGGGGGAACGGGGAAGACTCCAATTCCAACAAGATGTTTGCATGCCAAGGTTTTATCATCAAGCACCTTTCAGCACAACATTTGACACTTTCAAAACTTGAGAAATACATGCCTCTTTACCCTGTCTGTGAGATGGCAAAACTCAACCATAATACAAGGACAGAAGCAGATGGGTCAAGTTTAAGAGATTATACGAAATAAATGTCACTTGTGTAAAATGGAGTCACTAGGCTCCGAGCCTTGTCATAAAACTCAACTAAAACACAAAACCATGTTACTCCTGTAAGCAACTTACACGGCCATAGAGTACCAAGTGTGACGTCATACGAGCATGGTGTCATGACAACGGGTTCTAAAGTACATGAGTAGAGCAAACATTGGTGATCATAGCAAGCCTCTCTTTGGGAGTGCCCGACACTAGCCTGCTAGACAATGTCGGACCAGTGGAACTCTCACTTGAGGGATGTTGTTGGGAACCAGGAGCCGGCCTAATAATGGATATGACAACACCACTTTGGTCCTTACATAGTTGCCCATGAAGGTGAGGATTTCTTCAATTGGAATGCCAGTTTCATACAATTTTGGTGTCAGCTTTACATGAGAAAACTGAGCTTTTTATTTGTATTTTAGATCCCAGGTTTAAACTCTCATATCTTTATCTGCATAAGTAACGAATAAATTTGCAGAGAAAGAAATAATGAAATATAGGTATCCTAAGAAGCACAAAAAGCAGCTCCTTCTCCACTAGACTCCATCCTGACTTATGGAAATAATGTTTATCACCAATGCAAAAATGCCTCAATGGTACATAAAGAGTTATCGCCTTTGCAGAATCCATACTGCCCTATGGGAGTGGTGTGTATCACCAGTGCAAAAATGCCTCAATGGTGAGTTTAAAAGGAACACAAAGAGTACCTCATCCTGGCTTCCAAATTCATGGAATCACTCACTAATAACACCGTGCCCCATTCACAGAAAATCACCAGCAAAGTAAAATTGAAATCGATCATTTCAAGGTTAGCATTTTCGACTATTAAACTCTGATAGTTCTCATATCATCTATCTGACTATCCTCACAATCATATGCTTCTAACTTCTTTCTATCATCAAATCATCAAAGGTAAAAAATAAGGGTTGTGATGGATTTAAAATTTACCTTTGCTGGTGATGTACCTTGAACGGGGCATGGCGTTGTAAGTGAGGGATTCCGTAAATTTGGAAGCCAAAGAATGCATTGGGAAACAGGGTGTGAAAGACCAGCTAGGGATGCCCCTTGTTGCAGCGGGCAGATTAGCACAGGAGAGAGATGTGTATATGGGGACCGAAACTGCAGCAACGTCGCAATACGGATATGCCACCATCATCAAGGGTTATAGTGGTAATGACTATAGGTATCATGGCAGAACTCTTCAACAATCATCACAGGTCTGGATCTAGTTGGCTTTCAGAGCTGCTTTCCGTTTTAGATGATTCCCTTCTGTGATCCTAACATCAAAGAAGAACGGAAGCTGCGGTCACTACGATCACTCTTCCAAGGTCCTACCTACCAAGAGCCGCCAAGAGTTACCAGCAATTCTTTTTTTGAATACTGATCATATTCACTGGGAAGCCTTTTGTTGCAGTCTTACAGAGGTCTACCATGTGTCTCTTTGATGTCTCCTGCTGTTCTTGGCTCTACTCTTGGCAGCTATTAATCTTACCGTCTCTTCCATGATTACCGGTCCCAGTAACTCTACCACTTTCATGTATGGACCTATGAAGAATGAATACATTAATTACACATGTTTTCATTTCACACACTTGAAACAGTAGCAGGACAACTCTGCACCTGATCTGATCATTTTACTGATATAATTTTTGCTTTTAGGCAGACAGTTTGCACTTTTTTGAGTATCCCAGCATTCCTGGCAAATCATCTAGCGTAGTGAAAGTGCAGAGAGTGGCAGAAGGTACTAACTATTTTTCTACGACCCAAATCTTCTCCTGAAGTCATGCGTTTTGAGATGATGGAACGTTGTTGCTATGACTGCAGCACAGCAGAAAATATGATTCAGAGGACACTATTTGAAAAATAATATCCATTCAGGGGTCCAGTGTGGTGGTTCTTATCAGTCACGAGCCACATGGGTCCAGTCCAGGCAAGGGTAGCATGGATGCACGGAGGGTCCTCACTGACTCAAACCCTTGGGTAGTAGTTTCCTGCCAGAAAAGACTGCCTACTCATACCATGTGAAAACAGCACTGGTGAGGGGCGTGGCTGAAGGAAGGCCTGGCTGTAGGAAGGCCTGGCTGTAGGAGGCGTGGCCGTAGGCGCAGGCATGGCTAAAGGAAGCGTGGATGTAGCGGGCATGTCACAAACCCCATGAATCCTGGCTGGGGGAACCTACATGCAGAACTCCTGATAATCTTTTCCCCAAGGCTTTATATTGTAGGTTTTTAATATTGCTGCAGAGAGTAGTCGGATTGTCCGTCAAACATAAATCCTCCATGAGGTTAACATGACGTTTCTTTGTAATGAATAATAAGTAGTGTCCTCGCGAAATCAAATCTGAAATAGCACAGCCGTGGGAGTCATCTATTCAGGCGTCATGTGGAGCATTAGACATGAGAGGCCTTGTTGAAAGGCTAGGATCCTGATTGATTCGCGCCTCTCAAGGACTGTGTTTCTTCTTGACGTGTCTCTTGTTGGCGTGCTTCTTGACGATGCCTGCGACCTTGGTCCGGTGGTCCAGCATCTTTAAGATGGTGCCTTTGGCCTCCTCCAGGTACTCCATCACGTACTGGCTTCTCTGCAGCGAACCCTGAGGGCGCCACACAAAGAGAGAGATTTGTATATAAATAATCAGGTTTTTACAGAGCCATGTTCTTCAAAGATCAGAAATGGAACGATAGTATCATGAAAGTACCCACTTGGGTGATAACCCCTTCACATTACCCACAAGGACAACCCCCCTGGACAACTACCCCTGCACAATTGCGATACATAATCTAGCTAAATAGAGAAAAACAAAGAAAAATAGTACATTGCTTTCAAAACCATGCATTATCCAAATTCGTGATCATTACCTTATCTTAGTAAATTATTCGAAACGTTCTGCATGGTTTTATGTAACAGGATTTCTAAAGGTTGGAGGATACATCTAATTCTGATTAGGAAGTTGCCCAGAAGGATCATCTTCTAGTGCAACTGTCCAATGACTACATTCCATACCTGCTAGGGAAATAGAGGGGGGGGGGGGGGGGGAATAGTCCCAGAGTATGTAGTTGTTGGAGGGGGGGGGGGGTGGTGAAGTTATCCCGGGGTGTGGTTGTCACAAATGAAATCAATCCATTAAGTACCTCTGCTAACAAGAAGTGCCCTCATCAGTTTTAAAGAACAATGGGACAGGGTTTCGTTCGGGTGGACCTACCTGGACCAGCTCCGATATCTTGTCAGCCTCCGACTCCTTGAGCTTGCTGTTCAGTCCCATCAGCCCATCCTTAAAGCTCTTCATCTCATCGTAAGCGTCCTTCTCCATCGTGTTCTGGCAATGACAACAAGAATGGTTTCCTCAGTTACATGAAACCTTAGCACAAAAATGTTCAACTTGATACAGATCTCATTTTAGATCAATACATATACATTTTCATTGTCACAGCTTGGCGAAAATTCCTTGTTTTGCAGTCTACTTTTTCTTATCTCCTGTATCTCATTGCACACAACTTTCTCCATCCGCCTCTGAAAACAACATGAAGAACAGTTTCCTCTGTAACATGTATAAGATAACCAAATTTACTTAAATATAGATTCTTCTCCTAGCACTCTAGTTATCAATATGCATTGTCCAACTAGCTCATAACACATTGTTTACATCTCCCCTCTCCCTCCCTTTTTTCAAACTTGGTCTCAAAAGTTGCCAGAAACTTAAAAAAAAAAGTCATGAAAAGGCATGTGACAATGTCCATCATTTTTGCGTCAGTCATGGATTATGTTCAAGGGGGCGATCGAAATGACCTCCCCCCCCCCCCCCTTCCAAACAGCCAGAATAGGGGAGAAGAAGAGAAAACTCACCAAATCATCAAACTGGTATGCAATGTGGTGGATCTTCCAACCATCAGTCTTCTTCAGGATGCCTCTCTGGTTAGCAATCTCGTGAATTCCTATCTTCTTCTCTTCTGATAGTCACCAATATAAAGTAAAAAAAAGAAAAAAAAAGAAGAAACAATCATGATTAAGATAGTAGCTTTGTGGTATTCAATATTTAGTGGAAGGATAATTTTATAACAAGCTACAACCTAAATAAATCAATCATAGAAAGAAAAAGGTTAATATGTTTCTAAAAATAGAGAAAAAAATATGAAATGTATACAATGCAAGCACTCATATTTAGGCATTTTC
Organism: Arbacia lixula; assembly: GCA_963669155.1. NCBI lineage: Eukaryota > Metazoa > Echinodermata > Echinoidea > Arbacioida > Arbaciidae > Arbacia > Arbacia lixula. The sequence goes on along the minus strand of OZ022590.1, from coordinate 5,094,952 downwards.
TACACTGGGAGTACCTCTCAAAGGATTGATACATGTTAGGGTCCGTCAAGGAAATTCTACCCCCTCCAAGCCATTTTATCTTCATTTTGGGGATACAGTGAAACCTGCCTTAATTCCCATCTGCATAGAAAGACCACCTGTCTATATACAGACCATATTTCTCATTGGCACCTGTTTAAAATCAACCTGTACAGAAAGACCATCTACTTACAATACCAAATGTCTCTCCCTTTAGCATGCATTCTATACAGGATTCACTGTATTTAGGTGGCTATGGGGTGACAGTGTGCTTTGTCTCCATGCAGGCTTACCTTTAGGCTTGACATCAGAGTAGCACTTTAAGTAATTGTGGGCCTATCTGTCTTTTTATACAGGATTCACTGTATATAGGTGGCTTCGGGGTGAGGCTTATTTTTAGGCTTGGCGTCGGAGTAGCGCTCAATGTGGTTGTGGGTCTATCTGTCTTTTTATACAGGACTCACTGTATTTAGCTGGCTACGGGGTGAGGCTTACCTTTAGGTTTAACATCGGAGTAGCGCTCGAAGTGATTGTGGGCGGGCTTCCAGGACTGGCGGTAGCTGTCCACCAGTCTGGGGCACGGCCGCTTGAAGAACTGCACCACCTTGAGAGCTTCTGCCTCGGCACTGGCTGCAGCTGCTGCGGCTGCTGCTGCTGCAGCTGCTGATAAGATACAGGTATCACAATGAAGTAGAGGTCAGTCATCAGCACAAGCAAAGTCTCTCTCTCTCTCTCTGTCTTTTCTCTTATCTACCACTCTCTCTTCCTCTCTATCTATCTCCATATATCCAGGTATCACAACAGGTTCAGGTATCACAACAAAGTAGAGGTCAGTCATCAGCACAAGCAAAGTCACAAGGACCTTCTCTCTCTCTCTCTCTCTCTCTCTCTCTCTCTCTCTCTCTCTCTCTGTCTGTCTTTTCTGTTATCTACCACTCTCTCTTTCTCTCTCTTCCTCTCTATCTATCTCCATATATCCAGGTATCACAACAGGTTCAGGTATCACAACGAAGTAGAGGTTAGTCATCAGCACAAGCAAAGTCACAAGGATCTTCTCTCTCTCTCTCTCTCTCTCTCTCTCTCTCTCTCTCTCTGTCTTTTCTCTTATCTACCACTCACTTTTTCTCTCTCTTTCTCTCGATCTATCTCCATATATCCAGGTATCACAACAGGTTCAGGCATCACAACGAAGTAGAGGTTAGTCATCAGCACAAGCAAAGTCACAAGGATCTTCTCTCTCTCTCTCTCTCTCTCTCTCTCTCTGTCTTTTCTCTTATCTACCACTCTCTCTTTCTCTCTCTTCCTCTCTATCTATCTCCATATATCCAGGTATCACAACAAAGTAGAGGTCAGTCATCAGCACAAGCAAAGTCACAAGGATCTTCTCTCTCTCTCTCTCTCTCTCTCTCTCTCTCTCTCTCTCACTCTCTGTCTTTTCTCTTATCTACCACTCTCTCTTTCTCTCTCTTCCTCTCTATCTATCTCCATATATCCAGGTATCACAACAGGTTCAGGTATCACAACAAAGTAGAGGTAGAAGTAGTCATCAGCACAAGCAAAGTCACAAGGATCTCTTCTCTCTCTCTCTCTCTCTCTCTCTCTCTCTGGCTTTTCTCTTATCTACCACTCTCTCTTTCTCTCTTCCTCTCTATTTATCTCTATATATCCAGATATCACAACAGGTTCAGGTATCACAACAAAGTAGAGGTAGAAGTAGTCATCAGCACAAGCAAAGTCACAAGGATCTCTTCTCTCTCTCTCTCTCTCTCTCTCTCTCTCTCTGGCTTTTCTCTTATCTACCACTCTCTCTTTCTCTCTTCCTCTCTATCTATCTCTATATATCCAGATATCACAACAGGTTCAGGTATCACAACGAAGTAGAGGTTAGTCATCAGCACAAGCAAAGTCACAAGGATCTCTTCTCTCTCTCTCTCTCTCTCTCTCTCTGGCTTTTCTCTTATCTACCACTCTCTCTTTCTCTCTTCCTCTCTATCTATCTCCATATATCCAGGCATCACAACAGGTTCAGGTATCACAACAAAGTAGAGGTTAGTCATCAGCACAAGCAAAGTCACAAGGATCTTCTCTCTCTCTCTCTCTCTCTCTCTCTCTCTCTCTCTCTCTGTCTTTTTTCTTATCTTCTATTCTCTCTTTCTCTCTCTTCCTCTCTATCTATCTCCATGTATCCAGGTATCACAACAGGTTCAGGTATCACAACGAAGTAGAGGTAGAAGTAGTCATCAGCACAAGCAAAGTCACAAGGATCTTCTCTCTCTCTGTCTTTTCTCTCATCTATCACTCTCTCTTTCTCATTCTTCCTATACATCTTCTATACATCTATCACTCTTTCTTTCTCTCTGTCTTTTCTCTTAATATCTTTTGCTCCCCATTATTTCCCTACCTTTTGCAGCATTCTTCTTCTCTTTCTTCTCCTTCTTGTGCAGCTTGAAAGGCACTTTCTGTTTGGTCTCCTTCTCCTCATCCGTTGACTGGTCTTCCAGCATCATAGGGTGCTCAGTAGCAATCCTAAACAAACATCAAATTGAAGACATTGTAAACAGGAGAAATCAATCAACCCTCTTACTCCGGGGGGGGGGGGGGGGGGGGGCATTATGGACCCCCTGTTGAATTTTTGTTGGTTCTTTCTAATGCCTCAATATTTCAGACAGAAATTTCATGACTTTTTTCTCTGATCCTTCCCGCACATTTTGATACCAACTTTATGGCGATCGGACCTACTGTGCGGGTGTCAGATTACGTTTACCAAACACGTCACTGATATTTCGCTATTTCTCTATGTGACTGTGTATAACCTAATGGACAAAATCAGGAGCTTTTCCATTTTATGTTAATACTTTTCTAGTAAGTATCATTGTTACAAATAGTGTAATCAATTACCACACACACCCACATTCACACACACCCACACCGAAATAGCAAAAAATGTTTGACGAAAAAAACCACATAAGAAAATTGAAAAACAATCAACTACATCTGACATAATTACCAAAACCTATCTTTTTCTTCCAGGAATTGATGACAGAGTTATGAAAGACATTTGTACCAAAAATTGCTATTTCTGAGGCTTTTTTTAAAGAGAAATAATAAAATCTGTGATTTCTTGCATAAATTAGAATAATTAACAAAAAAAATGTAATGTTGTTGAATGATATAGCCAGGGCACTCGCAGAGAACAGTGCCTGGCTCACTGACGGGGCTACCCTGTAGAGAGAAGAATAAATAAATAAATAAATTAATACATAAATCAATCAACAAATAAATGAAAAAAATTATAACTCACACATGCTGCTGTTTCCTGGGCTTTTTCCTCGGCGACGGCCCCACCTCCTCTGTGCCGCCCACCGAGGGCGCCAGACTGTTCTCATGATGATGATGATGATGATGATGGTGCAGGTGGTGGTGGGGGAGGTGTGGGCCGGGGGCGAGGGAGGAGGAGGAGGAGGGGGGCAATGGGGTGTCCAACATGGCCCCGTTGGTGTCTGACTCCTGCTTGATGCGCAGGGGTAGAACGGTGGAGGAGGAGGCCACGGAGGGGGGCCCACTACCGGTGGAGAGGGGCGCGGTGTCTGTACTGGTCTCTGAGGCGTTGCTGTTCTCCGAGTGCTGGCTGCTGGACAGGCAGTCACTGTTGAGTTCAACCAGTGGAATAACTTTTAGTGGTAATTTCTTTCATGGCTCCAGAATGAAGAGAATAGGAATCTAGGGTATTGCTTCCTAAAGCATTGTTACATCTCCAATAGCCAGGGTAAGCCTCGGGTGGAATTGTGAAGAAAAAATATTAGTCCAAAGCTGTCTCGATGAAGTCATACAGGACTACTGTACTACTTTTAAATAAATTGCCTTTTATCTGTTCTTTGATGAAGGAATACATTCTTTTCATAGCGATATGTGTGTAAAAACATGTATATATAATATATCGAACATACAGAAGAAATGGTAAATATCCTTTTGAGAAAATGGACATTTTCAAAAAAAAATTGTAGACAACTTATTAGAGAGCACCTTGTGACTTCACAATATCAAAAATTTTAAATCAAATAACTTTCTTTTCCTTTGACCGATTTTTGTCAATCCTTCTTTCATGTGTCTCCTTTTATTGAAACCAAAATAATTTCAGGGTGAACTATCCCTTAAGTGGAGACCTTTACATGCAGCGTAATCATGGATAGGCCCATATTTACGCACCAACAGTCATGAGCTAAACACTGACCTGGGTTTGGGTGAATTGGTTGTGACAGGTATTCTGGTGATTTCAACCTTGACCCCTGGACTGCCCGGTTGAGAGGTCACGGCACTCGCCATCACGGGCTTCCGGCTGTCAGAGACAACAAAGTTTTCATTTATTTCTGTACTTACTCCTTCAGGTATAACAGCCGAAAAAATCAGCTAAAAATATAAACACAAGCACATATACAGACAAAGACAATCACCATGATACAGTGTTTACTTCTCTATCAATCAATCTTTACAAATTTTCTTCAAATTCACATTCTTCTACACAATTTGGAATTGTCTGCGAAAGGGCTGCCCCAGCTTTGAAAAACAGCCCCCCCCCCCCCCCTAAGATCTCGACCGTTCATCGCGCGATCGCGACGAAAATTGGCACGTACGTCACCCATGACGTAATCTCCACAATTCAATCGTCAATTACACCAAAATTGTTAAAACTTATTTTTAATTAATTAATTAATTACATGTATGTTAATCAATGCATAAAATCATAATTTGGCTGTAAATCTTTGAATATAGCCCCCAAACTGCTAGATTTCAGTCCGGACACTCTTCTTAGGATTATTATCAAATTAGGATTTTAAAAATAGCAATATCAAATTGTTTCTTATGTATTTTATTGTTTTATTAATCTCTTATGTATTTCCTTATTTTTCGACTTTATGTTTTTCATTGTTTTTTCGATGGAAATCATTGGCAACACTATTTCAGTCATAAATGACATGAAATCTACTGTTTTTCATCAGTAAAATTAAAAATAATGATAGATTTTTGAATTTTGGCTAGATAAGGAATTTGCATTTGATTTGTATATGAAATCACGTTTGTGAGCAATTTTTGGTCTGACATGCACATACAAAATGTGACCTACTTTTGGAACCGCGTACCCCTGCGTCGCAAATTTGGTCTTAAAAGTTGCGTGAGGAAAAAAG
>OZ022590.1:5072947-5089551 GCA_963669155.1 Arbacia lixula | reverse complement strand
TTATGTATACAGATAAGCCAGTTCGTAGCTGCAATGTATGCATGAGCAGATTATTGCTGGTATAAATGAGCTCAGGTCAAGTGTACCACTCACAGAATTAAATGCAACTGCATTAAATGGTCGACCATGTTAATACCCATTATCATGCAGATACGGGAAAACCTATTCAGCTCTGTGAAGGTAGTTAAAGAATGTTCCACCATGTGCACCTGCTTCTATTGTTGTTATGGGCATGCTGTCAATTTTTTTTAAATCCATCATCTAAAAGCTTCATGAATAAATCCCAGTCTGCATTCTATTAGTATTTGATTCAGTGGACTGTCCGACAATGGTGTAACTACGAACGGGCTAATTGAATTGAATTGATTATGGTCATGATGCTAGAATGTAAGAACTTACCGGGTAGCCGTACATCTGTTGCTGAGGGAAGGGTGTGGTGGTGGCCACTGCCCCCTGAGGTACCCCTGCCCTGGTCAGCAGGGCCGTGGTGATGCCTGCCTTGGTGCTGGCTAGACCTAGGGCCGTAGACGTGGTTCCTGGGAGGAGGGGGGGGGGGGGGGGCAATAATGATGACAGAATTATTGATAGGAATATTTTTGCAAGTATTACATCAATTCTGGGGGGGGGGGAATAATGACAAAATCATTGATAGGAATATCTTTGTAAGTCTTACATCAATTATCATAAGTGTATGGCACTTCTAATACCTGTGTGATACAGTTTATAAGGGGGGGGGATGACAAAATCATGCATGTGCATTACACCCTATAAAATATAAAAAAGATGAAAAACAAAGTTTTGTGCTGACAAGGGACATGACTTAATATTACTGTACAATGTAGGAAATCTACATAATCAAGGAATGAATCAATTATATTAACCTCGTCTGCCCCATGGGCAAGAAACTAAGACCCCATTTACACTCAAGAAAATTGCGTGGCCAGGCCGGGCCGGGCTAGGCCAGGCCGCGCAATTTCTGTAGTGTGAACACAAAAAAATGCGAAAAGGCCGGGCCGGGCCGGGCCGGGCCGGGCCGGGCCGTACTGAGACCAGCTCAGGAGGTAGTCTGAGTACGGCCCGGCCACGCAATTTTCGTAGTCTGAACACAAACGAGGCCAGGCCGGGCCGAAAGCGCGGCCGGTTATGCAAATTCCGCTGATGTCAGATGACGTCATTATGCTCAACCTTTTGCCTGCACGTTGTTTGTCTCCTGCGCTGTGTGAAAAAAAAATAGTTTTTTGATCCTAATATTATCGTGTTTTTTTCTTAGAATATTATTATTTCTTAAGGGGATCACCGAAAGAGATTGTGGAGCAATTATTCATCAAATCATCAACTAAGGTCAGAATAATTATATGTATTTATTTTCCCGTTTGTTTGTTTACGTGCAGTGCGCCTCGCACGGTGGGTTGATGTCAGTGGCCTGGCCACGCATTTTTCGCTGTATAGTGTGAACGCACAAATTGCGCGGCCAGGCCACGCTACCACCCACAGCGGGGAAATGCGCGGCCTGGCCCAGCCCGGCCTGGCCACGCAATTTTCTTGAGTGTAAATGGGGTCTATGTTGTTATTGCTGTGAGGCTACCAGTGTTTTGTACTGAGAGGGTTTCATGGAAAGTCAGAAGTACCCATGCTTGTTAGAAGGGGGCCTGCATTCAACCTGAACCTACCTCTTGGTAGCTGGGTAGCGAAGGGATGTGTGCCAGGGGGCAGCTGTAGCCCCACAGGCGCCCCACTGAGGTAGGACACTGGTCCCGCCAGCATGCTGTGTGTTACTGTGGTTACACTGGGTGGCAGGTGCGGGGCCTGCGTCTGGGCCACGCCCCCTTTGGTGTGAGTGGGTGTCGGCATCTCTCCCCCGGGAGGCAGGGAGTTGGGGGGTAGCTTCTGCACCGACGGGATGTACTGGGTTTGTATGGCTGCGCCGGCGGCGGTGAGCGCCGTCACCGATGCAGCTGCTGTGGGCGGCGGTGCAGATACACCAGCTACCGCCACGGTGCTTGTGATGCGGGTGGGAGCCACCAGCGACATCGTGGTGCCCGGCTGAGTGAGAGGGTAGGCGAGGCGTGGCTGGCAGGGTAAGACGGCTGTGGCAGTGGCTGCTGGGCTGCTAGTATGGGGGCGAACAGTGGGAGGGGCGGCGGAGAGAGGGAGGGCCGCAGTGGCTTGTGTGGCAGGTGCAGCAGGCGCAGGGGGAACAGGTGCGTGGGTGGTAGCTGCAGTAGGGGGAGGGGTGGGGTGGCCAAGGGCAGGCTTGGTAGGGGCTGCTACTCCTGTCATGATGGGGACACTCGGCTGCTTCAGGCTCGATAGGTTGCCTGATCGGATGTTCACCTGCAATGAGGATAAAAAAACAAATGGAGTCAAGAACAATCTGACACAAAATCATAGTTCCTTTAAGTCGACAGGAAAATTCAATGATATTGTATTACAGCACAAAGCAATTCTCTTTATGGAAATAATAGTTTTAGCAACTGACCTCTAAAACCATACAAATATAACTATAAATAATGCAAATGTAGTGTACAATTCATGTAATGTATGTAAAGTACATTATTGCAATTTTGCTACCAGTAATTTCATTCAGCAGACAGAAATTAATGTTTTACTGAGCTATTAACCTCTGATTACTGTACCTGACACCATATGTGTCAGGTACAGTACATGGCATGGGAAAATTCTACAATGCGCCATTACCCTCGCTTCTGCGCGTAATCGCACTCGCAATCACGGAAGAATATACCATAACAAATATCGTCTGCTTGTATTTCAATATTCGAGAAATTGTGATCAAACTTCTTTTCTCACTATCCTTATTTCAAATATTTTTTTTGTTCATATATCAGCCTGTTATGAATATGTAGGCTGTCAGGCATGATTGATGAGGAGAATGGTCCGATATACAGTTTTAAAATTTTGACACTACCACAATAGATTTACTTTTGCTCGAAATTTGCAAATTAGTGTGATAGTGTATCCTATTGATTGGTATACCAAATACCCCAGCACACACCACTCGTATAAAAAGCATATTGTGGTTACATAATATATTATTATTATTTATTACAACTGAATAAAAAAAATCAAATAAATTGACTCATAATAACAATGTATTTATAACAACTTTATACACAACGCATCAATCCCCATCACATTCCCAACAAATAATGCCATGACGTGATGTCATGCGCAACGTACCAAATTCACTGCGTGAGAATCAGCGTCAATGACTTCCAGATTCAGTGAAGTTTAATCAGTTATTGTAATATTTTCATTTTGTTTTGTTGTATTTCAGTTTCATATCCATGTTAATTAGGCTGAAAGCTTTCTAAAGATGTAAAGATCTCAATTTTTGTGACCATGTTCTTATGTCTACTTTAAAGAATGGAACCCTGAAAATGAATTGAATTTAATAATGAAAGAAAAATCAGAAATCCACTCATTCCTGGACATTTTCTTGAAATATGTATGGAATTGTCCTTGTTCTTGTACACCATGCATTAAAGGGCATATACTGTACTGGGAAGACAAAAAAGCCTTCAAAAGGTCATCGTAGGCAATCTTCTTGTCAATGGTCTTAAATGCATGTATTATCCATTTGAGAAACATGCTGAAAGTTATTTGCCCTCAAATGACCCACATTTGGAGTAATGAGTGATTGAATCACAAATCCTCAAAGTGTTCGGCCCGATCATTAAAGTATATTCCCTTTAAGAGACCGCACTTCTAGGGCTAGTGATTAAATACAAATAACTTGCATAAATACTTTTTTAAAAAGAGTCAAACTTTCTGTAACTCAAATAACTTAGTTATGATGAGTCTGATTTTTTTCTAAAACTGTTGCTTTTGTCTTTAAAACATTCTGCTATTATTCAAGTCAACTTTAGGCTTATTATATGGGTTTAATTCATGTTCAGGTACAGTACAAACATGTAGGTATAGAGGTTAAAGGTTAAAACTCACAGGTACAGTGGTCTCGATGATTGCCGGTGGCTGGGGGGAGTCGCTCTGCCTGAGCAAGGGCAGGGAGGTCGACAGCGGAGGGTGCACAGGCTGAACGATCACCTTAGCCTTCTCCTGCTTCTTCTCCACCACTACTCCAGCCTGCTTCTGCTGCTGCTGCTGCTGGGAGGGGACGGAAGGGGGCTTGCTGGTCTGGGGCTCGGCAGGGGACTGGCCGGCTGGCTGCCCCCCACTCACCCCCTGACCACCCCCGCCATCAGGGGGTTGCAACTGACTGCTCATGTTGCCAATCTTGGACTGTGTACACAAGTAGGTATAAATCACAGAACATTCAAATTAATGTTAATGTAACATCAATAATGTATACAAACAGGAGTATTGTGTACCCTCACATACCTGTAGAGTCACTACACGTGTCCATATATTCAATAATAATATTTTTTCTATGAAGTACAATACTACATGTACATGTACATGTACTTGTGATACTTTGTATTTTGATCACAATCAGATAACATGTACATGTAGTGTACATAAATCTTAAACTCATGTACACGTAATGTACTGTACATAAACTCGAGTTACCAAAAGCTAAAGCCCATTACATGTACACTACAGCTCAAATGAAGTGGCATAGGGAAAGGGAAAGGGAAGAAAGGGAAGGAGCCAAAGTTTTAAACCGTGGTATATTTTATCTAGTTCAGCATGAAACCTGATGCTTTAGCCTAAAAAGCATCATGTTTCATGATGAACTGGACAAAATATACCACGGTTTAAAACTGCGGCTCCTTCCCTTTCCCTATGCCAATTCCTTTGAGCTGTAGTGTACAGTAGCTGTATGAGCTGGAGCCTGGGGGTACTTCCCCCATTACACTGTACGTATACATCATGCATGACTCACTCACTATGGTTTGTAGTGGAGTACAACTGCAGACTTGACAACTCACATCCTAGTATAGGTTACAGGCTATGTGTATAATTTCTAATATTACAAGTTGCAATATGATTTACTCTGGACATAAATGGACATGCACACCCTGCTAGCCATAATCTACCTCTGAGAAATGAAAGGAGAAGGAAAATGCCTAGCCTTTGTGTCTAAACTTGGCTGTGATTGCTACACTGCATGCATGGGATAGAAAAATCCACTCCCACAGCTTAGAGCTAAGGCTACACACACCTTGGCTCAGTGCCAGAAAAATAATAGGGGAGAAATGAGTTAGACTGCAACAGTTCAGGATAGAGTATAGTGTTTTACTGTCAGGTAAAACTGTACTATGCAGTCTGCAGTGCACTGCAAACCTGTATTTCTTTAAAGTGTATCATGGGTAACTATAACAAATAATTAGTGGAGGCCACTTTGCAAGTCTGATGTTGTGAAACACACACACTGAATCATGCTGTGAATTGTAAGAAAATCACAGGGGCTCTTTCAATATGTTACATCGTTCTTGGGATCCTTGCAGCGCCCTAATCAACTAACACAACCGTCTTTATACTTAAATTGTCGACAAGACTGTTTCAATTCGAAATCTGAACCAATCTCAGGAAGAAAAAAATACTCCATCTCACAGATTTTTTAAATACATATATCATCCTTTGTTTTACCATTTATGATGAAAGATGCACAAAATAATGCTAATGAGCTAGAGATACAAACGTATTAAACTGAGGGGCAATTCCACAAGTTGGGTTAAAGTCATGCAACATGAGTAACCAAAGCTTCTTTATTTGATTGAAAAAGAAGTTTCTGTGCTGAGGATATGATTGCATTTTATGGAAAGGTGGACTGTTTGCTTCCTAAATAATTATTAACATAATTTCTGCAAAACTGTAACAGAATATAAAACAGAGAAGCTTTGGTTACTCACATTACATGACTTTAACCAAACCTGTGGAATTGCCCTGAGCAGACCTGATGAAATATAAAACATGGCAGTGTAGTGACTCTTACAGTCACGCTTCATTTTCCGCATATTTTCCATGTATTTTTCCATACGTGTACGTTTCCATGTGTTCTACCACTACTTTTCCATATTACATAACTCAATTGTTTGTTCTTAATGTATTCTGACCATGTGCGTTGTTTCAACTTGTCACGCATTGTTGCCTACGTGATCTTCAATGCACGTGGTCCTTTGTCTATACGCGATCGTCGCATCGCCCAGCATATCTCTTCACTCCCACATTCCAACTCGGTAGAGTCAACACCTCTCGGAACTCCATCCCGATGAGACAACACGCCTGGCAGTCTTCCAGTGGTACGTTAGAATCAACACCGACACGGCTAGATTCACTGCTGGGAACTGTCAGTCCCGCTTTTTGCTTCAGCAGTTTTACATCACCGCAACCGAGCTCGATCCACTGCAGCTCGCCTGAACATTGATCTTCAAAGCATGGCTCATCATTGGCATCTAGCGATTCACTGCACTACGCCGGCATTGCCGCTACGTTCGTCTTTTCTTCTCTGGCCTCCGGCAACCATGCGCCATTTTCCTCTTCACATTTTTTCTCTCCTCTCTTCGTCCGCGATCATCACCGGCGTGTAGCGTCACGACCTTCGCGGCTCTTCAGCCACGTTTCTGAAGTCGCGACTCAGCTGCAAGTCTCCGCCTCATCATCCATAGCATGAGCCCCTTCTTTCGTTTTCACCATCATACATCATCATTGGACTCTAAACTTACGTAAGCATTATTTAGTCCACCGCAATCATCCATGTACATTTCATATTTAGCCAATTTCACATCTCAGTGCAATATTCATGTGACCGCACTTGCACGTGCGTGGTCTTCATTTTCAATCAATCAATAAACAAATGAAAAGGGAATACAATTTATCTTTTATCATCGTACACCTGGCTTCCTCGTAAGTTTTTGGCGTTTGATCAGTGTCCGTGCAGAACAACTCATCATACACTCAACACCACACACTTCACACCCTTAAATTCTACAGCAGGAAGAACTTGGGGGGAAGACTAGATAGAACTAATGTAAGACAATTGTATCTTCAGATACCAATGCCTAGCCCCATACTCTCGAATTGCGCTCATCGTCATCTAAATTCATTTTTGAGGTTAGGAGACTTGCTGCTACTTTAGAACTAAACGTTAAGTCTCAAAAGAGTTCTATTTATACATTTCCTTACATGTATGGTGACATAGATGTTGTTATTGTTTTTATGAGTCATGGCCCTTCTGAAAAACAGCCTTATTGGCTGATCAAAATCTAAATCAAAATCAAATTAAAGGAGACTGTACACTACAGCTGAAATGAATTGGCATAGGGAAAGGGAAAGGGAAGAAAGAGAAAGTGAAGAAAGGGAAGGAGCCGCAGTTTTAAATCGCGGTATACATGTATTTTGTCCAGTTCAGCATGAAACATGATGCTTTTTTAGGCTAAAGCATTGTTTCATGCTGAAGTGGACAAAATCTACCGCTTTTAAAAATTACGGCTCCATCCCTTTCCCTATGCCAATTCATTTGAGCTGGAGTGTACATGTACACTGATTTTTAACAGTAAAACTTCAGTGTACTCCTTGTGAAACATTTGCATATTTTATTTTTCAAGCATGATGTTATGAAACATCCATCCTGAACTACAATGCTTTTTTGCATTAGACCCTATGTCATGGACATGTATTGGGGGCAATTATACTTTTCATGAAGCCTAACCTAGGCTTTCAAAGTTTCAGCGTAAACCTGGATTGTACCCCCCCCCCCCCCCCCCCACCAAAAAAAAAAAGGGAAAACATAGTGAGAAATAACAATGACAACAATGTTTAATACAGCCTCAGATGAAGTTTCAGGTCCTCAATCTCCTGTTTTAAAACATGGTTAAAATATAAGTGCTATATTCGTCTGACATAGCGTCTGACCAAACATCTAACACAGTGTCAGTCTGCCGGGTGAAACGATGCGATGGGAACTGTACTGGCGATACAGCTGTACATAGCTTAGTGACATCAGTCACAAGACGTACGCGTTGCTGCAGTGCACTGACAACACAATTTGTGAAAATGAAAATTAAAAGTCGGTCCCACATGACCCACTTGCATTAATATTACACTTACTCTCTACTTCGCAATTCTCATATGCGTTTACGTAATGCAACTTTGTGAGGTTTAACGAAAAATCATTGGAAAACCATCTAAAATCAAACCGAACATGTCGAATGGCAAGATAAAAATGGCAACTGAACTCGGCCTCTCGCTCATTCATCTTGCATACAATCCAATTCGCCCGTCACCCACAACACCAGACATGAAAAGTAAGCCGATTTTCCCACCTCATTTATTACAAAACCACAGCATCAATTTTCGTAATTATTTGATACATTATACTAAATAATATAGAAATGAAGGACACTTACGGAAATTATGTTTTCTCCCACAAAATGGTCATATATCTCTGAAATTAGTCCGTAAAACTCTCGATTTTTGTTCAGACGTCTTCTTCGTACTTCCGATGTTTGAACCGTGTACCACGCCAGGAATAGCACGAGGTACCTCACCTGTGATTGGCTTCCTTGGGACGTAAATACGACAGGGTCGAGACTTTTAGAACAGGGTTTTGTATTGGTGAATGGACTGACCCATTCATGGTTGTTCGATTATTCAGAAGGGGAGAAACGGATAACAAAACATAGTTTCTCAGTAAGCGTATTTCATAGTTGCTTTGTTTTGTTATTTTCTTTGTTGTTTTTACTGCGCATATCTATTTTATTCAGCTCCCTATTTTTTCATATTCATTCATCAATTCTCCATGTCTGTAAAATTTTCTGTCTATAAAACTTCCGCGTGACAAAACCTACATTCGACATTCACCTCTAACTACAGATTGATAATTATCGTCTACAACAGATGTATGTGCTTTTACACAAACACTGTTTCCACTTATGAAGAACAAAAACAAGCAAAAAGTTAAGACTCAAATCAAGATGAAATTATAACATCATAAAGTCAACGGGTGTCAACGTTTGGGGGACCAGGTTTGGAGATTTGTAGAAATTGAATACACCTGTATTCTTAGAATAATCTCTTGAATACATGTATTTGATTACATTTAAAAAAAAAAAAAAAAAAAAACGTCCATGACCCCACAATGAATTGTTGGTATGCGCATTGTGCAAACAAAAAGTATAGGCAATTTCCAAAATCATGGTCAGGGCTCTACAAAAAAAAAATTTACCGCTTGCCCTGTCGGGCAAGCGGTAAAAATATTTGCTTGCCCTGGAGGAAAAACTGCTTGCCCGTTTTTTTTTTATTATAACCTTTGTTTTTCACTAATTTTTCTGCAGAAGCGGCATACCTTATCCTGCCGAATTATAACATACTTTACAGGACAACTGAACATAACAATAGGTATTTACACAGAGTTTGACAAGTTACTAGTGTTTGTTTTTAATCATCCGGGTCCATCAAGTTTAGCACTGACTCTCCTAACTATAGTACTCTTGCTTTCACTCGAAATGAAGCACACATACGCCTGACCTCCCTCAATAATTGGGCATGTTGGGAGCAGACTCTGCTCACTACATGTAGGCAGGTATAGGACACTTTCACAAGACTAGAGGAATTTAAAAAACACATATTGATAACACTGACTACACCACATTGTATTGTAATTTGTAGGTGGCAAAGCTTGTCATTATACATTTAACTCATAAGTTTAGACCCTATAGTCCCGGGACGGCTAGGCGGCTAGCTCCCCATGACTAGCCGCATAGCCGTAGGCTGTTGTGGATACACTTAGTTATGAACTAGCGCCATGATCTCCCAGTTAAGAGCTTGTTAATACAGAAAACCTTAGAGTAATCAGCCCGATATTTCTGGGTAGGGTTCTTGGTAGATGTACTCATTTTGCCGTTTCAAGTGTACTGGTAGCGATCAAAATCATGGGCAAATCAATTAAATCATTGCTGCTCCACGGCAGGTATATGTGCTGAACTCATACAACAATCACTTACACACGTTTTCACATTAGAGTCCCATATGTAGTAATCCACGTAAATAAAAAATAAACACAGCTGTTACGAAAAATTTCACATCGCGCAGTCGCACATTCGCGATCGCAAGCCAGTGCTCTTATCTGGTGAAAATATCGGTAATGCGGATATCGCGCATGCGCAGAATTTATTTTTCAGTTCTAGATGGCAGTGTCTACGGAACAGAGTTTCAGACGAATTTTCATGACAAAATGTCAGTGATCTCATTCCAATTTCGGCTGTGTTTCCCTGGTTTGACATGATACGAGACACATTCACATTAATTTTCTCGCATATGCGTAAGAACAATGTTATTTCCATATTTTTGGGTGGAAAATAACCACTTGCCCGGACGGGCAAGTGTCTTTGAGAAATGCTTGCCCGGGCGTCATTTTCACTTGCCCCGGGCAATCGGGCAAGTGGGTTTGTAGAGCCCTGATGGTTGGAAAACAATCCAAGCTCAT
The DNA here is from genome assembly GCA_963669155.1 of Arbacia lixula. Taxonomy (NCBI): domain Eukaryota; kingdom Metazoa; phylum Echinodermata; class Echinoidea; order Arbacioida; family Arbaciidae; genus Arbacia; species Arbacia lixula. The sequence goes on along the minus strand of OZ022590.1, from coordinate 5,079,143 downwards.
GTCAAACAACAGGTCGAACGACTGAACCAATTTGTTGAGGGACTTTGAATGGCCCCACACGACGGATTGTTGATAAAGAGTTCTCAAGTGAAAAAAAAAACAGGAAGTGCATGTAGTGTACTAATGAAAATAATAAAGTCCTAATTACAGGTTGATCAGGGTATGATACTCTGCAAAGCCTAAACTTGAACGTTTGTTTTAATGTTCAGACAACTATTTCAGAACCCGCTAGTTCAAGGTATTATACATACTCATACCTGTACCATATAAGAGTAGAAGTGTTGATTAAAAAGAGTTCAAACAAATGCATTGCATGAAATGTTGATGTAATTAAATGTTTTGAAATTATTGGGTGAAAAAGAAATTACAAAAAATAATCATTTATTCTTCATTAACCACGACCAGCCCCCCCCCCCCCCCCACCCCGTCCTCAAAATAGTTTCACGCTACATTTTTTTGTAGAATCCTAGGTTATTTATCTTCACATATTTATATCATAAATTGTTTCTGATTAATTTCTTAACTAATTATAGCCTCCAGATGGAGCAAACAATGTCAATATGCCATCCATTATCATGACCTATTCCGGGCGCTTTACTGGTCGTGCGCTGCTCAAGTGACATATACACCCCCATTGTTAATGGAGTCGTCTAATTACCAGCCCGACGTCATTTAATCCTAAAATTGTGTGTGAGTGTTAGCAGTGCTATACTATACATTTACCGTGCATGCTGCGTCGATCGCGCCGAAGCCTCGGGTACTAGTAATTTAGCGTAGCGGCGATTTTTTTTTTCTCCCCGTGATGTTACTCATCATATCGGCTAATTTTATTCCGCAAAGCGACTTGATTGCAGGCCGTTGTCGATATAGGTGGGCAGTACACATGCGCATGGACTTGCTTAGCTCGATGATCGCTGCATGGATAGTATTTGTAGTGGTCTTTATTCAAGACGCTAGTAAAATTGCGAATTGACAGTTGTCACGCGTTAACTTCACGGTAAAAAAAAAACATCGCGTCCGGCTCATTCTAAAATTACATGAGATTTTACTTGACTGTAACGTTTTCTTCCAATGAAACAAATGTACAGAGAGGTGCCACTATGAGTTGGGATTCTGAACGCACCCTATTTGTACTGGGTGGGCTGTGTGAGAACCACGGGTTTAATGTGTGATCCTATGGAGGCGCATTCACATTGGAGCAGTTTTGCCGCTGCTTTTCGACGTATGTTGCTAGCATTTTCCTGACATGCCAAATTGAAATACAACTGCTCCATAGCGATCTATTAGGCGCCTTATTGCGACTGTGAGGACTCTGTATCTAAGAAATACAGGGATATACCTCCTGTTCAGTCATAAGGGGAATATCTGATGACAATCTGGTGATATGTCAGACAAACCTCAGCATTATTGCCTACTAAAAGGGTTCGCATTGCTATTGCTGGTATTCACCACTGATTCAGTGAAATCATTTCATTCTTTTCAAACCAAAAATTATCATTTCATGGCTTTCAAATTAACAACAAAAAGGGGGTTTAAAATATAAATGTTAATGCAAAAAAAGGCATTCATTTTATTATCAGTTAAAGAATATGCCAAAAATACAGTTGAGAGCAATAATTATGTGAATTTGAAGCTCAAATTTGTGATTCAAATATTTCTAGTGTGATGCCAATTTGAAGATTTAGTGACTCTCTGATAATACATAATTATCAATCTCTGACAAAACAATTACAAAAATGTATGCTTCTTTATTTTATGTATCTGTATGTTTGATACTTGATGAATGAAATTATAGCCCCAATGCAACATATTTGTGATGATCGGTACTTGATACAGTAAAGCTTCTAAGTAACACAGTGGTTTTGGAGAGGAGAAACCTGATGAGATACCCGATAGTATTGCCCTCATCGCAATCAGTCGCGGCATACTGCTCCAAATTATGAACGTACATTCCTAGTTCCACTGGCTAATTGATATATGATTTGGACATCGCTTTTGACTGACTTTAACAGCTCATAAAGACATCTTTGTGATTAACATTTACAAATATTATTATTATAACTTTTATTTTGTTATATAAATATCATTAGATTTTCTGTCAATATCATGATGATTATTGATATTTGTTATCATGATTACAAATGAGGTCAAAAGAAAATCATGCGGCATCTTGCACATCATTTGTTCCATGTACATGTCCTGAGTGAATTTATCCCAGCCATTTACGCTCCGTTTCTGATTATTCAATGGGTAGGAGCAAATATAAAATGCTCTTTTGTATTTGTATATCTGATCATGAGAAGCCCCAAGTTGCCATTCCAATTTTGTAAGTTCAATCATAATTGCAAGTTTATAACATAAAAAAATCTTTAATCTGGACTTGATTAACACATTTTGGATGATGTAGGAAAGGTATTACAAGAATAGAGTTCAGTCGGTTGTGATTTATACCCCTTTCAAGAATATAAAATGAATAATTTCTGTCCAATGAATTTGACAAGTTGCCATTACAATTCTGTAAGTTCAATCATTATTACAAGAATATAAAGAAACGTCTTTCATCTGGACCCCGTTGCATAAAACTTACCATTAATGGTAACTCTGTCATCAATGGTAACTGCCATGGTAACAACTCTTGACAGGCAATCAAATTCAAGTTTATCATAGAGAACAGGGCCCTGGACTTGATAAACACATTTTGAATAACGTAGGAAAGGAATTACAAGACTTGTTGATAGAGTTCAGTCGGTTGTGATAAATCCCCCGTTTCTTTCGAATCAAATGAAATATTCCTGTCAAATGATTTTGACAAATCATGAAAATTTCTGGTTGCTCATGTTTCAGTAGTCTGGCTTCCAGGCTGTGTGGCATTGTTTTTTTTACTGATCGAAGCTTTTTCAAATTTACATACTGGGATCTGTCTTATAAAGATTTGCAATTGATCGTAACTTGTCTTACGATTGATATCAATCGTTACCATGTGTAACGGATATGAATATATGACCCCATGTAAGATATATATTTTCCATGTGAAAGTCCCATTTCTCTATATTGTAGCACTTTCACATTTTAGAGTAGGACCAAACTAAGCTGCATTATGGCCAGTTCACATTTGACTGGATGTAAGGTTGGTTAGGAAGAGATTTCTAGGGAAACCTTTAAATGATGACGTACATCTTTTTCAGGTGAACCAGGAGAGTTTAAGGACGAACAAATAATCCAACTCCAGTAAATCTTGGCCATTTGCAGAGAAAACTAAAAGAGAGAATATTGCCTAGGGGAACGCTCAGTCCCTTACGATGACTGAACCCAAGGACAATGCTTTAAATCACCAGTGGCTGGACATGTGTTCAAGGGAATTCCACCTCCTCATAGAAGCCTGAACATACACTTGTAAAAGGAATGTTTTGGAGAACTAAAAGGTCTGTGCGGAAGTTTATTACTTTTGTTTACAAACACAGCACTTTCTCATTACTTTTGTTTATAAACACAGCACTCTTTCTCTGAAGTGAAAGTAACTGTGACGTAGACTCTGATTTCTATGAATGAACTGAAGGACAATATTATTTTTCTCTGAACTTGAAGAAGGGGTGACAGGAAGTAGACTTGTTGACCAATAGGAATTAATATTTTATACTCCGTCCCCTTTTCTTATACTCTCAACCAATTGTAATCAAGTAAACACTTCTTCACCAAGTGATTGACACACATTGGAACATGTAGTGTAGGAGTAATATAAAAGAAGGGTGCAAGGAGGAGAATCCTCAGAGTTTTAAGAGAGTTCTAGAGTTTCTCCAGAGTTTTCAGGCTTTTCCAGAGTTTTAAGAGTTTCTCCAGAGTTATGGAGTTCGAGAGGTTTCCAGAGTTAGGGAGTTGTCCAGAGTTTCTTCAGTAGTTCCAGAGATCCTGATTTATCCAGAATAAGTTGGACTGGAAGTGGAGATAGAACAACAGCTCTACATGGGAGAGGAGACTCTGATAGTCTTGCTATAAGTTGGAGATGGAGAGTCCACTTGCATAAGAACAAGTTAAAGTACGAGCCATACTCGTGTACAGTTCCAAGCAATCGCATCCGAATCGAGATGGAAAGACTATCGGCATAGTCTTTACAAAACTCTACGTCTCCGTGGACATGCAGACAACGTCATATAATCTGGGCATGCAGACAACGTCGTGCATGATAACTGGACACGCGGAGGGCCAGCTTCGGAGATCGGGATGACAGCGACCGAGATGAGAGCTCTCGCGCGCGCTTACCAAATCAGAAGTACCGTACGTACGTGAGTAGATAAAATGTTTTGTACTATTTAATTTGTATATCTCATGTACCATTAAAGTTGAATTAAGAAGGGCGCGAATTCCCGTAAATTTTGGTTATACACACCTTATATAGTTCATATAGGCTGTTCAAACAGAGAGCATATCAGAAAACTCATTTGAACGCTCAATATTCTGGTTTGAAAGTCGATATAAATTAGCCTGTTTAGAGTCCCCGATAAGCCTTGGACGCATAGGTACACGCTGAGCGTGACGTCACGGACGGGATTTGGGTAATATCCAGTGTCTGGTATCAATACAAAAATCAGTGCAGAAAGAGAGAGAAGATTTTACCAATGTTTTTCAAAGGAAGCCATATCAAACAATTACAAATCATATATACAAATCTTTACTCTCCCTATGTAGAAAAAAGTATAAATAACGGTTTTCAAGTCTTAAATTGTGAAGTAAGATTGCAAACGATGAGTTATTACTCAATATTTTCACTTGATTTTCTTATTTTCTACAACTTGAGAATACTAGCGTAAAGTAGATCCGGCCATCGCCACCCAGCTCATACACACTCGAGCGCGCTGCTTGCTTGAACTTGTCCAGTATACTGCATGCTATGCGTATGGGCGCTCGTGTGTGTGTGTGTGTGTGCATGCTTGCAGCCAGCGCACGTGTACTCTATATTTATGTTGTGACGTGATCGCGAGAAACTTGTGCATGTTGGCTTTCTTTAGCTTTGACTTTCGTTGTGCATAATTAGCTTTCTTTCGATCTCGATCTCGCTGTTGACAAAATATTAGTACCCAATAATGGAGCCATGTAGTGTAGAGTTGGAGCAAAATGACCTTTATATGGACTTTGAAGACTTTATGGAAGATGATGAAGCTGAAGGAGGTATAATATATAATCACCAACTGATTGCCAGATGCACTGATTATTACATTGAATTTACAATTTTGTCTCTCATCCGCGGTGTTGAAGTCGAAAGACAAGGCAGTAAAATCGCTTCAAATGAGAAATATTGGAACACTAGAGACACATCATTGACTATATGACATTGCTTAATTCTCATTTATTTTTAAAAATCATTCACATAAAACCATAACAATAGAAGAAAAGTTCTGACGTGAAAGTAAATTCATTCATAATTGTACTAGCGTGTATGTCTATGCACACAATATACTGCACTGCTCGCTTTGTTTACTTTCTCACTGTGACCCAAATCCCGTCCGTGACGTCACAGTGCTCGAACAATAGTCTCGAGTACTCATCGCCGGAGCGATCAGAGAAAATATGGTGAGGGATAAATCGTCTAAATTTAATATTCTAAGCTTATTTTAGGGGGTTAAAAGGTCTGTCATAGGTAAGCTAGTGTCATAAGGATGATATTAATGCAAATATCTCATTATTTGGGATCGTCTTCTTAATTCAACTTTAAGTAAAATAAATGTTAGCGTTAATGCTTCCCAATGGCATTTAGATGTGTCGGACCACAACCTATGTCTTGTCTTCCCAGACCAGTGTGATGCTTCAGTGAGAGTGTGTGGTGGTTTATGTAAGGACATTAAGGTCAGTCAACCATTTAAATAGTAATGTCTGGACCCTAGCATATTACATACAGACCAAACGATAAAGTGGCTCCCCAACCACGAATGCTATGGGTTACACATGTACATAAGAGATATGGGGTTAGACTTGTGATCAATTCAGATCAGTCGTAAGTCCTTATAAGATGGGGCCCTGGGCCATGTTGCATGTAAGTATTCAATTATTTTAACTTACCATCAATGGTAACTTCTATGGCAACAGATGCTATAATGAGAGCTCATTGGCTGTTGCCATGGTAGTTACCATTGACGGTATCTTATAATAATTGAAAACCTATATGCAACATGGCCCTGGTCTAGTTTGGACAAGGCTCACCCTC
>OZ022590.1:4815447-5067947 GCA_963669155.1 Arbacia lixula | reverse complement strand
ACCTCTATCCTCCTTGTGGCCCACACCACCCAGTCTATCTGGTACCCGCTACCCATCCCGGCAGCATCCCCGGTTGCGCGGGTGCTCTACTGCTCTCTCTGGTACCCCAAGATCGTGTACTTCATCGGCTTCGCCATCTCAACGTTCAACCTTACCGCTATTTCCTTAGAGCGGTACCTGGCGGTTATCCATCCCGTGTGGTACGCACACTCTTTTAAGAGACAGACTACCGTAATTTTTGCCGTCGTTGCTTGGTTTGTGGCGCCTCTGATGCAGGTTGTCCTTACGTTGCAGGCACATGGCTTTCAAGACGGGAAGTGCCTGTACAATGTTGGGAGAGTGAGCATTGGCGTAGGGATGTTTGTATGGGAGTTCCTCCTTCCTGCTTCTTTCATGGGGTATTCATTCGTGAGGATATTCTGGAAGCTTTGCTCGATGCGGCGAGTTGCGGAGTCGCGTCACCATGGACCGCCTTCAGAGAGTACCGGTCGCGCACTAGTGACGTCCTTTGCAGAACATGATAGGCCAGAATCAGCAAATGGTCAGACGACGTCCAGTGCAGAACGGCCTAAAAAGGGACCTTTGTCTGCCGCACTTCCTGGAAAGTTACCGGTACCTGCCTGCACCCTACCAGAGCATACCGCGTCGCTTGGAGTGTATAACGCACAATGCTGCCCTCCTCGGAAGCTTGAAGAACAGAGCAACAGGATTGTCATGGTGTTGCCCGGAGAGGGCGTGCCACCAGGACGCGATGCAACCCCGATGAACCCCGCTGCTACTGCATGGACTCGGCCTTCGAGGGAGTCCACACGGGGACGCCAGCCGAGTCGACGACGGCCGCGGAAGGCTCAAAGGCGCAACGTCACCACCACTCTCCTGCTCGTCTACGTGGCCTACCTCGTCTGCTGGGCCCCAAACCAGACCGCCTTCCTGTTCTATAACATCGGCGCCATCTCTGACCGCTACTTCAGGACTCAGTGGCACGTCATCACCACCATTCTCGCGTCTCTCAATATCTGCGTCAACCCGTTCGTGTATATTTGGAGGTATAAGGCATTCAGGAGGGGGCTCAAACGTTTCTGCTCCTTAGGAGCATGTTGTCCCACCGCGACACTGGACGTTGATCAAACTCATACTGAAGATTAATGGTATGAATTTATCACTGAATTGTCATGATGTTACAGGTAAGGTGTTTAGATAGAAAATGATCTCTCCCTATCATGTGTCCGACCCCTGCATGGTGACCTGAATAAAGACTACTACCTGTATGAAATCTATATGTGCAGATGATTAATGTGACGACAATTAAACTTGACAAGGCAAATAATTATATTGATATTCAACTACTAGTAGTTGGAGAACAGTTACAGAATGTGACAACACTTAAATACCTGGGAGCATTTATCACAGATGATGGGAACTGTACTTCTGATATACGCAGATCAATGACTGGCCATTGAACGAAAAACTTTGCAGTCAACGAATCCATTATGGCAGTGTGTCAACAAGAATGTCGAACTGAGAATACATCTTGCCTGCTTCTCTCCTGTTGTTTTCATAACATTTGGCAAAAAGCAATTCAATAGGCTAGTTCCGCCACTGATATCCGACCATTACCATGAGTTTCATTCTGGTTTGATTTCGGAAGGCAAGGAACTTAAGGATGGATTGATCTCAAATGATAACATACTGGTGATGACGATAATGATATTCTTATTCGAATTGTTTCATTGTATACGTGTACATGTATCTTTACGTCTGTCCTGAAAATGAATGCGTGGTGTTGAATATCATCCTGCTTATATTAATTGAATTAGAATTATATCTCTATATATACTTATGTATACGTTCATATTATGCATGCACGACTGACATGAGTGTATCACCCAGACTGCTGGACATTTCTGATAAATAGAGGTAGTGCTCTAAGACTAGTCACTATAATTTTCTCTTCTTTTCTCATGTTTGGACGGGCATAGCAACTTGAATTCTCTGTGAAATGGGCCCCCAGGAGAGGAAATTGAAAATGAGGAATGTACTGCAGCCAGACTCCTCTATCGACTAGTTTGGTTTATAGAAATGCCTACCAGCCTTGAATGCCAGATAAATAACGCACACTAGCACAGTCCCGTATGTACCTAATGGTGAGAGGAATGTGTGTACAGTAAAGTAAACTTCACAGTTGAGGAAATGCAAAATCTGATTTTGATATAATTTTTATTTCATAGGCTTAATGGGATGACTTCAATTTAAACTAATGTTAGATGACCATTCGCATAAAAAATGTGTGTAATGCAAGGAGGCTTTATTTCTTTTTTAATCTGTATGGGTACAAATAGAAAATTTGACTTTAAAAGCGGACAACGTATGCATGTTTTTATTGCTAAGAAGATGAAAAAGAAGTAGAAGAAGAGGAAGAAGGAGAAAGAGAAGGAGAAGGAAAGGATCGCGGAAGGAGAAGGAGGAGGAGAAGGAGAAGGAGAAGAGGATGAAGAAGAAGAGAAGAAGAAGGAGGAGGAGGAGGAGGAGGTGAAGAAGAAGAAGAAGAAGAAGAAGAAGAAGAAGAAGAAGAAGAAGAAGAAGAAGAAGAAGAAGGAGAAGAAGAAGAATGAGAAGGAGGGGAGAAGGAGATGAAGGGGAGAAGAAGAAGAGGAAAAAGGAGAAAAAGAAAAGAAGATAGGAAGAAGAAGAGGAAGAAGGTGAAGAAGAAATGTTGAAATGTTTATCCTAGTCTAGAATAAAGTTGGATTCCATGAGTGACAGCAAATATTCCCGTGGCAGGAGTGTGTGAGAGTGTGTGTGTGTGTGTGTGGGGGGGGGGGGGGGGAGTAGAAGTGAGTGGGGGCTCCTATTGGTGAACGTACTAGGGAATATGTGCCGCTGGACAGGGTATCTTTTAAAACTAGATATTGGCACATCATATGGCTGGTTTTAGAACAAAAGACGCACATGATAAAACAGAAGTATTAATAGAGTAGTATATCTTCAGAACACATATACATTAACACAGGGTACATGTATTTTTCAAAATGAAAGTATTAGCACATGGTAATAGTATACTGTCTGAGAATCATTATATTCATAGGCAGGCTAGATAGATCCGGCCTTATCATCGCCTGCTTTGGAAAATAGCTGGCTTATTTTTGGCGTTGTGGTTGCGCTTCCTACCCGGCAGTATGATGGGACAGAAGAGTTGTTCTTGGTTCAGTATTGGGACAGGGTAAACAATCTAGTGAAGTATTGGGATAGGGTCTACAGTACATCTCAAGTGTAAGATATTGGGTCTGGGTGTCTTTGGCGGGACATTCTGCTTGTGACAGAGTTGATCAGATCTTAGAAGCACGGCCCCTCTACAAACGCATCTCATCGTTAACCCCCCCCCCCCCCCCCCCCCCTCGGGTGAAGGTAGTGGGGTATTGTGATTACGGCTATGCACGATTCGAAGCCAGCGCCTGTTAGGCAGCGCCACGACAGAACTAGGTTTAGAAAGACGTTTTAAAACGTAATTGTTTTAGTTCGTTGAGCGCCACACGCAGTACAGAGAATTACCAATCGCCCTCTAGCGTTCACAACAAGAAATCTCATGTGGAGGAACCAAAGTTTGTTTGCCTGATCCTTACTGTCCTGGAAACAAACTGCGGAGAAAATGGCAAATTCTAGTGTATCTGGGGCCATTGCAGTGGCTAAAGCACTTTACAAAGATCCCTTTTCAAGGTAATTGTGTTCTCCGTTGTATGTTCGGTGCTTGTTAATTGATAGTGCGTGTATATTCCATAAATTTGTGATGATGAAATCGCCGCAGAGCTGGACTATAACAGACCGGTGTATACAAATTTATGTTGGGCTCAGACTCGGTCAAATATGCAGTGCATCATCATAATCATGCAGTGAATGCATGCTGCAATCTACTCTTTAATTAAAGTAGTATTAGTAAATCAGACATGACATGTATCAAGTGTTTGCGCTCATACTGAAAAAATTGCAACTCGTGTTGCAGCTGAGAGTTGCGGTGCACGATCAAAAAAATTTTGTGTGTAGTTTTCCAGCCACAAAAACCACTCTGGATTCTGAGTCAGATCACATATTTTCCTTACTAAGTGGTACCGTACACTTACCCTATTTTGGTCCGAATCCAACCCTAACCTAATTTGATTGAGTTTTAGCAATTTAGGTGTTGATTAATCTAAAAGAACATATTCAAAATGAAAAACATAATTTTTCGATGCCAATACTAATACTGAGTAATAGTCCAACAAATTGAAATATCTGAGAAAGACAGAGATTCAGATATAAATGTATTGATTTAGTATTCATATTTCTTTCTGTCTTCCTTCAATACCTGCAGGGAGTTTGTGAGGAATCTCGTCATCTTTGGAGTGGGTGTGTGGGTAGCCAGAGAGTTCTCCAATGTGGAAGTAATGGGCGCTCCTCAGTGACAAGTTGGAATATCTTCCCTTCCAACAAGCAGCAGATTTTGAGTAAGAATATGATGTTGAAACTGGCAGTGTAAAGTACAATTACTTTTCTCACACTCACAATATGCTGCAATTCATGATGATTAAGTGTCAAATTTGATAAATTAAGAAATGGTTTGCTTTGTAATTACTCAATGCAGAGTTTTTACTTTATTTTTATGTAATATTCAAAGATGAACAGTGATTTGCCAAGAAAAGGAAGCGTTTACATCCTCCCCCCCTTTCTCACTCTTCCCCTCTTTTTCTCCACCTTATTTAAAAACTAACCATGTTTATATTTCTCAGCATTTAATGATGTATTATTGGTATTGCATCTGTAACTTAGTGGTGCACTGATATGATATCTAGGTTACAGGAACGACCCATCCCAAAACTTAACTTGAGTTCCCAATTCTCATATTGTCAGGAAAGTTCTTGAACAGTATTTTCTCACATTTTCTGTTTGGTTGGCAAAATGGCTATATAACTTATAAATGAGCCACCTGTATATTCTTATTTTTAATTTCTTGCAGGCACCGGAGTGATTGCAGAGAGATACATGGCGCATAGGATGGTGCAAATGACTGTCAGGGACAATGGCTGACTACAGCACTCCTAGCAATCCATCCGCTGTACATGTATATCACCATCTTTTTTGCTGCTGTGGAAAGAACAAAGCAGTGTGCCATCTTTCACTCAAGGATGCTTCAACAACAGCCTTCACAACAGACTGCAATGATGGAGTGAATTTTGTGAAACAAAATGTATTATTTGTGACCAAAGAAGTATACATGTATCCCTATTTTGTTATATCCAGTAAGTCTCTAAAAACGTTGGGGAAGGGACAAAACCAATCTCTGAGTAATATGGAACAAATTATGTAACCAAACCGTAAATACATTTAGATTGCGCAAAGGAAAGGGGTAAAAGTGGTAACGATAACATACTTTAATCCTTACAAAACCATTCAACTGTCATCAGCTCTGTCTGCTTTTCGTGTAATTTCAATGATTTGTATTATTTTGAGATGATTCCAGTTTTGGTATCCCCAAATTAAACTAGAATGGGACCCATTTTCACGGCAGAATATGTTTACCTCTTCTACTCCTTACATTTAAGACAAACATTATGTTGTTAGAACTGTCGTACATAAATGTCAGTTAGACCCGATTTAATGAATGATGCAAGTACCCGGTATGTAAACAGGGATAGACAGCCTGGTATGGATCCCTAAGAGCTAGAAAATTAACAGGGATTCTATTCTAAAAAGGCCAACATTCTGACACCCTTTGAATGAAGAAGAATGTAAAGCCTTGGTGTCAATATGTTTATACTATAAAATGTAACTTGATAGTGTCTCATAGTGTCCAGCGATCTGGAGATGGCAGGAAAGTGAATCGCTGCCAACATTTTCAAATGATGATACATGTATTGGCAGTTTGATGGGATTGGGTTAATTTTAAAAAGAAAAATGCATAGCCGATTCCAGTCACATCTTGTAGCAGAGACTGGTCATCTGCGGGCAATAAAGCAAAATCATTAATTTACTTGATTTACTGATAAAGATTGTTTTATTGTGTGTTCGTGTGTGGGGGGGGGGGGGGGGGGGAGCGGGGCGGGGGAGAAGGCAAGACAACTGTTCCAGATGTCTGCAGCTGAGCTTTGCTCCATCTAGTCCTAATGATTTTATTTCATTACTATGTACTTGAACTTAGAAGATGATGTGAACAAGGCTCTCACAATTCACGAATATATGATACATGTACAAATAAGTGAGCTTATCGCATTTGGTGATGAACAAAGATTTACACACTGATGATTCTACTGTACAACAGTGTTAACGGCCCAGGCTATTACTATAGTGCAGCACATGTGCACAAAAAAAGTCTATTGTTAGTAAGTTATGGCCAACAAATCCTGAACGGGTTACAAATGCTCTTCAAACTTCACTTCAGTGTAGAGATGATGATTAAAGGATTGCATGGGTAAGAGTGCTGTGTGTGAGAGAGAAGGAGAGAAAAGAAGTGATGAAGAGAGAGTGTATGTGTGATTGTTGTGATTGATTGTGATTGTGATGTGCATGAGAGAGAGAGTGTGTTGTATGTGGCAAATCCATACTTTTCCACACTTTTCAACCTACAAATATGTCATATTACAGGGGGGTGTTTCACTAAGCTGTTCGTAAGTTACGAACGACTGTACGAATGACTGGTGATCCCTTCTTGTGCTAAATCAGATTCTCAATGAACAACGTGTGGTATCGCATTTAGCACAAGAAGGGATCACCAGTCATTTCTAAGGTCGTTCGTAACTTACGAACAGCTTGGTGAAACACTCTCCGGGCCCATAAAAAAAGTATACTGCCTTTGAGCATGGTGTTCAAATAGCCATATCCACCCACACATGCACTGAAATTCCTGTACATGTATTTTTTTTAGCCACAAATTTTCTGTCGTTATCCTCTTCTTTCTCTCTCCTAATATTTCTCTATTCCTATTAATCTCTCATTCTTTGCACCAATCTTTAATTCTCCTTGTTTTCTCTTGCTCCGTTGCCTAACTTCATCTCTTGTTTTGTCCCTTCTTTCTCATCTTGTAAACATGCATAAAAATAAATTTCAGTGTATGTGCATCATAATTTTTGATTTTTAATCAAAATGATTTGTTCCATACATACATTAACAAATCATTCCTTATGCTCTTTATTCATGATGCCTGAAATACTACAGGTATCTACAGGTATGCAAATCCTAAAATTAGAAAATACTGTAGGTCAATTGGCACGACAATAAGACCACGTCTACGCTCACCAATTTGTTTGGCATCAACTTATGGACCCTTCATCCAGCAGTGGGGCGATTGCAGCTAATAAAGATCATGATTTCATTTTGGTATCATTATCCTGATAATCATAACAGAAGCAATTAAATGTGCACAAATTTGCCCCATTACTTCTCCCAAAGAAAACTATACACTGTGTACACGTATCTTTTCTGCAAAACCATGAGCACTATTGAAAAGGGAAGACAAAAGGGGTAAAGATTTATACTGCACCCCTATAACTCTTGAAGAATGTTTCAATAAATAACTCTAAAGTGATTGAACATGTTCTACGCCCAACTGGCCTATACAGCTGCTTGAAGAATGGGGATGGGGCGTGTTCATGGATTACTAGTACGCAGTGCAGGGCCAAAGTGTTACATTTTGAGCGAAACACCTAGCTAGCGCACGCATAGCCTAGCCGCGCCGCCCGGCCGGGCCCCGGCCCGGCCCGCCGCGCCGCAGCTCTGGGCTAGTTGACTGCAGATTTTGCCTAGCTGAGTAGCTCTATACTTGTCGTCGGCGCCGACCTTGGCAGATCTATTGCAGAACTTAGAGGTATAATGGAGTAAGTCCGCATTGGGATAGAGTTTCACGATTGAATGGACACTTAACTCCTAAGATGTTGAAACATTTTCGGCTGTCAACAACAATTTGCAATCGTTTCAGCAGTCTAGCGACTTCCTTGGCTAATGACCGATATTTGTGCTGCCCCACCTATTTAAATCGGCGTTTGCAATTGCATACAGTTTACCACTTCTCTTCAACTGCAAGAACTTCAAATGGCACAGCTATGGAGGACTACCCACTGAAGCCGTACACTCCTCCAACTTGGGCCGCCAATCTTGCTTTCATCCCGAAGTGTAGAATTGAGGTATGTTCAACTCTTTCTTAATTTTATGGATGTTGTTTGCTGCGAAAATTAACATATAATATATATTTAGAGAGTCGCATGCAATATAATTATAAATCATGACTAAATAAAGCCCTAATTTTAAATGACATAAATGGAGAGGAAAAAAAGGACAAGATAAAAACAGTGGAGGAGGTGAACTGAACTTACGATGCTGCCGGTGTGAGATCCCATATCCCATGACCTACATGTAGTCTCCACATTATTCAGTTCACAAGAACCTAGTATTGATAAGACTTAAGAGGACTTTGAGTTTGATAATCACGAAAAATTATTATTTACAAATAAAAGTACAAATTCAGGCTCACAACAGAAAAATGTTGGATTCTTTTAATTGCGTATTATGATTAGCGGGTGCATACTTCATACAACGCTTTCCAGGAAACAAACATTTATTTTCAAGACTGTACAGACTAGCTAGACAAGCTCGTATTGGAAGCTATGAACATATATATATATGCCAGCCCTGATTGTGATCATAATATCAGATAGTAATTCACTTTGATGCTTAATGATTAATCTTCACAGTTGGCCATGCTGAACACCCCTATTCACAGATGGAAGCTCCCAGGGACACCCGGAGGCTTTGAGGTCTTCATCAAACGGGATGACATGACAGGAAGTTCTCTTTCTGGAAACAAGGTAAATGACAAATCAGATCAGTTAAATCAGAGAGGTGCCACCTCTCTGGGTAAATTAGATTATGTTGATGTTGTTTAAAAGGCTACAAATTTATTCACAGAAATGTTTATTCAGAGAAGTAGGTTTCTGAGTGATTGAAAAAAAAAATAAACAAAGAATTAGAGATTATGAATTCATATTTTTAAAGTCATATTCCTTAAATATTTGCCATAAAATATTGAGAGCTTTGATTGAAAATGCAAGTGTGTGATACGATTGCTGATAAAACCAAGTGATAGTTGTCAAAATGCCTTAATGTGTGACTGTAAACCGCACGATTTTCTCAAATGAGTGTGACACAGATTTGAAATTAATCATGGATTTTGAAATTTGAGCTTAACATTTTCAAATGATTTACTATATTTTTGTATGATATAGGCCTATGATGTTATTTGGTTGGGTCGCTCTAAATGATCCACTAGAAGTTTGGTTTTTACCTGTTCTTGAAACTAATGTTTTGTTTTATTTCCTTTTGCTATGAATTGTTTGTGTTTGATTGTAGATTCGCAAGTTAGAGTTCCTTCTGGCAGACGCATTGGACAAGGGCTGTGATAGCATCTTGACCGCCGGCGGTGTGAGGTCCAATCACTGCAGGACGACCGCCGTGGCCTCCAGGCAAATGGGTTTGGACTGCCACCTCTTCCTCAGATCTACAGGCAATGTAAGCCACAAAGTATCCACTTATAGCCCAAATAGCCCAGAGTTCTTAGCATAACAGGGACACCAAAATATGTAGCAACTTGGCACTCTGATATTTATGAAATGATGCTATAGCTCTTTTGTGTAGCCCTGGGCCCATGTACAAAAGTCATGCAACTCGGCAGGAATAAGCAGTATATCCTAATGATAATGAGTATGAAATCTCAATGAAACTTTTCTGGAGAAATGAAAAACTGTCCCCATTTATGTTTGAATTGCCCCAACCATTTCTTAAGTAACATATTGAAATGTGTATGCAGTGTTAAACTTGTACAAGTTGACAACCCACAAAGCTTGCTGGAGATTTGCCCCACATAGCAAGAACTAACATTTAATGTGAATCTGTATTGGACAGTGCAATTATGTATCCAGTCACTCAAGAAACAAAAATAATCCATACACTTGAATGCATAACAAACATGGTCAGTTATATGCAGATTTTTTCTTTAAAAATTTCAATTCTCTCAACTGTTTAGAGTCTAAATGGTGTTTTACAAGTACAAATATAATACTAATCATGAATTTAATCTCTATTTCCCTCACTCTGTACTAAAGACTCTAAAGGGCAACTTCACAGGCAACACATTACTGGACAGACTGGTGGGTTGTCACTTTTACCTTGTCCCTAAGAGGAGTCAGTATGAAGCACAGATCAAACCAAGGATGCAGCAGTTAGAAAAATACTTACGGTATGTCTCATAGAAACTGTGTTATTTGTCTAGATTTTTTCAGGGGAAAAATAGGATTGCACATATTTTGTTAGCTTCATATATATTGTATTTATATATGTATTAAATGAATATATTGTTGTTTTATGGGGGCAATTTTTTCTTCCCTAAATGAGCACGTGCAATATTTCTGAAGCCTGCATTAAGGCATCTTAAAACTTGATTTGTAATTGAAGTGTAAAGCTTAATACCCAACAAATCATTTTGTTCGATAAATGCAGTTATTGATTTAATGATGATTATAATCATGACTTTACTAATCAGTATGTTTAATCATGCATTAAAATGATTAATCTCTCTCTTATCAACCATTTCATCACTAATTATAGGTATATTTGTTTTATGGGGTAGAGTTTTTTTCTTCAAAAATTGACAAATGGAAAATTATTTACTGTGGCCTTCATTAATGCCTGTCTAAATGTAGTTATTATCGATGGCGTGTAAAGCTCACTGTGCAACTAAGTACTTTACTCTAAAGATGGCATTATTGATTATTGTAATCATGACTCTAATGATAAGTATGCTTAATCATGTATCAACATTTTTAGTCTCCCAAACCTCTTATCAAACATTAAATCACTAATTTTCTCATCATCTTCTGTTATGGTTTCTCTCATGATTTCTGACTTCTTGTAGGGAATCAGCCGGAAAGGTGCCCTATTCCATTCCCATCGGTGGCTCAAATGCAGTGGGCGTGTACGGCTACATCGAGTGCTTCAGGGAACTTCTCAAACAGGTACAATCTTTAATTTGATTAAGTAGAATTGTATAAGCATTGTAAATACAGTTGAAATTTTGCATGTGTTATATATTTTGATGAAAAAAGATAACACATTGGAGTGTACATTGAGGCAAAGGTCAAACCAATGATTTAAAAATATGGCAGTACTTCAGTCCATGTATCAATTTTTTTTTTCTGGATATAAAATGTGGCAGCATTGTCTCATTGGCACTGACAGGGCCAACATGCCACACTCTATCATGCAATATTCACACATTATTTTCATAAAGAACGTTTGCATATCAAGAGAAAATTACAAATTTATTTGTGGGGGATACATATGAAGCCTGGTGTCATGGAAAGAAAACACTGAGCTTTCTGTTAGGAGAGCTTTGGGGTTTTAAATTTTGACTTCAGTCGCCTTTGACCCATAACTGGTATTGCCCAATGCAATTGACAGTAATTGACTTCTTAGTACCATCTCTATTTGATAACTGAGACAGGTTTGGACTTGAAGTTGCTTTCAGAGTACCACCCTGGGCAGGTTTTAAGTACCGTAATCAATATTATTATTATTATTAACTTGTATGTCAACGAAAGCAGTCGAAATTGGCAGTTGGTGAGGTATGTCACCATTTGGGGGTCACCCGTGTGAGTCATTGAAGAAGGAGGTCCCGTCACAGTGCACTGTTATAGAAGTGTCTTTCATGTTGTTTCATGACTCTGTCTTTTGCTAGGATGTTCAAGAGAGGTTTACTGACATCGTAGTGACGACAGGCAGCAGTGGATCGCTGGCTGGGCTTGCCATAGGCAACTACCTCACAGGCAGCAAACTAAAGTGAGCATGACCTTTGTAGTGAATTATGTAGTTATTGTGATACTCGGCTGAAAATTAAGGTTATGGGATAGAAATGGTAAGGATTACAGGCCGTATTCATAGGAGAACTGTTCTTAAATAAAATATATTAAATTGAAGGATTTCTTGCACTGTGAAGTAAATTTTCGATATGCGGTTATTGGAGAGATGCTGTAATCCTATGCTCAAGGTACTTGACTTGTGGTCATGAGATTACGGGTTCATATCTTTGAGCGAGCTCAAATGTGCTGTGCAAGAAATTGTCCTCACTCTTCACCCAGTAAGTGGGGGAACAATTTGAGGGCCCACCTGGTCGTATGTGAAAGCCAGTGTTAAAGAACTCGTCCCTCTCTGATAGGGTTTTCAAAATGGTTACTGACAGACAATGCTCCAGTGGTAGTGGAGAAGGATCACAAGCTGTGTGAGAAACGTATCCAACGCCCAGGGATTCAATTGGCAATGTGCTCTGATTGGCTCTTGAAAGGTGCTATTATTTATCTATTAGTATTATTTACCCAATAAAGGTAGCCCTTATACTGTTCTTCTAGGGGACCCTACATGTAGGAAGCAGCAAGTAAAAGAATAATGAGTAGAAATAATATTAACACATTACATTTGTCTCTCTGAGAAGTGCTTTGAAGAAAGCAATAACGAGTCGAAAAAATATTAACACATTACATTTGTTTCGTCTAATGCACACTCTCTAGGATCCATGGCATGGCAGTATGTGATGACGCCAACTATTTCCATGGTGAAATCAACCGGGTCTTGAGAGAGCTCGGCTTACAAGGGGGTCAAGGGTCAGCTGAGGTCAGGTCACAGGATATCCTGGATGTTGTAGAAGGGGTCAAAGGTCAAGGCTATGGTGTATCTCTGCCAGAAGAACTAGGTGACTATGTAATCTTATCACAATTTTGATCGACGAGTTGTTTTTTGGGCTCACAGTGAACAGAATTATTCATTTTGTTTTGAAAGAGCATATTTGCACCATAATTTTTTGTAATACGTTTTACATAAAAATCTCTTATAAACCAACAAATCAACCACCAATTCTTTTACATAAGAACTGCATAGACTGCGTAATGTGTATAACTCAGGCATGTGTACTGTATCCATTGCTATCTTGTGTGTGTATGTGTGAGTGAAGAATGAGGAGGGGGGATAATGAACAGTAACCCCCCACCCCCCACCCACCCCCACCAACCCGCCCCCAAGTGATAATTAATTTATTGAAATGTCATATTTCTTATATTTCTTACATATACAGTACAGACTAGCACACTGATATGTATGACATTAATGAATTAAAATTGTAAATAACAAAAATACATGATTTTTTCTTCTTTGCAGACTGCATTGACCGAGTTGCCAGGACGACAGGCATCTTTGTGGATCCTGTTTACACCGGTAAAGCCACATTCCATCTCATCAAACTCATGAAGGAGACTCCCGAACGGTTTCAGGGGAAGAAGATTCTCTTTATTCACACAGGTGAGTCCGGGCCACTCATATTCACCGTAAGACGGTGTAGCGGTTGTGAACTGTGACTGAAGATCTGAAGGTGCCAGGGTTAAGCCTACCCATAGCACTTGTCTTATACTCATGTATTGTCCATTTGCCCGTTCATTTTGAGGATTTGTGATGTAACCACTAAAAACTCTAAATGTGGATCATTTGAGGGCAAATAACTCTCAGCATGTTTCTAAAATAAAAAATACATGAATATAAGACAATTGGCAAGAAGATTGCTCACAATCAGCTGTTTGAAGGCTTTTTGCCTTCCCAGTGCAGTATACATACGTGTATGTACTCCCTTTAAGCATCTATCTAACTGGCATAATCTGTGAAGTCAGCAATCGTGGAGCGCACAACACTCCTTACCCCTTACCCCAAACCTTAGCCCTTTGTAACAGCTCCACATCATGAACATGTCCTCAAATTATTCTCTTTTGTTCCTCTTCCTCTCAATGCTGTCTGCCTCTCAGGTGGAGTGTTTGATCTGTTCAGTGGACTGATGGAGTCACGGGTGGATGCAGAGAGCCCTTCAGAAAACAAGGTCTATGATTGGATGGAGATGACAGACAGGACTCCTCTAGACTAATGAATTTGGCTGAAAGAGTCATGTGTCAATGCAATAGAACCCTGCAGAAAACAAGGTTTATGATTGGATGGAAATCATCAAATGGCCAGGACAAGACCCCTTTAGACCAATGAAATTGGCTGAAAGTGTCATGTGTCAGTGCAACAGAACCCTGCAGAAAACAAGGTTTATGATTGGATGGAAATAATGGACAGGACCCCTTTAGACCAATGAAATTGGCTGATAGATTCACGAGGGGGTGCACAGGGCCCTGCAGAAAACAAGGTTCATGATTGGATGGAAATAACCAGGACAGGACCAATTAGAAAATTATATTGCCTACCTTGCAAGGCAATTGGTTTGAAGATATATCATTTCAAAGTCAAAGTTAAAGAACTGCTGTCCTAAGTGGGTACTGCAGTAAAATGTAAATCATATCATTAATAGCTCATTGATAGCTATTCTTGATCACAAAACTAGACCAATTTGTGGCTAAATTTAATTTTGAGATAAAAGTTGATGAATCGCAGTACTAAATGACCATTTCATATATATGCTCTAAAATCTATGCCAGTACCTGTAAGTACTTGCAGTGTTTCAAAGATGAAATGTATGACCATAGTTGAAAGGAACCAAGTGAATATTTTTTTTATGCCTCCGCCAGCTCTAACTCCGATATTAGCACTGAGGTGATTCTCGAAGCCATTACAACTCTAACCTCAGCTCTAAAGGCTGGAACTGCTCGGACGATCCTTGAGAACAATAGTGACCTTTGGAAAGCTGAGTTGCGTAATTAGGACTGTGAAAAGTGAATAAATTTGCATTGCGCATTCTATGATAACGTTTCTGCTGTATTTTGTCAGAATTCGCTAAGCATAATATCAGCTGTGGCGGGAAAAATGGCTTGCTTGTTAAACAAAACTCCATTGAAGGTGAGATTTATGAAATAGGTCAACAAATATTTCAAAATGTTGAGTATCATTCGAGCATTCCGTAGATCAGAGAGCTAGTATAAGCAATCCCAACATTTTAACACTGTTTAATGTTGAAAATTCACTGGTGTTCGCTTATTTATTTTTAAATGATAAAGTCTAGACGTGTGATTGAGATCAGTGCATCAGTTGTGAATATCAACTCATGTATGTGATTTCCTCTTCAATATTCAGACATTTATTTTAAGAATGACATATTTGCGTAAACATGGTATCTTTCAACACAAATATGACCAAAATGGAGAGCATTAAAGAAAATCGATGAATTGATTTAACAGAAGAAAATGAGAGATTGATAGCACCCCAATCTTCATTAAAATGATGCGTTTTACATCAAGCCATAGACTTATCAACATTTTAAACAATACTTCGTCCCATATTTAGCAAAATCATAATTATTTCAACCGAATATTTCTTCGATTATTGCGGAGTTTTGTGAGAAAGGCTATCAACTTGTCTGAAAATTCCGATCCTGTATCGATACACGAGATGTCACTGATATCCGACTTAGCATTCTCTTCAAGAATCGGTTTAGCATCATTAACGGTAACGTGAGTTCTAAATCAGATGTCGCTGGCATTCTAATGCAGAAACAGGCCCCTATTTTTTTTACTGAGTCAGTGTTTATGTGATTATCTACATCATTTGAAAGCTACGCTGAAATATGTATACATAATGTATTTGATTTGTCTTATTGCTGTAGAGTTTATAATTACCAAATATATGTACAGTATATTTCTAATCTTCAATTTTATAGATCCGTTTCAGAACAGAAACAACTATATTTTAAGTAGTTGTAACAACCTTAGCATTATTCAAATGTCCTTGATAAAAATCATGATTTGAATATTTTACCTCATTCCATTTTCTACAAGGCTTAGCGCAAGCTACAAATGCTAGCTCCTTTCTTTCTTTAGCCTAATCATAATTATTTCAACCTGATATTTCATCGATTATTGCGGAGTTTCGTGAGAAAGGCTATCAACTTGTCTGAAAATTCCGATCCTGTATCGATACATGAGATGTCACTGATATCCGACTTAGCATTCTCTTCAAGAATCGGTTTAGCATCATTAGCGCTAACGTGAGTTCTAAATCAGATGTCGCTGGCATTCTAACGCAGAAACAGGCCCCTAGTTTTTTTTCTGAGTCAGTGTTTTTGTGATAATCTACATCATTTGAAAGCTACGCTGAAATATGTATACATGATGTATTTGATTTGTCTTATTGCTGTAGAGTTTATAATTACCAAATATATGTATATTTCTAATCTTCCATTCTCATCTTCCGTTTCATAACAGAAACAACTATATTTTAAGTAGTTGTAACAACCTTAGCATTATTCAAATGTCCTTGATGAAAGTCATGATTTGAATATTTTACCTCATTCCATTTTCTACAAGGCTTAGCACAAGCTACAAATGCTAGCTCCTTTCTCCAATACATTACATGATACTACAGACTGTAATTGAATTAAGTGCATGATGGAGATTACATGCTATTCAGTATTATAAACCTCATTATAAGAATCCTGTTATATGATTAGTCAAAAGTCAAAAGAAATGCCCCTGATGAAAAGGGAGTAAGAGATTTGCTCTGGAATGTTTTAGTTATTTATCATTGTCATTTTCCAGTATTCGAGATACAAAAATCTTGATGCAGTCAATATATTTGCAATAAAACATTGCATTGAGAATTGTCACAATGAAATTATTCTAATGATATAGCTACTTGTACATGTTGCCATGTTACCATTGAGATAATGAAAATGATGCAATATATGAAGTGTTATTACAATTGACTGAATGATGATGAGTTTGTTGGAAACCGTAAGAGATGATATATGAGAAAGTGTATCTGGGAGTAGGATGGCGATGGAGATCAAGAGAAAGAAGAGGCAAGAAGAAAAGGAGGGAGAGGGAGAGGGAGAGAGAGAGGATAGAGATCGAGAGACAGACAGACAGACAGACAGAGAGGAAGAGAGAGAGAGGAAGACATGGGGAAACAAAAAAACACAGAGTTGGGGAGGAGGGGGAACGGAGAGACAGAGAGAGAGCAGAGAGAGAGAGAGAGAGAGAGAGAAAGGAAGACATGGGGGAAACAAAAAGCACAAAGAGGTAGGGAGGAGGGGAACGGAGAGACAGAGAGAAAGAGAGTGGAAATGGCCCGTGGGAAGAAGCTAAAACTATTCCAGAGGAAGAAAAGACAAGGAGTATGAGAGAGTGAGGAAAATAAGAAGAAATGATGGGGAAGGAGTGGGGAGGGGTGGAGAGAGAGGGGGTGATAGAGAAATTAATAGGGCTCGGGGTGAACAAGTGGGCGATGTTGAGAATGTCATTTTTAAGTGGGATGATTATAAGTGGACCACGTGACATATATATACAACCCTGTACTGGGGGGGGGGGGGGGGGGGAATGCTTGAATTTAAATAGATACTTTTGTGAAATAGAGGAGATCCATATAGTTTGCACGGGGACATGGTGGGCGTGGTAGGGGTGTGTGTGTGCGCTTGTGCACGCCCACCACCGCACACGCGGAAAAATGATAGTGTGAGCTGTGCGCCTGGCGCTGGCGCAAGGGATGCTGGGCGCCCGGCGGCGGATATTATCATAGGCCGGCGAGGCCAACGTTGCCAGAACTGGCATAATTATGCTTTCTGGCATAATTTGGACCCTGTCAGCATAATTCATTATGCCGGCATAATTTTGGCATAATTCAGCTTTTTTTAAGCGAATAACCTGGAATAATACGAGCTTCTTCAGCATAATTTTGATAGAAAAATATATAATTTCTTCACATTTTGTTTTACATTTTCACATTTCTACTAATTAATAAACGGCGCCAGCACCGACAGAAGTGCGGGAAATCGTTCAACATGCACACGGCGGTTATATCAGGGAGTTGGGATTGTATGTATGTTTTGTCCGTGCAACTCACAGCCGAGTACATACACATGTACATGTAGTGCCTATATAGCAAGGGTGTATGTACTGTGCGGCCACCCCGTGCGGCGCGTCGTTGGCTGTACTGCATAGAGTTATGGTCCAAAGTTCCAAACTTTGAGGCTGATTGATCTACATGTGGTAAATAATGAACATAAATCATGAACAATGTTCTTAAATGCTCTTCACTAAATGTATAATATTATGTTATGCAATGCCTAAGGGAGAAGTTGTACATAACAACCAAAGAAAACTCAGGATATATTCTCATATGGGCCTTGTTTTCAAATGTGTGAAATATTTTATGCAATTCCTATTTGGAAGAAAAGGAATATTATGACCAAAGAAAACTCAGGATGTGTTCTCAGATGGGCCTTGTTTTGTAATTTATGTTTGTAATAAAGCATGTTCCTTACTTGACTTTTATACCAAAATCATTATTTTTGTTATCTTAAATGTTGTTAAATTGATTAAGAAATATTATATGCAGTACCTTAGGAAGAAGTTGTAGATAGATATAAGAAAAGACAACTCTGGATTGTGTTCTCAGTTGGGCCTTGTTTTATGTTTAAAGAGGTTTTGTACTTGTTTTTGATAACCGTCACTATGCTACTGATTGGTGTACCTGTAATTTATAGAAATATATAATTGATTACATTCTTCAAAGCTCTTTACTGAAAAGACACATATGCGATAACTTCTTTATTTAACCTCCTTACATCTAACAGTATGCAATGCTTTAGGAAGAAGCTGTATAATAACCCGAAACAACTCTGGTTGCGTTCAGATGGGCCTTGTTTTATATTAGCTGTTTGTCATAAAACAAATGCCTTGATTTGGGCCAGAATCCTTGCTTTTTATGCCAAATGCATTATGTTACTGATTGATCTATGTATGTGCTAAATAATGAACATAAATCGTGAACCAGGAGGTTTTGTGGAAAAAAAAGACAAAACAAAACTTTTCTTTTATAATTGGTGTGGTGAAAAATTGTGCACTTCTGTCTACAAGCACCAAATTAGGCACAAATGCACAAAATCATATTTTAAACAATATTAGATAGAGAAGCAGGGTTGCGTGGGGGCAGCCCCCAATTAAAGTGCCACAGGGGCCCTAATATGCTATTTTTACTTCTTTTCGAAAACGCATGGCCGGACTTGAAAACAAATTATTAGTAATCAACCTCAGGTAAGGACCTTGCTTCGTTAAAGTGTGGGTTCACAAGTGGCAAGGGGCCGGGGGATAGCTCCCCAAACGCCCCCCCCCCCCCCCCCCCCTATCATGGGCAATTATATTTTTTAAAGACTTGTTCTCAATAATAGATAACTGGATGGGAATCATCCTTAGGTAACAGGGAACTTAAGTTGTTAAACTTGGGGTACACAAGTGGCAATTAAGGGGCCGGGGGGGGGGTAGCCCCCAAAACGCCCCCAGGGGGACATTTCATCAACATTTTTCGTCTGAAAAGTTGTCTTTCTCCGACAGTTACCATAGTAACAGTCAGAGGCTATAGTGCCTTTTAGCCAATCAAAGTTGAAGATTTCACTGAAATTGTCAGCACTGCCTATTTAGTCAGTGCTGACAACTTTCATGAAATGCCCTCCAGAAGGAAACTTATTATTTTTTTTTTAAGTTTTACTCAAGAATAAATAACTGTACTTTAGCCACTTGATATGAATAATCCTTAGGCAATATGGACCTTAGCTTGTTAAAATAGGGGTACACAAATGGCAAGGGGCCGGGAGGGGATACCCCCCCCCCCCCCCCCCAAATGCCTCCAGGGGGCAACTTTTTTTCTGAAGAATAAACTGATTGGCTTTAAACCAATCCTGATAAGAATCATAATGTGAACTAAGTTGTTAAAATGGTTGAGTGTGTGTGTGTGTGTGTGTGTATTGTGTGTGTGCCATATTCCTCCTGAATATAATATGCAACTTATAAATCATATTCCTCTAAAAATGGGGGTGGATATGTTCGGGGGGGGGGGGGGGGGGAGAGGTATCAGAAAAGATTTCATTTTTATGGAATTGTTTTATTATCCTTTATACATATCTATTAGTATTATAATGATTATCATTTTAGAGGAATATGATTTATAAGTTGCATATATATTCAGGAGGAATATGGCACATGTACATATTTATATACTAGTGGTAAATCATGCTTTATTGTGTTTATCGAATCAATAGAAATATTACGTTTATGTATTTGTTATTGTATGTTATAAAGTGAAATTGTTTAATTCATCATGGGAATGAAATCAAATAAATATAAAAAACAAAAAAAGTGTGTATGTGTGTGTGTGTGTATGTGCGTGCGTGTGTGTGTGTGCGTGTGCGTGCGTGCGTGCATAGACGCGCGCGCGCGTGTTACGTAATGTGTGCGTGTGTGTGTATATGTGTGTGTGAGTGTGTGTGTGTGTGTGTGTGTGTGTGTGTGCGTGTGTGTGTAAGCAGACCGCCCGCAAGTACTCTACCGGAGGGAAGGCTCCTCGCAAGCAGCTGGCCACCAAAGCAGCCAGGAAGAGTGCACCTGCTACCGGAGGAGTGAAGAAGCCCATAAAAAAAAATAAAAAGAAAAAAAAGAAAAAGTGTGTGTGTGTGTGTGTGTGTGTGTGTGTGTGCGTGCGTGTGCGTGTGTGCGTGCGTGAGTGCGTGCGTGAGTGCATAGACGTACGTGCGTGCATAGGTTCCACAAGATTCGGCATAATTTTTGGCCATATTTAGCATAATTTCGCTGCTCCCCTGGCATAATTTGATTTTTTTCACTGGTCACACTGTACTGGGCGAGGCTCTGGTTGTAACGGCGGGATTCGAGCAGGGATTCGAAGAACGAAGCGTGTTCTCTGTCAAAATACATGTGAGTTTGACTTTTGAGAAATATATGCGGGATACGAAAGTGCATTAGCGCCTAAAAGGGAATGCCTAGATGGTGGAGATATACTTTTGCAATTATTTTAGTACGTTTAAGAAGGATTACCGGCCATTAATATTGTTCTTTCTAGCAGCAGTAGAGGCTCGCAGGAGGCTCGACACCCGGGCTCGACATTGCCTTACTGCGATCAGCAACTCCCGCTGCGCGGGAGCAGTCCCGGGGCTTTGACCCGGCCAAAGTTTCGCGCGGCTAGGACGTTGGATTTATCATATAGTATTTGGGCAGAAAATCAGTTAAATTCTTCTTTTCAGTTGGTGACAGGCAAACATGTATTTAGCCATCAAGTTGTATAGGCCTACACCTCAACTGTGTAGGCGTAATACTAAAGTAAGTAGACTCAATCCTATCGCCATGCTTTTTGGATGCAATACATGATTGTATAACTATAATGTAACTGTTGTGGGAAGTTTGATCATGCGTAAACCTATACAGTGTAGTAAACAAGACAAATGATGCAGAACCATTTTTTCTGCATAAACTCCTATTAATTATGCCTGATTCTATTGTTGATTTTGCTGTAAATAGCAAGTTGTCCACAGTAGGCCATTGATCAATTGTCACTTGTTAGTATAAACTTATATGTGGTTGTTGTTGCTGATTGATTTTAGGCGCATGTTCAATCACACCCGATTATGTACACGCCGGCATTGTAGTGGGTCGAATGCAGCTACACGTCACTGAGGAGGTGGCTAGCTCTCCGGAAAGGAGTCTACGACCCTGTGCACATTTAGTTCGTTTTAAGTCATATTGTTAGTAATTGTTGTTGTCTTTGACAATTCATTTCACTCTTTTTCACACATGATTTTCAGCGCGCATATTTTGATTAAAAGAAAAAATGAATAAAAACAAATTAACGAATTTTCAAGCAATGTTTGTTTTCAATCAGTCACCATATTTTTTTGACATGTGTAATATAAGAACTATAGACTGAGGGACAAAGAGATGGAAAAAAAAGAAAAAGAAAATTGATTGATTGATTTGCCCAGAAAGTTATTTCATAACTTCTCTGTGATGTGGATTTATAATTGATATCAATTATAAATCTCTGTTGCAAATTTGCAATTAAAGAAGATACAAACAAATATCAATTAATTTGACACACCCTTAATTGACTGATTGATTGATCATTAGAAGACATAATTGAATCTTCTCTTCTTAAAAGTCCTTTTAGAAGGCCCTAAATTGTGACCAAATTTGATGTGCACAAATATTTGCATATAGGTCCAAAGTTGTTAAAAAGTTGAAATCTCATGAAATATTATGTACAACATAATAAAGAAATGTCACGCAACTCGCTTCTAAAAAAAACACCCTTTGACTCTATCATTTTTAAATTTGAGGATGATTTGAGTTGAACCTTCATTTTTAAAAATCATTTTTCAAAAGTGTCAATTTGTTGTTAAACTCCTAGTCCAGAGACACACACGATGAACAAGTCGGATTACCCATGCGTTCCATACGAGCCGCCGCAGTGGGCTGCAAAGCTAGATCTGATTCCAAAACACAGATTCCAGGTTTGTGAGATAAAAGTTTCAACGTTTTAGATTCTATATTGTATTATGCATGCTCATAGTCTATTTTGTGAGGTAAGCAGATTTTTGCGTGTCTTTCAAACAATACATTATGGTAATCCCTAAAGCTGTGTTTTAATATAGCTTTATGGGTTTGTCCAACTATAGCAACAACTAATAATAGATCCAAAATGCATTCCACTCTATGAAACTGAATGACTACCGATAGGGGAATGTCATAAGTTCGCAATTAGAGAAAAAGTTGAATTTTTTTTAAAACGGCTTATTAAGAGATAAGGCCAGGGCAATTTGATCCTGGGTTTTAGCTGCATAGATAATTGTTTCAGGATATTCTCTTATGAGCTCAAGTGGAACAGCTGCACTCTAACAGAGAGATCCCATTTTAAACAAATGAACGAATTATAACATGTAAACATGTAACATGCTTTGCATAGCAGGTTAATGAATACCAACTGTGTGTGCGCAGGATTGTCAAGACTCTGTATTGAAAAGCTGTGCTCAATGGTAGTTCAGACAATGTAAATTTTGCATTATTGCTGTTAGAAAATGACTCAGATCAATTTCACTACTCACAGAATAAAATGGGAATTCATTGAATAGTCAACCACATTTCCATTTATTATCAAGCAAATATGGCTATTCTGAGAAGGTAGTAAAAAGTGAAAGAGCATTCCACAATGTGCACCTGCTTCTATTGTTGTTCTGGGCACACTGTAAAAATAATGCCTTTACATCCATCATCCAAGACAGCTTCATGAAAAAATCACAGTCAGCAGTCTAGTAGTGTTTATTCAGTGGATTGTCTGACCATGGTTTTACGAACTGGTTTATTGTTTGCTATAATCGCCCCTCTGCAGCTCGCCAATCGGAACACCCCCATTCATAAATGGCGCCTCCCAGACACCCCAGATGACTTTGAGGTTTTCCTGAAGAGGGATGACATGACAGGCAGTGTGTTGTCAGGCAACAAGGTACTTAAACTTGACTTATCCCTATCGGTAACTATCTTAATCAACCTACAGCCGCAATATAAAATGCTTGTCATGTATGCAAATCTTCTGCACATCATCCAAGAATATGTTGCTGATCGAAACCCCAAAGCTTGTCCATAGTTTGTCAGACGAGCAATAACTTATTGATTCCACGGGCAGTCCACCCATGATTGAAACTGAATGACCTAATACAGATGAATTGCCACTTCCTTATGATGAGGATTTACAGATCATTAATTACGGCGGCTGAAATGCCCTGAGCCCTGTGTAATTTGATCAGTGCTTTTTGTTAATTTGTGTATATCTCTTGCCTGTTAGATCCGCAAGCTGGAGTTCATATTGGCCGATGCTGTGGACAAGGGTTGTGAGGTCATTTTGACTTGTGGAGGGGTGCGGTCCAATCACTGCAGAGCTACGGCCATCGCGTGCGGGCAGCTCGGACTGGATTGCAACCTGTTCCTATGGTCCAAAACCAGAGTAGGTTTTCCCCTTAATGCGCCGCTTGTGGATTATTTTACCACAAAAGGCTAGGCGTGAAAAGACAACAAAGAAAGTCATATGTAATGATCACAGGCTACATTCATGCAGTTCAAGAACGTAAAGAAGAAAATAGATTGGCATGACTCGCTTAAGCTATATTACCACTTTCACTGAGCTAGAAGGTCACTATACATTTTTTTTTTAACCTGACAGGGATGAACTAGATTTAACCCCATTAACAAAAGAATGTACTTGCTTTGCTCTGCATTAAGCAGTGTCCCGACATTTTTTTTTTATGTCAATTCCCTCAAAAGGATATCATTTGCATTTGATATATCATTAGAAACACCTTTGTACACAACATTCTCACATTGCAGACACCGCAGCGGTGTCCCCAACACAAGATTCTCACATTGCAGACACTGCAGTGGTGTCGATTAAACTTCCTGTATGTAAAATGAGCTATTGTTTCTGTGATAGGATCTGAAGGGGCAGTTCACTGGGAACACCCTCCTGGACAGAATGGTTGGAGCCAACTTCTACCTCGTCCCCTGGGAGTGCTCCTTCCAGACGCAGATCCTACCCAGAATGCAGCAGTTGGAAGAACACATCAAGTGAGGGTGCACTCTTAATTTTTCACTGCATATAGGCCACACACTATTTCTCTGTAGACCTTAGTGTTACACATAAAAATTTAAATATTCTTGAAATGTAGATGTTTATTAATGAGGCTATCTTCATTTTGTAACTTGTAGCTTTATTCATTGGCAAGACTTATGTATGCTTTTTGTCTCGCCCACCGGAGGTGAAGGCGAGACTAAGGGATCCAAATGGCGTCCGTCCGTCGTCCGTCCGTCGTCCGTCGTCCGTCCGTCATCCGTCGTCCGTCCGTCGTCCGTCGTCCGTCACAAATGTTAAAGTTTACCTGCAAGACTCTCTTTTGACAAATAACTTCACATAGGTTGCTTGGATAACAACCTAACTTGGGTCATAGATGCACTAGGGGTACCTTCATGTTATGGTACCGTTGGAGGTCACATGATAAGGTCAAAGGTCATTTGAGGTCATACGTTAAAGTTTACCTGCAAGACTCTCTTTTGACAAATAACTTCACATGGATTGCTTGGATTACAACCTAACTTGGGTCATAGATGCACTGGGGGTACCTTCATGTTATGGTACCGTTGGAGGTCACAGGATAAGGTCAAAGGTCATTTGAGGTCATACGTTAAAGTTTACCTGCAAGACTCTCTTTTGACAAATAACTTCACATAGGTTACTTGGATTACAACCTAACTTGGGTCATAGATGCACTGGGGGTACCTTCATGTTATGGTGCCGTTGGAGGTCACAGGATAAGGTCAAAGGTCATTTGAGGTCATACGTTAAAGTTTACCTGCAAGACTCTCTTTTGACAAATAACTTCACATAGGTTGCTTGGATTACAACCTAACTTGGGTCATAGATGCACTAGGGGTACCTTCATGTTATGGTGCCGTTGGAGGTCACAGGATAAGGTCAAAGGTCATTTGAGGTCATACGTTAAAGTTTACCTGCAAGACTCTCTTTTGACAAATAACTTCACATAGGTTGCTTGGATTACAACCTAACTTGGGTCATAGATGCACTGGGGGTACCTTCATGTTATGGTGCTGTTGGAGGTCACAGGATAAGGTCAAAGGTCATTTGAGGTCATACGTTAAACGTTAAAGTTTACCTGCAAGACTCTCTTTTGACAAATAACTTCACATAGGTTGCTTGGATTACAACCTAACTTGGGTCATAGATGCACTGGGGGTACCTTCATGTTATGGTGCTGTTGGAGGTCACAGGATAAGGTCAAAGGTCATTTAAGGTCATACGTTAAAGTTTACCTGCAAGACTCTCTTTTGACAAATAACTTCACATAGGTTGCTTGGATTACAACCTAACTTGGGTCATAGATGCACTGGGGGTACCTTCATGTTATGGTGCTGTTGGAGGTCACAGGATAAGGTCAAAGGTCATTTGAGGTCATACGTTAAAGTTTACCTGCAAGACTCTCTTTTGACAGATAACTTCACATAGGTTGCTTGGATTACAACCTAACTTGGGTCATAGATGCACTGGGGGTACCTTCATGTTATGGTGCTGTTGGAGGTCACAGGATAAGGTCAAAAGTCATTTGAGGTCATATGTTAAAGTTTACCTGCAAGACTCTCTTTTGACAAATAACTTCACATAGGTTGCTTGGATTACAACCTAACTTGGGTCATAGATGCACTGGGGGTACCTCCTCTATTGTGCAACTGATTATCATCCTGTTTTGTCTTTGTCTAATCTAATAGAACTTGGTGGAGGCTTTTTATTCCATCTCAAAGAAGGGGGAAGGTGGGGGAGGGGGAGTAGATAGAGGAAGTAGCATTGCGTGAAATAGCCCTTCTCATTTATGGAATGTTACATTCTATGGCAGATATTTCACAATCAGCCAGGGATACAATTCTTTTGCGTAGCAACGGAGATCGCGATATTTCTGGTTATTTTCGCAAGTGGGCGAGACACAATATTGCTAATGCCTTGTGTTCTCTTTCTCTTCTTCAACCCCTGACCCCTTCTCCAATACAACATCTCTCTCTTGCTCTATCGCTCACTCTCTGTCTTTCTGTCTGTCTGTGTATGTCTATCTCTTAAGACAAGAGGAAAGTGTCCTCAATGTGAAGCTCTTATCTCTCTGTCTCTCTCTCTCTCTCTCTCTCTCTCTCCCTCTCTCTCTTCCTCTCTGTCTCTCTATATCATCCTTCCTGCCCCACAAACCTCTTTGTCTTCCTGTCTGCATCTCTTTCTCTTGGGTCAAGAGGAAAATTGCTTCTGTCATAGCTTGTGTGGCTTGTACGCAATATTTCTTGCTCCCTTTATATATTTCTCCCTCTTTCTCTTTCTATCTCTCTCTATTTCTCCTTCACTGGATGCATATACCTCTGTTCTCTCTCACAATTCATTATTTTTGTATGAAAATTTCTCCCCGCTTTATGTGATGTTTCTTTTATGTAACATTTTTATTCATTTTTTGTTTGCATGCCATAACCCCAATTAGCCATTTGTGGTCTTGTTGCTTAATGCTTGCATACTGATATCCATTATTGTGTAGTATAAACAATTAACAGTGCAATGATTATCTTTAAACTAAGTACTTTGTCTAAAATACATAGAATTCCAACATTTTACATTGTTTTGCATTTTAAATGGTCAATCCCTAACATGCCCTTTGTTTTGTTGAAAAATCTATTCTACAGGTGAACACTCCAAATAGGAATGCTTTCTCTGTGGTAAATTATCACGCCATAGTCGACCAATTTTTATGAAGTGTCTGCTTCTACAGTTGGAATTCTTTTCTTGCAGTGGGGTTTATTAAGATATTGCATGAAAATCTCTGCTCGAAATAGTGCTTTATTACATTCCAGAAATACAACATAGAGCCTTCTCTGTCATTTTGCTTATGCCATTAAAAATAATTGCTGTTCTTATTCTCTTTGCATTGCATCATATGTTGCAAATATTACTTTTATGAATAATTCTAATTCGTGTATGCTTTTTTTTTTCTCTGCCTCTGCTTGTGTTATTACCAAAATGCTTTCAAATGCTTCCTTGGTTTTAATGGGAATGTTTTGTGCGGTCTTGCTGTATCTGCGTCTTCCCTGCACTCCTGCAAACCTTCAATGAACGTGTTGCACACGTCCAGGCCATGAAAGCAACTTTACAGGTATAACACAAACACACTCTTTTTTCTCAGTCTTATGATATTCAACTCGTTATTTTTAACTTGTAAGCTCAAAGTTAAGGGAAACTAGTGGTGGGGATTAAAGACGGGTAGCCCTTTTGCAGGTCAAAAAGATAAGATTTTGTATAAAAAAAAAAAAAAAAAAAAAAAAAAATTAAAATACAGAAAATGGAAAAAAATACTGTATAAGAACTTCTCTCCCAATTATAGAGCTAGAATTATATTGATTACTTGATTTGGAGTACGTTTTGCATGGATCTTCCAAAACCTTTGCAATTCCTGTAGTCTAGAAACCAAGACTGCTATCAGCCCAAACAGTTCTCCACTCAACACTGTCTGCGGTGATACGAGCAGTGGCAGCACTGCTCCTCTGTCCATTGGAATACTGTTTATGAATGTAGACTGTGTTTGCTACGTTTCAAAAGTAAACAAGGATAGTTTTTCACATTTTCTGAAACGGTTTGTGAAGCTATGACTGTGAAATTTAAAACATGTTGATTTTTGCAAATGGGCCACCCTGTCTTTAAGGTACCCGTCCTGCCGTGACCATGGATCCCAAATTTATTTTATGTCAGGATCTTGTGAAAGAATCATTTCGAAATGGCTCGAAATATATTTCTTGAAATCACGCAAGACGGCATTACCCATGATGACAGCATAAAAAATGAGGCTATTATTATGGGTCATGTAATCTGCACCTCGATTATCCATTACTGTTCAAGGGGATGCATCCCTTTTGCAGGCATCAATAGAATATGAATTGTTCACATATGATGTTGTCTGCAAAAGAGATACTGTATGATTAAGTGTTTGTTACTTGGTTCTGAAATTGTCAAAAACTGTGAGTTCACTCAAGGTTCCCAGAGTGTTAACCTCTTGTGAGTGTAAGTATATGTTGCTCTATGCATTTGAGTTTTGAAAGGAAACTCATCGATATTAGACTTCGTTCTAATGCAGTCATATGATTGTTTGCAGTGTTGTAGTCTTCATATTTAAGCAACTTTGATGCTTTTCTGCATGTTTTAGAATAACAAGCCAACTGCTGTGCATTCTTTAAATGAGTGATTTGAATGCCTTGTTTATTTTAAGCCTGCAACTGAGGCTACCAGCCAAGTTGCTCAAAAATTCAGGTGCTTGTGAGACCTCTAATAGTCCCTATAAATCAAATCAGGAATCTCTCTGTGCTCCATTATTGCACTGCTCTGGGGCAGTAATAATCACTCACATTTATGCTTAAATGAAGAAAACTGTGAATCTATGCAGGAAGACATCGGGCAAGAAGTGTTATTCTGTGCCCTTAGGCGGGTCCAGCTCGGTGGGCGTGTGGGGCTACATCGACTGCTTCAATGAGCTACTGAACCAGGTGAGTGCGTGATGAACCCTCTCAGTGCAAGACATGATGTAGCTCTATGAAAATTTTGTGTATTAATTTGAAGAGAAATGCATGAATGGCACCTAAAGGTTTATTTTTTTTTAAGTATTGTTTTCTGCCTGTATGATAAAAACTTCCTTTAATCAATAACTTCCAGATGATGAGTGGTTCATGTGTTTGGTATGTGGGAATGAAACAATTAAGGAGTTATTGAGTTAAATGACCGATTTTCTCAATATTGAAAAAAGTTCTTGCATGTCATTTATTTTCACTATTTTTAAGGAAGACTATGAGGTGTAGGCTCCGTCATTGAAAGACATTGATATGGCTGAAGACATTATCATATTTATTGTTTTTATGGTCACGGCCTTTCTGAAAAATAGCCCTATTGGCTGATTGAGGGCTCCCCTGAATAAAAAAAAAAATCAATTAGGGCTGCGTTTATAAGATTTTGTGTTCCCAGAATCTATGTTTTGAGAGGAGTGCCGTGAATTCATTTATAAGATTTTTATTTTGGCTGGAAACGTGATTTCACCAAGTGTTTTATTACGCAGATTGTCACTCTGGCAAAATGTATAACAGGCTGTGCTTATTCTGTGCAACACATTGTGACGTCATATAAACAGTGTTCCAAAACGCGGTTGCTTTCATAAGATTTCAGAAATATGCTTGAAATTTCTAAGAACATTTATAAAAAGAATAAAATGGGGGCTAGAAACGCGGTTTGGCATCGGAGTGTGTTTGCAAAAACCATGTTTCTAGCCCGAAAAAAGTCTCATAAGCGCACCCCAAGAGAAATGTATGGACCTTGCAGGGCCTGCATGAGCGGTTTACAGACGTGGTGGTGGCTGCTGGGAGTACTGGCTCCGTCACGGGCCTCGCCATCGGAAACTATCTCACAGGGAGCAAACTCAAGTAAGTCTCATCAGCTCCTTAGATGACACTCTCAGTTACAAGCCATTCAAATACCATTTAGTTTGTACGTAGTTGTGTGTTTGCAGGTAGTGAGAGGATTGATCCAGACATCACCACACTTAGTACAATTTTCCATGAACCACAAAAATAGCACAAATGTCATTTATGCGAGATATGTCAGATTTACAGAGTCACAGGATTTGAATTATGCATTCAAATGGACCATACTTTCTAGTTAACCTCTCTGAAAGTCTTTTTTTTTTTTAAATATTCTTGGGGGATTTATCAAAAGGTATTTTATTTATATTCCATTTCATTTACTCTTCTTTATATTTGAGGACTGCAGAAGGGAAATATCACCTTTATAGATAATGACTATGATAATATACTCATTGAATAGCAGATCTCATCTTTCGTCTCCGCCAAAAATCATGGAATTGATGATTTTTGCTATCATAGAAACAAGTTCTTGTTGATATTTTGGCTAATTTTTCCCATTCTTCAGGATCTTTAGCATAGCTGTGTCTCATATTTCGTCTACGCCAAAAATCATATACCAGTAATTGAAGATTTTGCTGTAAAAGAAACTTATTTGGCTAATTTCTCCCATCTTTCAGGATCCATGGCATGGCTGTGCTGGGCGATGCAGCCTACTTTCACTTCGAGGCTGACCAAATATTGCAGGAGCTTGGACTGCAGGCTAAGGACGGGTCATCGGGGGTCAAGGCTAAGGACATCATGGACATTGTGGAAGGGGTCAAGGGCATTGGCTATGGCCAGTCCACCCCAGAAGAGCTAGGTGAGGCTGCTGGTTTCAGCACAAGTTGTTACAACAAAATGTTTGTAGATACCTGTCCTACTGGACTCATGAGTATAAATAAGCAAGAGAAATGGGTGCCTTGTATAATGGTTCCTAAGTATCGTGGCATTATCAGAAGCCAAGCAGTTAGCCTGGTGGATAGTGTTGCTGCTGATGAGCTATAGATACAGCTTACAGTCTCGCACGGTACAATTTTTCTTTGCTTATTTTCTAACAAATAGATCAATCAATCTTATTACTACAGAGGGTGAAAACAGACCAAAAAGAAATCTTTATGAACTCATTCATGGCCTGGGCTTTATAAGAGCAAAAATAATGTTAACTTGAGCTTTTGAATTGGTAACACTTTTACTGTTACCTTGTTGCTGGTAAACATTTGAAGTAGAAGGTGACTCATACACACATGAAATGATATTGAATTTGATTCCCCTTCTCATATTGTTTGTGTTGTAGCAACAGCTTTGCTACCAGTTTGCATAATCTTTTGTAGCTCATTTTTTTCAATCAAAGTAAATCTTTTTCTCCCAGAATGTATTCAGCGGGTTGCCACAACGACAGGGATCTTAGTCGATCCGTGCTACACGGGAAAGGCGACATACCACACCATGAAGCTGATGAAGGAAGACCCAGGAAGGTTTCTGGGCCACAAGATCCTCTTCATTCACACTGGTAAGACACTGAGGAAGATTTACCGCCCCCTTCCCAGGAGGGGGAGGCATTAATGAGCTATGTTGCATTGACTGCAGCTACTGTGGCAACGACTGAAGCACTCTGTTTGTAGAGCTTCAAAAATATTCAAATTCGTAGCAAATATATGTATCCTGCATAAATAAGAGAACAATTTAGATTAAACATAAAGACTAACCTGTAAAAAAAAATCAAATGGAATGTGACATGTATCAGTAAATTATGAATGTTACAATCATGATAAAACAGGTTTTAAGAAGATTTAATATATGATTATGGTAATCACCATGATTAAGAAAACAAAATGAAATCTACTTTACCGACCACCTATGGAGAAAGACCACCTGGCTTTAGAGACCATTTCATTTTGTTTCCCTTAGAAGAGGATTCTCTTTAAAACCTACATTAATGTAACCTGTACATAAAGACCACCTGCTCATGAAGACCACATTCCTTGTCTCCATTGAGCAGTCTTCATATACAGGTTTCATTCTATAATCATTATTTTACTTGCCACCTTACTTGCTTGACCTTGTACTGGTGCTATAGAGCAGAGCTACCAAGTCTCCCTGATTTTGCAGGAGACTCCCTGAATATAGAACCATATTTCTGCATTGGATTTCATCATATCACCCAATCTCCCTGATCATTGATAGATTTTTGTCATTGGGTTGTATGCATTTGATAGACATCTTCCTGATTTCTGATGAAATTTCCCCCAAATCTTCCTGATTGTGGATTTTAATGCTGGTAGCTCTGTATAAAGTACCAAAGTGTGACATCTTATGAGCAGGTTGTCAAGACAACTGATTCTAAACTATGAGGGTAGAGTGAACAGTAGTGATCATAGCGTGAGTTCTCATTGTGAGTGCCCAAGACTAGCCCCTTAGACAATGTCAGTCCATTGAAGGTCTCATTTGAGTGATGTTGTTAACAGCCAGAAGCTGGCTTAACAATGGGTATGACGACATCTCTTTGGTACTCTCGTAGATGTGACAAGATTGACTCCCATTATGATTATTATCTGATTAATCTTCTTTTTTCCCTGTCTTATTAACTTTCAGGCGGCTGGTTTGACTTGTTTAGTGGAGTCATGTCTTCAGCCATTGACGACAAGAGTTCTGCAGAAAACAAGGTCCATGAGTGGATGGAACTCACAGACAAAGTACCTATCGAGCCAATCACAAACTAAAATTTAGTAGTTCATGGATGAATGTCCAAAGGCTTCCAATAAATCTTAAAACAACAATGAAGAATGAAGGTATTCTTCACGGTTGTGAAGAATATGTAAGAGAACTGTTTCAGGATGATAGAGGGCAGAAATCAGACAAAAATAAAGATGATGGGAATGCAATCTTGGTAAAAGAAATATCCCATGCTCTCCAAAGTATGTCCATAGGGAAGGCAGCTAGGCCAGATGGTCTTACTGCAGAAATGTTCACTGCATTGGAAGACTTTGGGGTTAAACATATAACATGTCTGGCAAGCAGAATCTACAATGAGGGTAATTTTGGAACAGAGATTATCAAAGCTGTATTTTTTGCTATTCCAAAGAAACCTGGTGCAACAAGATGTGATCAGTTTCGAAAGATGGCGCACAACTATTTATATATGCTAATTAGCAAATCAATCGAGTCCCTTCCAGGCAAAATTGCTATCCAACAGACATCCCAAAGTGGCATCCACCATATCTCTTGGAGTATTAAACAATTGATTAAAATCTTTCTTGGAAACCTCATCTAGATAGCATGATAAAGTGTACATGATTACAACTACAATGGCAACATCAAGAATGTTTTTTCCATGGTGGTTTTTTATTTGATATACAGCTGTATATATATAAAAAAAAAAACAGTTATGTAGGAATCTCAAAAAAGGTCTTTGACCAAACTGTTGATATTCTTCTAGGCCATTTTTTATTCATTTTGGGGGTATTTCCATCTCTCTCTCTCTCTCTCTCTCTCTCTCTCTCTATATATATATATATATATAAGAAGAATATATGAGGTTGCGATGGTGCTGAATAAGTAGAAGTAAACACAAAAAAATTAGATAAGACGTCAGAGAAGAAAACGTTATTGCATTTTCGGTCATAGACCTTTATCAGGAAAAAAATTATAAAATCTAGGTCTATGACCGAAAATTAAATAAATTTTTCTTCTCCGGCATCTTATTTTATTTGTTTGTGATTTCTTCTCTCTATCTCTCTCTCTCTATATATATAGATATGGTTGGTTGGTTCACTTCTGGTGCTTTTGTGAAAAGGATGATCGATAATGCTTACGGTATTTTAATATATGGTGTGGGTCAGGTGAATTTTATTGAAGTATTCAAAAATGGGGATTCATATATTTTGTTGATGTAAGATTATTTGTAAGATTTTGTTGTGGTGGTGAGAGGTATTTGATAATGAATAATGAAATAATTCATTTGCAAAAGGTCTCTCTAATACGCTTGTTTAGGGGTATACACCCTGTATTCAATTTTGCTAATGCCACATGTAGATAGTCACAATAATTGGCGTGTAGAATACATGTACATGTACCTGTACTGGGTAGGTTAGGGTTAGGGTTAAAAAAGCATAATCTACCCAACATACCTCGAGTGTTGCATTGACTTACTAGATAGAGCTGCCATACAGTAATCTAAATGTGGGGTATTTATGCTTCATCGTACAGCAAATTTCCTAATTTTGATAATTTCTTTGATGAATTAACAGCTTAAACTTGATAAAATCAGATTAGGGTTGTGATCAGGACTCAAAAGGGGTTCGGGTAGGGTCTCATTTAGGGAGGTAAATATGTGATTTTAGAGCAATTTTGTGGCCCAGTCATTGCAAAAAATCAACCTTTTGATTGTGCACCACAACTCTCAGCTACCGTACATGTATCACAGGTTTTTGAGCACATACCTGCACCTGCAATAGTATGTGTGTCCGATGAAGTATAAATTCCACTACATGTGCAATAGTGTTGATTATTTAATTACCTATACCAGAATTGAAGCTGCTAAGGCCCCCCCTTAGCCCCACCTATAGTATGGGG
Organism: Arbacia lixula; assembly: GCA_963669155.1. Classification (NCBI taxonomy): domain Eukaryota; kingdom Metazoa; phylum Echinodermata; class Echinoidea; order Arbacioida; family Arbaciidae; genus Arbacia; species Arbacia lixula. The sequence continues at coordinate 5,033,529 of OZ022590.1, read as the reverse complement.
CTAAGGAAATTTTTGCCAGTGTGAAAAGCATGTAAGTAAAGCAAAGCAATGATAATTAAGTAATACTGTGCTCCATTACTGATTGAACGAGATAAATTTGTTCATTATTTCTGTCCAATGTAACTGCAATAGCATGATCTAAGGGAATTGGTACACAGAGACTGTGTAGTTTTATGTATACTTGTAGCAATACATAAAAGGTGATCGGGCATTTCCGCTGTGTGACATGAGAACATTGTGAACATTTTACTCTCTCAGTCCCAAAGGCAATAAATTGTGTTACAACTCATGTGGAACTATCAGTGGTCAGACCTTAGTTTTAACCCTTTGTGTTTCATCTGTGTGTTTATTCACAAGTAATAGACACAAATCTCATAGAGCACCAAAGTGTGACATCATATGAGCAAGTTGTCAAGACAACTGGTTCTTATCTATGAGGGTAGAGCGAACAGTAGTGATCATATCAGGCTCTCTCAATGAGAGAGTTCATGACACTACGACAAGTGAAGGTCTCACTTGAGTGATGTTGTTCAGAACCAGAAGCCGACGAAGTAACAATGGAAATGACACCACTTCGGTATGATGTTGAGTGCCATTTTTTGTTGGACACAAAGGGTTAATGAAAATACTGGAAGTTCTACGTGTTAAACAAATCTTGTTGCTCTTATGAAAAAAAAAAATCAATTACAACTCGAATCAAGCTAAAAGTGACACATCATAAAGTCAAAGGATGTCAAACTTTTTCAAAGCGGGTTTTTCATCAATTATTATTCTGACTTGCAATAATCCTTGGGATATTTAATGAGATTTTCTTTTTTGGACAAATTTGAACCAAAAAAATGTGTGTATCAGATGATTCAGAACACAACAATGACCATTGTGTTGCCATACCTGTCAATCCACTAGCAACCACCATCACAACCACCACCCACATTTTTAGATCCAAATTTGTCCAAAAGTGAAAATCTCTTTAAATATCCTCAGGATTAGTACAAGATGAGTGATTGATGAAATGTCACAATAACTGCGTCTAGAAGATTTGACATCCCTTGAGTTTATGATGTGTCAAAAGTTTTTGTAATGCGTAGTGGGAACAAACAAAAAGAATCATGACACAACTACATATACATAATAATTACATGTTTTATTTTACATTAAAGTAGAAGTCCATGTCGGGTCACACTATAATTTACAAGTCTTCAGTCTCATAATGATAGTGTTATTAATGTACAGATTATACAGTAGAGTATTACGGCTCTGTCTGTACCAAGCATTAATAATAACATACAAGCAAGGGAATCAATCACTTTCTTTTCATGAACATGTGACACATATTTCAGTAAGCCTTTACAATTATTTTTATAGTAAAGTAAGCCAAATTTAAAGAAATGGGTAGAATAGACAGGTACAACCATCTCATTTTTTAATCAAAATTACATTTTTTTAACACACCCTGAATAAGAAGGGCATTCAGAGGAGCCAAATGCAATCTCAGCGGTTCGAATGACCTACAGAGACTGATTTTTCTGTCAAGGGGTAGAAGTGGTAATGATTATAGTCCATCATGGCAGTACCGTGCTGTTGTCATCACCGGGTTCGGATTTGTTTGAATTCTAAAAATCATATAATTTTGAGATGATTCCTTCCTGGTATCCTGAAATTCAACAAGAAAACAGGTCCACGGTCCAGTTTCATGAAGCTGTTTGTAAGTTACGTACGACTTGTGACCTTTTCTTTGTGAGATATCCCAATTGGTAGTGTGAATTTCCTACAATCCTAATCAAATTTGACAAATAATAAGCTTTGTATTCAGACGCTTGTTAACAACAAGAATTTTAATCTACAAAGATCAGATATCTGATTTGGCACCTAAGAACAGGTCACCAGTTGTGTGTAACATCGTTCACATAGCTTTATGAAATAGGGTGCATTAGTCTTTACAACTCCCCTTTACCTTGAAATGTTATTGTGGTTATGTTTAAGGCTTAATCTATAACTCTCTCAGTGCAAGACAAATAAAGTTCAATGGAACTTGTGTGTACTTGTATAGTAAATTCACATGTGCCATATGAAGAGTTATGCCCAGTACAGTATTAACTTGATCCTATCAAACAACAAAGATTCACTTTATTTATGCCTTGAACCACAACTTTTATAACATTTTAAGCAGATTTAAAGCTTCACTTTCTCCAAACTTACTCCCAACTCCCACAAAGCCTGTGCATCTGTGTCTAAGCAGCATTAGGAACAATCACTGCTATATCATGAAGCTAGTCAATAAATGTTGGCATGTCGCCTGTAGTGGCTACATTGATCAACTGACCAGGGTTCAAGCTATCAAGAAAGGTTGAAAAGTCTGGAAAAGTCCAAAAATTACCCTTAATATTAGGTAGGTATCCAGAGACTAAACATTTATACTTGTAAATTCAGATGATCTTATATTATGGCACAGGTCTGACACGACTTCATATTGCGGCCTGCGGATACTGACATGCTGTAAACATAAAATGAAAATGAATATTGATTTTTTTTTAGTGAAGGACAGCAGTTTTGTCAACAATAATCATAAAAATAGAGGTTATCATTGTTCTTTGCATTCTATAAAAGCTTGAATTGCTTGGGGTTTATTTGGTAAAGAAGATTAAACTCTCAGTAATACATTGTATAGTAATATAGACCGGAAGGGTATATGTTCATATATTCCCTATTATTCATAGGGATTTCAGAAATGAAAATAGGCGATACAAGGTGTTCATAGTACTGACAAAGAAGGAATCTGTACATGTACACGCAATAGTATGTACATTTTTGTAAACTTTCACATATTCAGAGCAACGTGATTAACATTAAAAAGATAAACCTTAAAGTTTACTTGAGTTTACTCAACACAAATTTACTAATACGATACTATACCACATGTTTGGACTTAAAAGTGGATAATTTAAGAACTGCGTACAATTGAATAAATGCAATAGACAGTGTACAGGGGAATATATATTTAAGAAGTACATACTTGCTTTTGGTTTCTTTCATAACACTAGTCGAACCCTCCAAAATGAGTACAGAATGCTGCTGGATACATAAGACAAAATGCATATAATACTTGATACTACTAACTAGTAGTTGACATGTGTGAATTGTGAAACTGATTCGATTAGTAAAGGCGTGAACTATAAATACTAGGATTACAAAAAAAAATTATTGAATCAGGAAAGTGACTACGTTGTTGTAAGCCCCTACAAATTGTGTTGCAGTTGCATATTGGAGCGCAATGAACTTGAAGTACACTTTTTAAATCACAAACTGACATTACATGAACAAAATTTTCATACTAAAGACGCTCCTTCATAAAGGAATCAAACATAACTTAACATGCAAGAGAAAGAGAACAGTAAGAGTTGAAACAAATCATGCAGTTTTTTTTTATAGTGTTTGCCACCTGGAAATGCTTGTGCGCTAGCAAAAACTATGATTCTGAAAGAAAGCAAAATACACTCTAAACAGAAGATATATTTCAGGTTGCTCAATAGTTTTTAACTTGACCTAGAGAACCAGCGGTATTACATCAGTGGGGTGATTTAACCTCAAAATAAATTTGTGTAATTTTGCAGGAGCGGGAATAAATCTCGCCTGTTTGAAAATAATCAGAGTGTAGAGTAGGGTTAGTTACAATTGTGATAAGATTTTTGTGATTATATCAAAAGGACATCACATATATACAACATTATGAATAACTGAAGTTTTCGCAAGAAATTGATTTCCAAGGTTCTTTTTCACCCCCACCGACAATATATCGCGTGCAATTTACTGGACAAAAAAATGCAAAACCATATCTATTCATCACAATAAATACAATTGCCATCTCCATTAAAGCTTCCATAGTGTATTGATCTATATGCACAAGTAATACGACAAAAAAATTTTTTTGCAAGGAATTAGATCCTTTGGTCCTGAATCTATACAGTGTACCTAAGCTGTGAAAAACATACTAAGTTGTACTACATGACAATATAATTCCACATTAAATATAAATAATAAAAATCTGCTGCCTACACTTGCTTACATTGTTTTTAAGGAATAAGAATGGCTTTGCTCTGCTCCTTAAATGGCTTGCAGCCATTAGCCAGTTGATTCCTAGATAATATTTTCCACAGAGACTCGAAACAGGGACTATTCAAACCTGTATCTAACTCCCAGTCCAATAGGCCGTTTTCGTAATGTATGCAAAATTACGTCATTCATAGTTACTGTTGCTACCTCGGTCAAGCTTAGCGATCTTCGGCATCTTGTCCGCATATCGTTGCGTGCGAATCTAGCGGGTGTCCCGATGTTTTCGTTTTATTTTCAGTCTTATTTTACCTGAAAGAGCGTTTTTTTATGAGAGGGAATTCTGTGATGTCATCGACATCGACAGGAACTCTTGAAGGCATGACTGTCAAGCAGATCCAGGATATTTTTGAAGCATAAGGGTGTTTCTACCACCGGGTATTCGAAGTGTCAGCTTTTTCAGCTAGCGAAAGCAGTATAGCAGCGTGAACACACTTGCCTCGGACCCGGACCTCGCCGGCCCGTCCCACAGCGTGGAGCTTACGCTACGTGAAAATGCAAATATAATCCTCTAAAAAATGAATGCAAACGTATGGGAAGGAATAGTTTCACATACTTACATACATCGTTCACTCACAATAATGTATACTGTATGAAGTTGCAGTTATACGATGGGGTATGTCACTATGTGTTCATCAAACTGAAAAAATTGTTCGGTAGCTTTCTGTCGTTTGGGTAGCGGGTCGATGGCTACTAGCTCTCTCTCGGGGAGCTGGCCGCATGGCTTTCGCTGTCTTACTTGTTTCGCGCTGAGAGACTGCGGTGCGGCGCGGCAGGTGATTTGGGTGATCTGTTGTCGCAGCCGGCTATTCACGTAAAAAAAAATACTTGGAGCAAATGTAACTGTCTTTCATGATTTTGTCTGTTGTCAAGTCTTTTCTTCCACATGCCTTGATCCAGAAATGGCACTTGTCGAGTTTTTTTTTTATCGTTTGTTTGTTTCGGGAATGGAAGAAATCCTCACCTTGCCGTGCCGTGGCAGCAGTACGTGGTTCACCGAGATTATCGCCGATTATTGCCGAACTTTCTTCTAAAAAAAATAACTTTCACCTGAGAAACTGAACTCCTGACAATCTTGCTAATTGTTATTTGCCAGCTGTGTAAATCTGATCTATGTATTGTCCACAACGAGGTCTTAATTAGTAAAAAAAAATGTGAATCGAGTGCATTGTACCCGCGACCCATACATTATGGGCGATAGTTCATAGTCACGGCAGCGTACGCGGCTGCACGGCTATAGCTTGCCGCAGCAGTATCGGGGCTAGGGCCGAAACGGGCGCTAATGGAGACGTAGAAATCACTTTTTTGGACAAATTCAACGGCAAAGAAGTTTTCTAGGGTTAGAGTTAGGGTCAGAGTTAGGTTTAGAATTAGGTTTAGGGTTAGGGATATGGTCAGGGTTAGGTTTAGGGTTCAAATTTATGAAATAAGTGCCAAAGTATGGATACACTTATGAACCAGCGCCGCATTGTGTACTTCGTATGCGTGCGGTACGGTACGGTGCAGACGACGGGCAGCGTTTGTTTGTCCGAGGTTGTGGCCGTGTGCAAAATTAAAGGTCTCGTGCATACATTACGAAAACGGTCTATTGGCTAAAATTTTTTGCAAACCACAGCAATCAGAGAAATTGCTCTCGTTTTGATAATATCTACAATTAGTTTGTTCTCGTTCTCGTGTATCTCTTGTTGTGCATTGTGCAGATCATCAAGGTGCTATGACAGTTTTCAATAGCTTGACTGTTAAGGCGCCTTCGCGATTCTGCATGATGCAAAGAGAAAGATGGTAGCTTTCATTTCAGCTCACATATCGATTTGAACATTACGTGCTGCGTCCTTGTGGTTTCGCTTGAAAAAATCGCCACTTTGGGACAGTGAGTTAACCCTCTCAGTAACATAAGCCCAGTAACATAAGCTCAAGGGATTACTTTAACAGAGAGACCACACTGCGTACAGGATACTACGACCTCCAACTCCGTAATGCATTTGGAATACATGCCATTCAGCCTGTCTGAAGAGGCACTTGGCCATGGGGCCAACCCTCTCATATCCCTGGGCCTCGTCTCACAAACAGTTGCGATCTGAAATCTGTCGTAAATCTAATCCACTATCTTGATTGTACAGAGTTGATTGACGTCAATCGGAAGTCAAGTTCTGATCAATCACAATTCTTTATGTGATAGGGCCTTGGTCTTGACGATAATAATAATAGCAATAATAATCGGCTTTCATACAGCATTTTCCGAATACAAACTACCACTCACAGAGCTTGATTATCACCCCGGCTTTAGCCAAGCAGCCGTGTTCAGCACTAGAAGCTATTTGATCTGATTAAATCAGATAAGATCCGAATAATTACTAACGCTGTTGTCAGGTTCTTGGTCTTCTTTCACAACAGTGGATTAGTGAGTCAGTCTTTAGAGAGTCAAACTTTAGAGAGCCATTCTACCTTGATGAATACACAGTATGAATGAGGTATAAGGGGGGCTTGTTCTCACTGCTCAAAGCTTAGCGCTTGACGAGGGGCCGAGCGTTAGACTCCGCTGCATGTGGCGTGCTGAGAGCGGCGTTCTCCTGGCCAGTGGGGACAGAGCCTGAAAGAACACATATCAATTGCATGATAAACTTTGATGTGTTGCCTCCATCTTTAACCCAAAATAAAGTGCATAAAACATTGTAAGTAAGGAAACACACGATAGAATTTTCCCTAAGCTACAATCCACATGACACATGATGTCCCAACCAAGATGTACAATATTTTGTCCTTTTTTTGTTGAGGGGGGGGGGGGATACAGCATGACCTCCATACTTATTTTGAAACATAGATTTAATCAATCTTTGCACAGTATCCTTTAATCCTTTGTGTGTCAGAGAATTTGATGCTCAATGGGTTTTGTGCATATCACTTTATTTTATTTTATTGGTATTATTTACCCAGGGGTTGAACACTGTTCTACCAGGGGGCCCTGCTTTGACATATAACACAAACATGGTTTACATATATACAAACAAATAACATACATAGTTCAGTGAGAAATAAACACCATTTAGGAATTTGCATTTTATCTGTGGATAAAATCTGTGGACAGTTGGAAAAAGTATTCCAAGTAGAATGTGCAATAATGTATCAATGGTGAGTTAAAGACAGCCCGTCCCTTTTTCAGATCACCACAAAACCATCGAAATATTGGCCAAACATATAGAGAAATGTTAGCAAGCTGTATATTCATAATTTGAAACTTATTGTAGTGTAAAATTCAAATAATGCACGTAAACAACGTCTGATTAATAGTCTTTACCTCAGGCTCTTAGCAGTTTGTGTTGAAATATCTGCTTTATTGATTAATCTGTTTATTAAATTATAAAACCCATTATAAAAAAACAATGTTCTATAGAAGGAATCATTTCCAAAGTTTGGTAATTACTCATAAACTTAGGATTTCACACATGCATAATAACCACATAGATACTGTAACAAAGACTAATACTTTTTTCGTAGTACGAAAAAAGTCGATTTAAAATTTAACGGCTGAAATTTTTACATATACAGAAAGCTTCAACATGCTATATTCTTAGAAATGGTCTTGAATCACACTTTCTTCAATTTACGATCGTGATAGACGATTTCAAATTTTAGGCTTGCAAAAGGGACGGACAATCTTTAAGGGTTAAAGAGAAGCGTGTCTAGTCTCGTACCTTGAGGGTCATGGTGCCTGCTAGCCGCGCACCCATCTTGCCAAACTGCTGCGGGCTGACCCCCTCGCCTGACACCATGGGGCTGAAGGTCTGATGCACGTTGTTGACCGCTCGCTGGATTGACCGCCGCGGCGTGCGGTTGAAGGAGAACGTCCGAGAGACCTTCTTGGTGGCTCTCTTTGCAGCTCTGAGGACCAGTGAAAGAAAAAAAAAATATAAGTATAGATGAAATTTCCCTGGGTAGGTGTGCCCCCACATACAAAAGATGAGTAATAGCTAGATTCAAGAATGGCTTCCAAATTACTGTAAAAGTGACCCTTTGTATAATAAATTGTATATATATTTAGTCCTTCTTAAACCTTATCTCCTACTTTATATAATTCTCTTTAACATATTAATAACCACTGGTCGTCTTTATATCTCTTACCGGACTGCTTTGTTCCTGCGGCTGACATCAAAATCACTCTTTGATAGTTCCAGGTCTTCTGGGGAAATCTTCAGCAAAAAGTTTTCCTGGCATAATGGAAAAAGTGGAACAATTACTTAAGAGAGGCGTCATTCAATGCAACAAATTCATAACTTTTATGAGCATCTTATTTTGTCTTCCTGTTCACTTTTCTCCTCCTCCTCCTCCTCCTCCTCCACCTCCTCCTCAACATTACCATCATCATTATTATTGTCATCCTCATCATCATCATTGTCATCACTACCATTACCACCATCATCACAAAAAGGGACATCATCATATCATATACGGTTAGTATTCTCTCCAACTCACAAATATACGTCTCATAGCACAGCAACAACCAATATCATTTTTTCAGAGCAATGCTATTCCCGCTACGCTGCAATTAGTATTAATCAATGTTCCAATGTTTTAATGTTTAACAGTACTTCACATCACCTTTTCATTCTCTAACTTTTTAATAACCTTGTATTCCTCTTCACTGTACTCTTGATATAGTGAGTAATCAATACGACAATGATAAATGAAACCCATAAATGAAACCCTATTCTGTTTTTTGAGAGCGGGGCAACACGCCCAGTACAAAGCACTGACTGCCCCATGTCAGTAGCAACTCAGTTTCTTGCCAATGGGATTGAGAGGGTTAAAACCAATCCCGGCGAGGGCACTTTGAATCTACTCACAGCATCTGTCTTGCATGTGGCGTGGGCCATGTGCTGACACAGTATCCTCAGCCACTCCGTCTTGGTAGCCTCATCTCCAGCCACTGCAAACATGTAGAGACGGTCCGCTCTCTCCAACACATCCATGGGTGGCTTGCACAGCAGCGCAAAGGCGTTATGGCACTCTGTAGGTTGCAAAAAAAAACATAGTTACAGCTGTCGATTCATAGGAAAGGGCTTGTATGGTACCTCTAGTCACGACTTCACTACAAACCAGAGTAACTCAACTACTATATCATTTTCAGATGAAGCCTTGAATTCAAACAAGAGTACTGTAGTGTGACGTGAAATGAGCAGCTTGTCGAGATAACTGGTTCTCAACTATGTGGGTAGAGCAGACAGTTGCGATCATTATCATCAGCGATCTAGACAATGTCTGACTGGTGTAACTCACCACGTGATGATGTTTAGAACCAGAAACCTGCAGAACAATGGATATGACGACACCACTTCTCTATGGGAGCCATAGTCACGGTGGAACGATTTCTGCCACGATTCTGGGCACTTTAACCGTCACCACGCTTTCCTTACTACTGGGTGTATGCCTTAAAGATTGTCCGTCCCTTTTGCAAGCTTAAAATTTGAAATCGTCTATCACGATCGTAAATTGAAGAACCAACTTTTTTCGTACTACGAAAAAAGTATTAGTCTTTGTTACAGTATCTATGTGGTTATTATGCGTGTGTGAAATCCTAATTTTATGAGTAACTACCAAACTTTGGAGATGATTCCTTCCATAGAACAATTTTTTTCATAATGCGTTTTATAATTTAATAAACAGATTAATCAGACGTTGTTTACGTGCATTATTTGAATTTTACACTACGTATCAGTTTCAAATTGTGAATATAGAGCTTGCTAACACTTCTCTATATGTTTTGCTAATGTTTCGATGGTTTTGTGGTGATCTGAAAAAGGGACTAGCTGTCTTTAAACTTATTTTCAGATTTAAAGTAGGACCAGACATAAAGAAGTTTGTGCTTTAAGATCTTTAATCACAACCCCTGTAATCCTGCTCTGTGAGTCAATGGCGTTGTCTTGATTTCACATAGTGCAAAGTCTTCCAGTACGTCTTTGTGGATCAATTAAAGCTAGTTATGATGACTTTTGATAGCTCAAAACCTCCTGACAATACGTCTGATTTTTCTCAAACATTTCCAAGTCTGTTTCCTTGACTTTCCTTCTCGTAACGAATTTAAATCATCATCACGGTGTCATTCCCCTTTTATTCGATCATGACAGACCAGTAGAAGCCTACCTTCTGTCTCGTTGATGTCGAGCACCCTGCGAATGTAAGACAGCGACAGCAGCTCGATGTGCTTATACGTCTTCTGGGAAGTCTTCGTGTTTGTGTGCTTTCCCCTCTTCTTGCAGATCTGGTATAAGAGCAATTTGTAAAAAGTCATTATGAAACATGCCATCGAAGGAATTACATAGAGATTCAGAGCGATTTAGCCCCCACAAATCAAAGAAAAGCCCAGACGAATATCACAAGAGCCAAAGTGACCAACAAATTCCTCAACAGGTATAATGCAAAATATAAGTCAAAGTGTTTGTTGCACTAGGTCAACATGCTGCATCTTTATCAACACTTATTTAACTTACAACTGATTGTAACAGCCATGGCAAAAAGTATGACATTTTTTTTCAATTTAAAGAAATACTCAAGAAATGAACTGATAACGTGTTTCATTGTAGCTGATGGAAATAAATTGTATCTCCAGATACTGCAGCATTCTGAAAAGCCAACTAAGAATACAAATTTTATTCAAATGAGCTAGAAATAAAATATTTATGTGGATCAGCCTCATAGATAACATATCTATGCAAATGAGCTACATCCATATTCTGACACACACTTATGAAAACATTTAGGAAGGAAATGATGGAATTAGTCAAAATCTGGCCTCTACTGATCTGTGTTATATTAAACTCTCGGATACAAAAGGATTAGTGAAAATTAATCAGAAAACTGACCTCTAGAGTGTCTGAGAAGAGGAACATGGTGATACAGATGCCCTTCTCGCCGAACGAGTCCGCCTTGCCGATCTCAGAGACGTCGATCTTGGTGATAAAGTGACGATGAGCCGAGAGGATATGTGCTGGCACGCCCTCAATATCGTTCATGATGTCAAACATCTGGGTGTGGCCCTCTGTCTTGCGCTTGTCCTCGTTGATTTGTCTGAGAAATGAGCAAATAACAATATTGAATCGTACAATGTCAATGATAAAAAAATCAATACTTGAGAATCTTGCTAGGACCGGAAAACTCAAGCCGACTCGCCGGGTAACATTTCTGAGCAGTCTTTTTAAAAAACAAGGTCATACAGTTATTATGTAAGCTAAGTCTATTTACCACTCCCCCACGTCAAATCACATCATCTACTTTAATGACCACTTTCCAGAACCCTTTGACACTGCATTTGTATGGGATTTGTTCCTAGACAACCTTCACTGGAATTCTGGAGCTTTGGGGTAAGAGTGTCCAGTTACTCTGGACCCTAAAAGTCCAGTGTACACATCATTATAAATGCAAGAAAATGTCCCGCTTCAGGAATTTTCCTATAATACTTGACTTGTGTGTTATCATAGAATCATTATCAGAACCTAAAGCCCCGTCTTAACAGAGCTTCTGAAAAATGAATAGCCGCGGCAAAGTCCGGGTAACTTTTTTTACCCTGCCTATTAAGAATCTTGCCGCGGCAACTTTTGCCGAAAATCTACCCTAGCCCGCCTAGGGTAACTTTCGATAATTACCGCGGCAGTGTCACGGCAATCCTTCTGTTAAGACGCTCTCGGGGTAAGTTTTTCCCCGTACGCCAGAAGGACGCATGCGCAATGCAGTCACTGTAGCACAGTGTCGTATTTCCCGCGTTTGGGCCTGGGTTGAATCTCGCGCGCGACCGGCTAGACACGTACGTTGCTATGGAAACCTACCGTGGCAGTGTTTTCAGCGTGTGTCTGTTAAGACGGTGCCGAGAGCTCTACCCTGTGTTTTTATGACCTTCGGTGTGGAATTTCTTACCCCGACATTGCCGCAACAGTGTCGCGGCAATCGTCGCGGCAAGGTCTGTTAAGACGGGGCTTAAGACTCACTCTGTGACCTTCTTGAGAGCCTCCAGGCCCTGCTTGAGGTGGCAGCAGTCTGGGTGGGTGTCTGGCGTCCTCTTGGACAGGTCTGAGAGAAGCAGGATCAGGGAGGGCAGCCGCTGGACCGGCCGGATCAGCAGCTCGGTCAGAGACTGCCGCCCGCACTCAGGCCGACTCTGACAGATCTGACGAAGGGAAGGTACGGGTACTCAAAGTTTAATTTGATTTATATGATAATAAACACAAAGCACTCATATTGTGGCATCAGTGTTATGACATTATTGATTATTATATTAACCCTAATACTCCCGGGGTATTTCAAAGCTTGTTATTACCGGGGGGGGGCCATTATGGCCCCCCCCTGAGATCTCGGCCATGGGTCGCCCGATTGCCTCAAAATTTTGCACAAGGGTAAAGAATTATGTAATCTACAAAGTTGTACAGCTAAATTTACGAAAGTCCTTTTATTTTTTTTTTAACTAATTAATTTATGCTAATTTATGCGAGAAATCGTAGATTTTGGTATTTCTCACTAAATAAAGCCTCAGGAATAGTAATTTTTGGTACAAACGTCTTTCATAACTCCCTCATCAATTCTTGAAAGAAAAAGATAGGTTGTGGTAATTATTTCTTATGTATTTTATTGTTTTTCAATTTTCTTATGTATTTCTTTGTTTTTCGTCAAGATTCAGATGCGTATGCGTGGGTGTGGGTGTGTGTGAATGTGGGTGTGTGTGTGTGTGTGTGTGTGTGTGGTAATTATTTACACTATTTGAAACAATGATAACACTTAGAAAAGTATTTACATAAATTGGAAAAGCTCCTGATTTTATCCATAGGGTTATACACAGTCACATAGAGAAATAGCGAAATTTCAGTGACATGTGTTCGGTAAACGTAATCTGACACCCGCACGGTAGGTCCGATCGCCATAAATTTGGTATCAAAATGTGCGGGAAGGATCAGAGAAAAAAGTCAAGAAATTTCGTTTTGAAATATTGAGGCGTTAGGACGTACCGACAAAACTTCGACAGGGGGGGGCCATAATGGCCCCCCCCCCGGGAGTATTAGGGTTAAAGGGGAAGTTCACCCTGAAATTATTTTGGTTTCAATAAGAAGAGACAAATGAAAGAAACATATGAGTGAAGGTTTGACGAAAATCGGTCAAAGGAAAAGAAAGTTATTTGATTTTAAAGTTTTGATTTTGTGACGTCACGTGCGAGGTGCTCCATATGTTGTGTACAAAATAAGTTGTTAAATTTGAATTTTTTTCTGTTTTTGACAACGGAATGATTTTTTTCGTACAGGTATGTGTGTAAAAACGTATTTCTAATAATGTACCAAATGCACAAGTATAAGGATGCATATCTTTGTGAGAAAATGCAAATTTTTGAAAAAAATTGTACACAACATATGGGAGAGCACCTCGCATGTGACGTCACAAAATCAAAACTTTCAAATCAAATTACTTTCTTTTCCTTTGACCGATTTTCGTCAAACTTTCACTCATATGTTTCTTTCATTTGTCTCTTTTTATTGAAACCAAAATAATTTCAGGGTGAACTTCCCCTTTAAGAAGCACAGAGGAAATGAACACATGCATCAAACTTTTCTTGCGAATTGTTAATAAAGCGATTACATTTCATACACTTTATTGTTAGCCTACAGGTAACACTGCGGATTAATGCCATGTTTCAACACATTTTGCAAATGATTTACACAACTTTTATCAAATAATCGTTTTTCGGTCCCAATGGATACGACTCATGTGACATTCATTGCATGTTCACTCACTGGGAATGAAAGGGAATATACTCAAATATATATGCGAGTTTGATTCAGACAGAGAAAAATTTACTAATGAGATATTCATCAGGCAAATAAACAGAAATAAACTGTACAGCAGAGACAGAGTTATCACCAAGTGTAAGAGAAGGGTAATGAATAGTCCTCCTTCACCTCAGAATTTAGCAAACACTACAGAACTTTATAGTTCATCTCGAAAGAACAAATGACACAACACAACAATGGTCTTTATGGAATTATGGTCACTCAAGCAGGGCCTTGTTGTATATAGGTTTTCAATTATTGAAACTTACCGTCAATGGTAACTACCATGGCAACATGTGAAATAGTGATAGCTCATTAGCTGCTGCCATGGTAATTACCATTTGATGATAAGTAACAATAATCTCAAACCTACATCCAACATGGCCATGTCGGGTTCAGTGTAGTACCTTGAGGAAAGCATGGAATCGTGGTTTCTGCTTGTCACACTGTGACACCGTCTGCTTGGCCAGCTCAAAGAAGTTAACAAACGGTGGATATGCCTTGCCCATGTCTGCAGCCTGTGGAGAAGAATAACGTGTACATGTTGAAAGACGGGTTTATATCGTATTATTCTTTACTTTTGCAACACAATGATTGCTAATAACGTGTTTAAGCTATCACAAATTTTTGTTTGGCCAGTTAAAAGAAGTTAACAAACAGTGGATACGCCTTGCCCGTATCAGCAGCCTGTGGAGCAGAGAGGCGTGTAATATTGAAAAATTACTGCTTATATCATACCATTTGTGTTTTCATATTCATGTATTTTATTACTTTTTGTGACTGAAATACATTGTAACAAACATGATGAGTAACCATGGAAATGTAAAAATTAAAAATAAAATCGGCTCATGCCACTCTTAGTAGCCAAATTTACCCAGCATTTCAAGTAAGCAAAATTCCAGATTTTTTTCCTTGAAGAAGTCTCAAAATCCCATGATTATTATTTCAACTCATTTCCAGTTACATGTTTTCGATTTTGGGGCCAATCAATATTCCCTGACTTTTCCCTGATTTGAGGCGTTTTTATCAAATTCCCGGACTTTTCCCCGACTCAAAAAAGTAAACTAACTTTTCCTGATGGGTTGGGAACCCTATAAATTTCATGAATCATCTGGACACCCTATGAGATTTTTTTTCTTCTTCCTGGGCCATGTTGCATATAGGTTTTCAATTATTGTAACATACCATCAATGGTAACTACCATGGCAACAGGTGCAATAACGAGAGCTAATTGGCTGTCGCCATGGTAGTTACCATTGAAAGGTAAGTTACACTAATTGAAAACTCACTCACATGTTTGAGGATGATCTGGCCGAGGCTCTTGTCATCGTCGTAGTCGTCGATGAGGGCTTGGATATCGTCCCGCATGCGGCGGTGGATGGCGTAGATGTCTGGCACGCCGTTGAAGATGGTCTTGATCTCCTCCTGGGCCAGGATTGGGCCTCCCGTCTGCTCGGTGTCCAGCGGCTCCTTGAAGACCTGGAAGACAAGACAGAAGCATTCATCACACATCAAGATTAAAGGGAATATACTGTACTGGGACGACAAAAAGGCCTTCAAAAGGAAATCATGAGCAATCTGCTTGCCAATGGTCTCAAATTTATGTATGGTCTATTTTAGAAACTTGCTGAAAGTTATTTGCTCTCAAATGATCTATATTTGAAGTAATAAATTATTAAATCACAATTCCTCAAAATGTTCGGGCTGAACAATTTAAGGATATGTGATTTAATCACTAATTACTCCAAATGTGGATCATTTGAGAGCAAATAGCTTTCAGCAAGTTTCTAAAATGGACAATACATGAATTTAAGACCACTGGCAAGAAGATTGCTTACGATCACCTTTTGAAGGCTTTGTTGTCTTCCCAGTACAGTATATGCCCTTTAACCCTTCCTGTGCCAGATAAGATGGAATTTATGTGAATTATTCACATCATAAATTCACAAGTGGCTACCAAAGAGCTAATTAGGGGTAGGTATTCCTTTTAGAAATCAAAAATATAAAATTGTGTAAATCCCATGGAAAATGGGAGAAAGAATTGTATGAGAACATCCCTCACAATATTATAATTAGATACTGCCTTTGAGTGGAATTATATTGATTTCTAGATTTCAAGTAGGTTTCGGACGAGTCATCCAAAACCTTGCGGTTCATGTAGCCTAGAGTTGGAGATGTCAGTTTGCAAAAAGCGCACAACACAGCTTTGTGCACTGCACAGTGATGCATTGAGACCAGTGGCTCACCGCTGAGTGATGTACTGAGCATTGCAAACACAATATATGAATGTAGACCATAATCGTTAAGAAACATGGTGTTTCGAACGTAAAGAGGGATAGTTTTTCACTTTTCCTGAAGGTATGTGGAGATATGGCTGAGAATTTGTACACCTTTTTATTCTTGTATACTACAGAGTTTTATAACTTTTACAAATAGGCTACCATATCATTAATGGGGGAGGTTGATACCTAATGAAGACATTTTGGGTAATGCCCACTGCGTGACTCACAGTGATGATGGTGTCGAGGATCTTGACGTAGTTGATCTCGGTTTGCAGTAGTTCCATGGCGGTCATGTGACGTTTGGACAGCGGCTGGGTGGGCGGGGCAGGCTTCTTGGGAGTCTCTGTCTCCATAGGGATGCATGGATCAGCTGTATGGGTGTGGGAAGGGGGCATTTTGTTACAAGGCAGGGGCTGAATGCAAACTAGTGGTTGAGGTACATTTGCTGTCTAACAATGACACTAACTCTAAATAACGACATCCAGATAAATTTGAAGTCTTTGTCTCCATAGAGGTGCATGGATCAACTGTATCGGATAGGAGAGCAGGAGAGAGGCAACATCATTTTATGTCCTTCCATGTTACATGTTACATTCATTTGCTATTGTTATTTAATTCATGTTCACTGTATATCTCTATAATTTCAATGTTTTTTAAGTGTAAATGACTGTGAAATTCAACTACATTGGCTGCTCTCGGCAGCTTTAAGTAGGACCCCTTGAAAGCAAATTGAATAAGCCCCTGACCTGTTAGAGCGGCCGAGCTGTTGGGTGTCTGGGTGCAGTCTAAGATGGAGGAGGCAGAGATGGACATACAGCTGGCCGCCTCGGCGAAGCTTGACCGGCGCTTCTGGGCCGGTATGGCCGGAGACTCCAGGTGGTCAGTCTCGCAGCTCAGCGCCGCGATGCTGTCCTTCAGGCGGCGTTTGCGGCCAGACCGGGCCCCGCTGAAAAGCATGGTCGGGGTGCCCTGCAAGGAGACCGGCGTGGACACCTGGAAGAAACGAAGGGTCACCGGGTCAACTCTTGACTCTAATTGTAGCCATTTGCTTATTGGATACTCAAATATGTAGTGGCTGTAGTTGCTGTTTCTGTTTGGAGATTAATGGCACTTTTCATATCGAAAGAATTATGCACAGTGAAATGCTGCTCAGAAGTTCTTAAATTCTTACACTGTATCATATCTCATGTGAACGGGGTAAGAGTGGGAGAGACAAACAGAGAGACAGACAGAGACAAAAAGAGGGTGAGAGCAAGACAGAGAAGGCAAAAGAATAAGAGAGAAGGCAAGAGAAAGAGAGAGAGAAAGCGAAAGAGAGAGGAAGAGAAAGAGAGAGAAAGAGAGGGAGAGATAGGGAGAGAGGGAGAGAGAGAGAGAGAGAGAGAGAGAGAGAGAGAGAGAGAATAAAAGGGAGGTGGGAGATAATACATGTAGATAGAAAGTGTGAGGGGGAGAGAGAAAGAAAGGTAGAGCACAAGGGGGTAGGGAAGTGTGAGGGGGAAGAGAGGGGGAGAGAAGACAAGAGAGGGACAGGGGGAAGGGAAGGAGACAAATAGATAGAAAGAGTGAGGGGAGAGAGAGAGAGAGAGAGAGAAGGAAGGAGAGAGATTGAGAAACATAATGAGGTCTATATTTAGGACTTAATCAGTTTGTTTTGTCAGAAACACTGTATTTCAATGGGACATACAACTGAAATAAGGAAATAGAGGCAGCCTTGCTTTAATATGAACTATGAAGGGAAAACGACAGGTAACTTACTATTCTGAATGTGTAGAGACCTTCTTCCGCTCTGGCATCCATCTGAATACTGGCCCAGAACCACTGGAAATCAACATCAAAAGCAAACGTTATTTCTCTGTCTGAGTACATAGCACAATGAACAGGTCGAAATGATCAAGGGTTCTAATGGAGAAACCAGATAATCAACACGTAAATGATGTAGTGCTGTAAGTTGTGTTGGGCCATATGATCTCAACTACCAAGTAGTACTTCCTGGCATTAAATGTCAGGGTAAACCAAAGCAATTAAGCCTTTGGATTGTGGATTTATTTAAATACGATACTACTATATGGGCACTTACTTCTTCCTTAACCAGTTTTATGGTTTTGGGATAATCCAAGACATGTTCTGCAACAGTGTTGTCATCCACCACGATGTGTGTGCAGGACTCGTTGGCAAGAGGAACAACGCTTCCACCTGGAAAATATGGTCAGAAATTTCACATGAATTTGGAGATTAATGATAGGGTCATTCCATGGGGATGGGGCAAAGTTTTCATGCAATGTCCATGTAACCGAGGTATCCACCTTTGCAGTTCACCATGAAGATCAATTCAGATGTGGTGAAGTTTTGAGCTGTTAATGAAAAATTGCTCTCTTTTCTCAGTAATAGACGTTAAACTTGGAAATTTTTGATGGATTTGAAGCAACAGGCATACAAAAATCTACCACCGTTACATGAACATCACATTGATTTTACATGGACACGAAATGTTCATAAGTCAAATTGCAATATGCCTTTGTCTTTGAGAAAGAATACTGGATGGGACCCCATTTTTTTGCTCATGCCATTATTAGACTACATTTGCCTGGTTTGAAAAAGATATGGACTTGGAGTTGTGGTATGTCATAAAAATTGCCCCAACCCCCTGGAATCACCCAATAGTAATACATTTTTTTTATTTATACAGTAAGTGCCATGGATGGGCTTGAACCTGGGACCTCCAGATCTTCAGTCACGGTTTGCAACCACTACACCTCCACAGATTAACCCAAACTGCAGAAATTGGAGCACACATTTGCCTGCTTCACCTCCGCTCTCCTGCCAAGACATTGCAGAGTTGCCATGATCCATTATCATTTATTCATACTATAAACGTACTCATCTTGATATTTGTCAATTACATACACAATCAATTCAAAGAAAGTCCTCTCATGTTTCATCAGATTAGTGACAATAGGTCTTGTGTTTTCAATCAAACAATGACATTTCACAATTGATCTTCACTCTATAAATTTTGCTCTTTGATGTACCATACCCTCAAACTAATCAGTCAAGTTGGCTTGTCATATGATATCTTTGTATTGAGTTAAATGAAATGTGGTCACATATGTTTTCACTTATCAAGATAATGGACAAAATTCTGAAATTTGGCCGTGACCAATGACCTTTCACCCATCTGACACAAAAACTAATCCAAGTTTGAGAAAGTTTGGTGAAATATTTCTTGACTTATTGCATAAACAGTGAACTCTTTCAATTTTACCTTGACCTTTAACCTCTCAGACCCAAAGTCTAACACATATCACACACTATCATTGTATCAAGTTTTGTGGAATTTTTTTGATTATTTCTTGCATTGCTGCGTAAAGAATATGGGAACGGGCGGAAAACCTGGGCCCTGTTGCATAAAACTTACCATAAGGACGTGCACTGCTCGTACCAGGGGGGGGGGGGTATTCCAAAAACAAACTTAGGAGAAATGTTATTGTATCTCAAGGATTTAGGGAAAATCTCATCTTTCGGTATTCCGAAAAGCCAACTTAGGATAAAAGACAATTTTTTTTATTCAAATGAGGTAAATGAGCCTCAGAGATAAACTAGAGCAATTCGACTGCCGCGCAGTCGATAAATATGCCTCCGCCTCTTTGCTAGCTCTATTTAGATTTATTCTCTGAGAACCTGTTTGGTGGGCAATGAACCATTTAATTCCTATGTGAAATGAAAATATATTCCATGTTTGGCCAAGTTTGGCAATGTTCATAGACATTTGACTTCCAATCTAATCAGTCCGTCTAAAGCCATCCTTGTTTTAAGTTTGTTTAAAATTAGCCAATTTGGGGGTTAAGTTCGTTGACCTTTGACCTTTCAGAAATTTTATCCACACTTTCACCAGTCTACCTCCATGAAGTAACACATCTCTGTACCATGTTTGGTTCAAATTGAACCATTAGTTTTGCATTCAATGTGAAAAATGTTAAATTTGGCACAATTTTAGCCAATTTTGGCAAAGTTCATTGACATTTGACCTCTCACCTTTGAGAATTTTCACCAAAAATATCATCAGTCTACCCCAAGTAGCGATCCATCTTTGCACCATGTTTGGTTGGATTTGCACATTTGGATCTTGGTTTATTTTGAAAAATATTACTTTGGGGCAATTTTTAAATTTATTTTTGGCAAAGTTCATTGACCTTTGGCCTTTCAGCAATTTTACCCAAACTTCCATCAATCTACCTTCATGAAGTGTTACATCTTTGTACCATGTTTGATTAGAATTGCACCTTTGGATTTGGGTTTATTGTGAAAAATATCAATATGGGGACAATTTTGAGCAAATTGTTGCAAAGTTCATTGATCTTTGACCTCTGGCCTTCCAGGAATTTCACCAAAAATGTCACCAGTCTATTCCCAAGTAGTGATCCTTCTTAGTACCACGTTTCATGAGAATTGCATTTTTGAATTTGGTTTTATGGCGAAAAATATGAAGTTTGGGCCAGTTTTTAACCAATTTTGGCAAAGTTCATTGACCTTTGACCTCTGAACTTTCAGGAATTTTATCACAAATGTCACCAGTCTATTCCCAAGTAGTGATTTATCAATGTAAAATGTTTCATGAAAATTGCATCCTTGGATTTGGATTTATTGGGAAAATATAAAGCTTGGGGCAGTTTTTAGCCAATTTTGGCAAAGTTCATTGACTTTTGACCTCTGAACTTTAAGGAATATAATAAAAAATGTCACCAGTTTATTCCCGAGTAGTAATACATCATTGTACCATGTTTCATGAGAAGTGGATCCTTGGATTTGGCTTTAATGTGAAAAAGGTCAATTTTAGGTAATTTTTCACAAAGTTCATTGTACGGACGGACGGACAACCAGAAAACATAATGCCTCCGGCCACTTCGTGGCGGAGGCATAAAAAATTTATGCAAATGAGCTAAATCGGTATGCCAAAACGCAATGAGGAAAAAAGGTTAGGATAAAAGATAAAACTGCGCCCAAGCAATTTTATCTCTAGACGCATGCGCCTAGGCTTCATTGCATTATGTTCAAAAATAAATCGTGCATCCAACTATTTGCATATAAGCGCATAAAATGCAATAAGACGTCCTGACTGATGTTGATGTATTGTCACTGTCAGTTTCATGATGTCACACCATCACCTTGATGGTGTAAATGTATGCAAAAGACATGAAAGGACGTTTATTACTGGCTGCCTCAGGGATAGGAGCGCAGGGTATGCGCTAAGTAATATTAAAATCTTCATAAGATACTTTTCGGAATACCAAAGATAAAAATTTTTAGAGACAGTTTATCTCAGGGGAGATTTTTATCTCTGCGGATTTTTTAGAATACCCCCCCCCCCCCCCCAGGCTTCAGGCCCAGACATACATTACCTTGTGACTGAGTGACCTCTTCCATATGGCTCTGCTCCTCTTTCGTGAAGCCCACGAAGCCAATGGTGACTCCAAAGAACGGCGGCATCTTGTACTTCAGCTGGGGTGAGCATGGAAGTCCAAGACGGACAGGAAATATTTCAAGATTGAAATGTATGAATTTCTCTACTAATCCTTGATACACGGCTTATCTTTTTATGTTATTGACAAAACATATTTCAAGATTGATATTTATTATTACTCCACAATTCCTTCATTAAGTATTCATTTTTCATTCAAATTTATTAAACATAACTTATAAACTTAACTAAATACCGGTATCTAAAGATTAAAATTCATAAATTTCTCCACAATTCCTTGATACATGGATTAACTTTTTGATCAAATTTATGAAACATAACTTATATGTCATATGAGAACTGAACCAGAAAATTATATGAAGACATTATCAAGTATACCATTAAGAAAGTGGAGGGGAGGGGAAATGAAAGACCTAATGAAATGAATTGAAGAAACAGAAGGGCATTGATGGAATTTTGACAACTCATAAACTTTGCATTCAGACAATTGTTAACAACAAGAATAAGGTTTGAATTTTAGCTGATGGTAATCAAAATCATTGAGAATCTCATTAAGCACAAGAAAGGTTCACCAGTCATGCGTAAAGTAGTTCTTAGCTTAAGAACAGCTTGGTGAAACACCCCCCTGAATAGCATAGAATAGATGAATGCAACTGTCTGGGTCTTCGGCTCTTACCATTTCTTCTGATGTTGCACTGCAGTCTGTTCTCTGGCGGTTGTTCCACGTTGCTGTAATCCAATCCTTGGTCATGATAGGGGTTCCTAAACTCACTGCAACCTGCAGAGATGTATAGAAGAGGGTGGAAGATGTGGTTCAACAGTTGTAAGTCAGAGATACTTAATCACTAATCAGGCTGCATGCTGCGGACCCTCATCTTTTTGTGCAATCATTATGAAACATGAAAAGATATCGCTACAAGATTTCATGACTTTTTCCTTTGAAATCTTGTGCAACTTTTGAGACCAAAATCACGACAAGGTATACCATCGCGATGTCACATCATTTTTACCTGACAAACTTGCTCTTTTTTTAAATTTTGTGGATATGAACTATGGAAAGTGTCTTCTTTCATATAATTCACAAAAACTCAAATATTTTTCATTCTAATCATTTCAATTGATTCATTTTTCTCTTTAATAGCTCAATAATGGTGTGTTATGGGTTCCAATTAAAAAACAACAAAAGTAAAAACAAGGAAATACATTAGAAATTCGCAAAACAAAGAAAAGCAAATTGGAAAACATGACTTTTTTCTTATGTTATCTTACAAACCTATCAATCAAAGCTCTATGTGATACAGACCCTTGATATATCACAAAACTTGACCTAACCTCACGGAATAACCCAGAACTGGGCCCTGTTACATAAAACTTACTATTGATAGTAACTTTGCTATCAATGGCAACTTCTATGAAAACTTTGGATTTGATTGACTGCCCAGCAATGTGACCATGGTAGTTACCATTGATGGCAGAGTTACCATTAATGGTAAGTTTTACCCAACAGCTAGGCCCTGTTGTGTGATGGAGAACTTGTAAGTATAGTAAGTCTTGAGACAAGACTACAGACTTCTCAAGATGGCAACTGTATCAACACACACACGTATTAGCCTGCTGCAATAAAGTTACTACAAAGTAGAAGCCTTGTTCGAGTCATCCTATCTGAGTCTACACAGGATCACAACAGAACTCACCCTGTACTTCTCGCTGTTGGTGGAGTTAGCCACGAGATGCGTGACCCTGGGGCCGTAGTCCTTCCGGATGCTGCCCGCCATGTTGTGCACCAGCACTGCCAGGCGCTTGAGCTCCACCTTGTCCATAAAGCCTGTGAAGCAGATCACCAGCTTCTCCATGTGCCTGCAGTACAGGGGTCTGGTCACGCAGGGCAGAGCCTGAAAATGAGAAGTAACAATATACAGTGAAACCTGTCTATAGTGGCTACCCAATGGAAACAAAAAATGTGGCCTTTATAGACAGGTGGCTGCTGTAGACAGGTTCTTTAACACATGATCTCTCTCCGGGGGGAATTGTTTTAGCGGCCACTATAGACAGGTTGGCTGCTTTAGACAAGTGGCCGCCAAGACAGGTTTGACTGTAGTTCTCATTTGTTATGTAAAGGGCCCCGCCCAAAAGCAGATTTGCTTCTTAGGGGCCTTACTCCTTACCATTATTTTATGTTTGTAAATATGTTGTATTTTTTGTTGTTTCATTTTTATAATGGTTAAATAAATGAAATGAATGAATGAAAAAAAAATTGAGTGCTTCTACGAAAAGCCGCCGAGAACAGCTAAGAGTACCATAGCCAAAATCCTACTTGAGCTGTATGAGCAAGGTATCGCTCCACACATAATCATGCATATTTATCAGTTAGAGACACCCCATCCCCTGATCTTGTGAAACTTATTTTTCTCATTTAAGGTATATCTAGTACATTACTCCATCCCATACAACCAAATATTCTTCTAGATTTTAGTGAAAGGGCTTTCTGGGGTAATTTCAATTTACAAAGAAATTTTAGGCATACATCCAGTAGGAAGGATAGCATGCTCCATCCTGTAAATGACTTGAATGACTTGTTTTTCATTCATTTACAGGATGGAGCACACTATCCTTACTACTGGGCGTATGCCTAAAATTTCTTTGTAAAAAAGAAATATTCCTGTTCTTCACTGTACGCACCTCATCTGTGGCTGCGCTCTGTAATATTGCTGTGGTTCCCAGGATGCTCTGGTTTCTCCTTGTCAGCGTCTCAAAGACTTCCCCCTCAAACTCTGACATCACGAACACCGTCTCCGTCTGCCCATCTTGCGAGATGCATTCTTGACCCGTATCAGAGAATGTAAATGGCATCTTCATTTTCTGTGCAGAGGAAGGCAAGTTTAACATTAAAGACAGCTCGTCCCTTTTTCAGATCACCACAAAACTATCGAAACATTGGCAAAACATATAGAGAAGTGTTAGCAAGCTCTATATTCATAATTTGAAACTGATACGTAGTGTAAAATTCAAATAATGCACGTAAACAACGTCTGATTAATAGTCTTTACCTCTGGCTCTCAGCAGTTTGTGTTGAAGTATCTGCTTTATTGATTAATCCGTTTTTTTAATTATAAAACGCATTATGAAAAAAAAAAATTGTTCTATAGAAGGAATCATCTCCAAAGTTTGGTAATTACTCAAAAAATTAGGATTTCACACATGTAAAATAACCACATAGATACTGTTACAAAGACTAATACTTTTTTCGTAGTACGAAAAAAGTCGGTTTGAAATTTAACGGCTGAATTTTTTACATATACAGAAAGCTTCAACATGCTATATTCTTAGAAATGGTCTTGAATCACACTTTCTTCAATTTACGATCGTGATAGACGATTTCAAATCTTAGGCTTGCAAAAGGGACGGACAATCTTTAAGGGCACTGTGATATAGTGGTGAGAGCTCCTGGCTCTCGCAGAGAGATCCTGGGTTGGAGTCCAGTGCGTACACCCCTGGACAAGGTGCTCTGGTCACGTTTGTCCCTCTCAACCCAGGTATAGTAAAAGGGTACCTGGCAGGAATAAAGTATTCCTGATCTAATTAGATCAACTAGCACGATTTGGACATAATTTGCAGCTTGGCGAAAGCCAGGGTAATAATCGAGCACTTTGAGCACTAGCATTGGTACCAAAGTATGACAACATAATTATGAGCATGTTTCAAAACAACTGGTTCTGAACAATGTGGGCAGAGACAGACAGCAGTGATCACAACAGAGACTCTCATACATGTAGATATTGCCTGACATTAGCCCACTAGACAATGTCAGACCAGTGAAACTCTAACTTGAGTGATTACGAATAGAAATGAATCTGATCATCTGGACTTACTGGTTCGAAACGGAGAACAGTTTCACGTCCGATCCGGGACGCTTCTTCAGCTCGTCTCAACTGGCGGGAATTCGTCGTTGCCACTTGGTGGCGACGTACAATCGATGTTATTGTCTTTGAGACGTCGGAGAACCCCTCCCTCAACAAAGGAAAGGGATTACGACACTACCTCTCTCGGATTTATAACCCAGTAATCCGAAAGATTCCTCGACGTCTCAAAGACAATAACACCAATTGTACGTCGCCACCAAGTGGCAACAACGAATTCCCTCCAGTTCAGAAGAGCTGAAGAAGCGTCCCGGATCGGACGTGAAACTGTTCTCCGTTTCAAACCAGTAAGTCCAGATGATCAGATTCATTTCTATTTGTAATTTGTAATTCTTCCTGGATGAATCAAAACTTACATCAGTTTAACTTGAGTGATGTTTTTCAGAACCAGAAACCTGCATGAATAATAATGGATGACATTGCAATGTCGGTACTCTATATCAGTATCTCTCACACATACCACAGCTTCAGTATTGAAAGTCAAACTCAGTCTGAAAATTGAATCCATTACCTGCAATGCACCATGAAGGTCTTTGTACCTCTTCAGTTCTGCACCAATCAAGCAAAACCTGACATCCACAGCCGTCAAGTTACCTAATGGGGTGGAAGGGGCAGGGAAGGAAGGGGGGGGGGAGAGATAACAGTTTTCAGTAACATGTTGTCACTGATTGAAGACCATAATGAAGAGTATTCAAAAGCAAAGTGATTTCCTTTCAAAATAAATTATGTTCAATAAAATTATGGACATTGGTACAATATTGGACTAGATCATGGAAACAATCTCATTGGCATGAATCAGATCTTTTTGTCGCTATTACAAAAGAAAATATAAAAAAAAAACTCTCATTTTTGTTTTAGAGGCACCCTCTGGTTATCCAAGATACAGAGAAATGTCAAAAATCATTGTTTATCATGAAATATCGCATGGGAAATCAACATGAAGTAACTGAGTGAGCTACAGGGAAAACACAAATCTCAGAAAACATATGTGTTTGCAAAAAGGTTCCTAAAATCTATAAATCCCCATCTAATTCTTTTCAACAATCAAAAGTCTACTTGAGGTTTCGATAGGGATCGAGTTAGGGAGTTAGGGACCATGGCTGTGGTAAAGATATAAAATCACTCAGTTTGATCATTGTAATGAATTAATCACAAATGTTTCAAAATCTGCAGTCCACATAGGTAAAAAAAAAAAAATCCCTCTTTAACAAATTACGCTTACCAAAAAATACATCAATTGGCAGTGCGAATTAAATCAATTAATGTATTTTGATTTCCAGCCTTCATTTCACTCACCTAATCTTGTGGTGTCATTTACAGTTGAAGTGCTGAAAGTTGTGCTACAACTTAGCTGAGAATCTGTGACTTCCATCATCCCTGCCATGGTTGGACCTGGAGCTGGGCACTTCAACTATTGATGTAGGTGTCTGTCACACTCTGGCTGTCTGTCTTGTCACCGATTATGTTTGTTTTATAGTTATACTCTCTTCTGTATAGATCTCTCTTTTGCTTTCTGCAAGGTTTTGCGAGGCAAAAGAATGTTCCTGAAGATGGGGATGTTCTTGCCTAATCAAAAGTTGAGAGATACAAGATAGAACAGAATGTACAGTACAAACAGTAACTCAAAACTTAAATAATGTCATCTCATATCTTTTGGAATCTAAGTACCCCTCTGCTGACCAGTACATATAGTGATCAGTCACTGTTTCCCTTCCGCAAATTGACACACATTTCAGAGCTGCAACGGTTGTAGAAATCTATTTACACAATCAGAATGGAAATATTTTCCCAGAATATTGGAAATAATCCATCATTTTAGATTTGATGGTAATTTTCATCAAAATTCTAGAGTCCAAAGTAACTATGTCAATATTTGATCTAATACTTTTCTGAAGCAAGGGAATAAAAGCTCAATTAACCTTAATATGACTGATTGATCTTTTTGATCGGCAACGATTCCGCCAACAATCAATCAAAATGCACCAGATTCTTACTGTTTAGACACTGCGCACAGTTAGACAGGAATAACCGTCTCATTCGGGGCATTCTGTAATCGAAATTATAGGGCGTTCCGAGGAGCCAGATGCAATCTCAGCGGATCCAACATCCTACAGAGACTGATTTTTCGGTCTAGCGCACAGTAGTTGAGCTAATGCGCCCGTAGTCCACACAGGGAATCAAATTTCATGTAAATTATTTCCCAATTACCTTCCCATACATTGCCATACTAGACGGCGTGTGTGATGTGATACGACGGATCCACTTGTTTCGCCATTGACTTGTTGTGAAAAAGTGAAAGTCGAGCATGTTTTACTTAACTAAACTGACATGTCAATCATTGGAATATTAGGAATTATTATTTGTGAACATATGCATATTTCTCGTATGGAATGTAGTCTGTTGGATTTTGAAGTATCGTCTTTCATGTCTTTGAAACTGAGAAGGACAAAGTCTTAACTGGTCAGGAATAGGGTAAACTGTCCTACATTACAAGCTAATTGTGTAATTACTACAGCTCAAAGAGTGAGAGCTCACACACATTCAGTCCGCATTGATCATGTTGATTATATTGCATTGCTTGCATGCACGCCGCGCCGTTGGCGTTGCTAATGCACAATCAAGACAAAAGCACTGGCTAATACACGGGACTGAACGATACTAGTAATCGCATGTCATTGAGGCGACACACACAACTCAACACGCAGCAACAACATACATTTCAACAAAGCAACCATAATTATGCATAAACATTTGAACTAATAATATGTAGAATGCTTAGTATCACTTTTACTGGCGAAAACTTAGAAAGACGGAGAAAACAAACCACTTTTTAATTCCGTCGAAGTGTGCTATCGCATGTTGTTCGTGACCATGTTTACCCCATTCAAAAATCAAACTCAGCGGCGATCGAGAAGACGTGAATGGAGGCATTTGATTGGTCGGTTGGTCGGTTGATCGTGGGTACGGTACTGTGCATGAGTCACGCAGAAAGAATGTAGGCTAGCCTAGACGGGGCAGACAAGCTGTAGAACAAAAGTTTTGGGGAAACTGATGGTTTTTCACACTTCGTACTTGAAGAAACTACCTTTAAAAAGAAATGTTTTCGATATTGTCTACAATATGGTGATGGTTGTAATGGCGGTGCCGATGGCGGTGGGTGCTTCATAGTCTGGTGAGACACAACCACTGAACTAATAGAACCTTTTTAGTTCAGTGCAACCCAATACAAGGCCATGGCCATCACCAAGGGAGCGGGCGGGGGGGGGAGGTCGCGGAGGGAACCACTGATCTCTATGGTGCGAACGCACCTCCCCCCCCCCCCCCCCCCCCCCCCCCGCCGCACCCCTCCATCCAGACCACTTTTTTTTCTTTTAGAAGGGGGAGAGTTACTTGTGTTGTTGTTGTTGGGGTTTTTTTTTGTACAAACAACCCAACAATCGAATCTAATGTTCAAAATAAAGCGAACAGCTTTTGTATAGAATCCAATTGAAATCCAAATCCTTATCCTGTCCATATACTATATTTTGATATATTGATTGGGTAAGTTTCTCCGTTCATATTTGTGTGAGCAGTATTTCGGAGTTTTCAAATCAGCTATTTATCAGAAAAGACACACTCCTCAAAGCTTTCAACTAATTGTAAAGAGAAGTATGATGAAAGAAATTTGGTTATTATTTGGAAGTGTATATTTCAAGTGTTGCATAAATAACTAAGGGAATGAGAAATAACATTTCAAGACCCTAGGCTCAGAATACTGAGTTTGTTAGCTAATTGTTAACATAAAATGAAGCCTCCGAAACAACAAATTGCGGTAACTCGTTTTTAAAATGAGCGCACTCGCACTAAAAAGATATCAGGTATTTTTCTTTTTCGTTGAACATAACAAAAGCAACCCCAACATTCCAAAAATAATACAGGGCTGTACAAAAAAAAAGTCAAACGGTATTTAATTTACACACAAAATGTGCAAGTTAGGGTACTAATGTGCCCACCAAAATTGCAAAGTTGAAGATACTTATGCTACCCGAGCTAGGTATCATATAGCATCCAATGAGGTTCACTCATAATGCCAGAGTAAATTATGTGGCTTTATGAAATTGCGATGTGACAAAAATGTTGACATTTCAGAGTTGCGCCCTATACTGTGATCATGACCATATATAAATCAGGTGATTGAAATAACTCAGTGGAAAGACAGAGAGTTAAACAAAATCCAGATTAAAAATGTTAAAATTGCACATTTGAGTTATTTGGTTGTGGCTACACTTGTATGGAAGTAGAGCGACCACATACTATACTGAAACGCCATGAGAGGAAAAATAGAAATAGGTGACATGAATAGAAAGAGTGAGAGAGAGAGAGAGAGAGAGAGAGAGAGTGAGACAAAGAGAAAGAGAAAGAAAGAGAAGAAAGGAGGAAAGACAAGACAAACCGAAAGGAAATAGAAGAAGGAAAGGCTGTAATGAAAAAAAAAATGGAAGAGAGAAAGAGAAAG
Source organism: Arbacia lixula (assembly GCA_963669155.1). Classification (NCBI taxonomy): domain Eukaryota; kingdom Metazoa; phylum Echinodermata; class Echinoidea; order Arbacioida; family Arbaciidae; genus Arbacia; species Arbacia lixula. Next base: position 5,003,449 of record OZ022590.1, on the reverse strand, counting down.
AAAGAGAGAAAAGGAGGAAAGACAAGATAAACAGAAAGGAAATAGAAGAAGGAAAGGTTAAAATGAAAAAACAAAATGGAAGGGATAAGGAGAAACAGAGGAAGAGGGCTATTAGAAACAAAAAAGGAAAAAGGAGGGGAAAAGAAAGTCTAAAAAAAGGAAACATGACATTTCAATGCGACAATGATTATTTCAATACATGTGTCTCATATGGTATATTTTAGTTGTAGACTATAGTTTGCTTTTGCCCCTATCTATGCCACCAGCAGCGCTGCCTGACAGAGGAATTGTTAATTTTTGTGTCTTTTCCCCCAAACGCACCCCACTCCCTTGAAAAACGCTGGTGACGGTACGGAAGGCCCAATTCGGTAAGGATTCATATCTTATTTATTTTGTTGGTGAAGCTTAATATTTGTTAAATTTCATAATTGTATGCATATTGTGCAGGAAAATGTAGAAATATCTTATAATTTCCTTTCATCTGTTCATGTTTAAGTCGATCAAGGCGCCTTAGGCTCAATCTGTGCATACTGCAGAGGCAATGCAGTTAGCATTGGTAATTACGGGTAATTAACCAATCAGATTGCAGAGATTCTGACACCCATTCTATAATGTATATTGGGTGTGCAGGGTGTGGCAGAAAGCGAACTGCTTCCTTTGTTCTATTTTAATGTTACTGTTTTTTGCGTGTGCTCTTGTCTTAAAGTTGACATGGAGTGGGGATTTCCTGAATTAAATGAGATTGTTGAACTCCAGCCGGACGTTTCCTGCATTGATGCATCTGTGTGATCTTGTGAATAGCAACGATTTTAAAGTTTTGTCACAGGAACTCCTCAGTGCAAGAGCTTGTCCCGCGGCAGCCACATTACTAAATATGTTGTTCATTTCTTTTCGGTCGATTACTTACTAGTATTATTACATATTTTACTGTAACCTTTGAGTATCTTTAACTTATCTATATTGTTCGCTTATATCTAACTGAATTAAATATGATCTCAGAATCATACTGTAACATGTATTCTATCTTTATTTTATAACTTTGTTACACATGTGAAATTAAGTTTTTGCCTGCCATGCATGCACGCATGGGCGGAAATCGCTCCCCGAAGGTGGAGGCGACATGTTTTTCCTCAAGAAGTAGCTTGTGTCCCCCCTTTCGAAATGGTGGTGGGGGTTATGACGTTTTTCTAAAATAGGAAATGGTGGTGGGGGGGAGGGGGTTACGACGTTTTTCTAAAAAAAATTGTCCACGAACGAAAATAGTGGGGGGGGGGGGGGGGGGGCAACCACCCCGTCCCCCCCCCCCGGGATTTCCGCCCATGCATGCACGTATGTTTTTATCAATGTACCTTGAACTGAATTGAATTGAATTGAACCAGCGATGACGAAACGCAATCTTTCTTACAAGCTACGACATAGCCTACAGAATAATGTGCTGTTTCTATTCTCGTTCATTTTCATCCGCATTCCGACCCACTCACTTTTTTTTTTTTTTTTTTACAAAATTCGCACTACATCCGGCCGGTCGGTCCCACGCATGACGTCGTTCGACGTCGTTGCGCTCATGATGACGTATTACCACTCGCGCTTTTAAATCCTCCGACCTCTACTGTTCAAGCTGTGTGCATGTATTTCCGGAGAACAACCCAACGAACTAAAACATTTCTGTGGAACAACCTCTGCCGATATAGTGCAGCGGGCGAGAGGGTGCGACGACCATAGTTCTCCTAGTCCTACTACATGTAGTTCCACTGACATCAGTCACATCCCACCCTCGCTCCGTCTTTCTCCTAATCGCTATCTCATTTATTTCCTTTTTCATACTGGTCATCTATCTCATAGTTTATATTCGGTTCTTCCCCCTCTGTCTCCCTCTTTTTCACCCAGTCTATTCTCGTTTCTTTTCCCTCTCCCTTCACCCTTTATACATGTCCAAGACCTCATGGTTCCCCTCTTCCCTCTCAGTCTCTTCCTCCTAGTCTATTATCGGTCCCCCCCCCCCCCCTAATTCCTTCACCCTTTATATATCCTAGACTTTTATATCTTGGTTTCCCTCTCCCCTCAGTTCTATTCCTCCTCGTATATTCGCCGTTCTTCACCCTCTCTCTATCTCCTAGTCTTTAGCTTGGTTCCCCTCTCACTCTTGATCTTTCCCTCCTAGTCTATTATCGGTCCCCCCCCCCCCCCCTCTTCCTTCAGCCTTTATATATTCTAAAATTTAGCTTGGTTCCTCTCTCCCCTCTCAGTCTCTTCCTCCTAGTCTATTCTTGGTTCTCTCTCCTCTCTCTTCTCCCTTCAGTCTTTTTCATAGTCTTTATCTTGGTTCCCCTCGTCCCCTCTCCCTCTAGTCTATTATCGATCTTCTCTCCCCGCCCCCCCTTCTTACACCCTTTTATATGCTAGACTTTATCTTGGTTCATCTCTTCCCTCTCAGTCTCTTCCTCCTAGTCTATTCTCGGTTCTTCCCCCTTTTCTCTCCCTTCACTCTTTCTCCTAGTTTCTCTCTTTATGTACCTGAAATGTACACAAATTCCATGGAGCAACATCAGAGTTTCACGATTCATATTAATGTACCAAACCCCAGGTTTCTCAATGTGTGTGAGTTATATACATGTACACGTGTATGTACAGTATAAGATGGGAGGGGGGTCAACAATGCTGAAAATGTCATTCAAACTCAGTCAGAATAGTGTTAAACTCTGTAACATGTTAAAGGGCATATACTGTACTGGGAAGGCAAACAAGCCTTCATAAGGTAATTGTTAGCAATCTTCTTGTCAATGGTTTTAAATTCATGTATTGTCTATTTTCAAAGCTTGCTGAAAGTTATTTGCCCTCAAATGATCCACATATGGAGTAATTAATGATTAAATCTTCAAAATGTTCAGCCCAAACATTTTGAGGATTTGTGATTTGATCACTCATTACTCCAAATATAGATACATGTACATGTAATTTGAGGGCAAATAACTTTCAGCAAGCTTCTAAAATAGACAATACAGTACATGTACATGAATTTAAGACCATTGGCAAGAAGATTGCTAACAATTACCCTTTGAAGGCTTTTTTGTCTTCCCAGTACAGTATATTCCGCTTTTTTGCCTTCCCAGTACAGTATATTCCCTTTAATGACTTTGTACATGTATATGGGAGTACAGTCTCAAAACAAAGCCCAAGACCTGAGCAGCAGGCAAGGAAGAGAGCTTAATCTAAGTTCCAAAATCCAGACACAGTTCTGAAGCGCTATGAGTTTGCACTTTCCACAGCCTAGAACATGTACCTAGGCTATTCAGTGAAATAAAGCAGAATAGTTTAACCCTATATAGCCCGGGCTATTTTGAAATCGCATAGCCCAGGGGGGGGGGGGGCAAAAACAGCCCCCCCCCCCTAAGATCTCGACCGTTGATCGCGCGATCGCGACGAAAATTGGCACGTACGTCACCGATGATGTAATCTCCACAATTCAATTGTAAATTGCACCCAAATTGTTCAAATTTATTTTTAATCAATTAATTATGCTAATTATATGCATAAAATCATAATTTGGTTGTAAATCTTTAAATATATAGCCCCCAAACTGCTAGATTTCAGTCCAGACACTCTTCTTAGGATGATTATCAAATAAGGATTTAAAAAAATGGCGATATCAAATTTTTTCTTATGTATTTTATTGTTTTTTTGAATTCCTTATGTATTTTTGTTTTTTCGACTTTATGTTTTTCATTGTTTTTTTGATGGAAATCGTTGGCAACACTATTTCAGTCATAAATAACGTGAAATCTATTGTTTTTCATCAGTAAAAATGAAAATAATGATACATTTATGAATTTTGGCTAGGTACAGAATTTGCATTGGATTTGTACATGAAATCACGTTTTTGAGCAATTTTGGGTCTGACGTGCACATACAAAATGTTATGTAACTTCGGAACTGCGTACCCCCGCGTCGCAAATTTGGGCTTAAAAGTTGCGTGAGGCTTGGAGGAAAAAAGTCATGAAATGTCGCGGCGCGATCTTTTCGCGTTACAAATTTATCGCGAAAAATGTCGAGGGGGGGGGGGGCTGTTTTTGCCCCCCCCCCCCCCCCCCCCCCCCCCGGGCTTGATAGGGTTAAAGCGAATGTATGCTGTACTGGGAAGACAAAAATCCTCCAAAAGGGTATTCATGAGCAATCTTCTTGCCAATGGTCTTAAATTCACGTACATTATTTTCCATTTTCAAAACTTGCTGAAAGTATTTTGCCCTCAAATGATCCACATTTGGAGTAATTATTGATTAAATCACAAATCCTCAAAATGTTCAACCCTAACATGTAAGGGATCTGTGATTTAGTCAATAATTACTCGAAATATGGATCATTTGAGGGCAAACAACTTTCAGCAAGTATCTAAAATGGACAATACATGAATTTAAGACCATTGGCAAGATGACTGCTCATGATCACACATTTGATGGCTTTTCGTCTTCCCAGTACAGCATATTCCCTTTAAAAGACTGAATGAACTCACACTTCACAGGAATGTATATTGATGAATTTATTAGTCTGATCAGAATTAATTGACACAGTGAACATTAGCAAAGCAGCAACAAAAAATATTGAAGTTGAACTACATTGAAATTGTTACTTTGATAGTGTGGGTGCTGCAACTTGTCCACAGAAATGGTTCTGTAGCAACGAATGTTGGTGAACAACAAAACAACCATGGAATCAAACAGTTGCTTGATCAGCTTACTTTTTACTCATCGTACATCGTTCTGTGCAGATATTGTCCTAGGATCTTTTTCAACGCATCAACAGCATTCCAACTTTCAGAGGTGTTCATCAGTTACCACTGTCAGGGGAAAAAGGTTAAGACGATTGTGGGTTTTTTTTCCGCACATAACCGGTTATGAAGTTAAGGTACATGTACTAGGGTACAATATTTGAAGTCAGTGGTACATTGCCATCTTCTTGGATTTCCAATTGTAAGTTGGCGTCTACAGTACACAAAAACAAATGATACAACTACACAATGCAATCACAGGTCAGGAAATGTTTATCTGTTTTCCTACGGTACTTAAAACATTTGAAAAAGTCGCTGAGTCGCAGATAAAGGTGAGATATAAAGCTACTTACACGAAACATTGAACATGGTATATGAGCTCTAATGATAAATATATGTAACATGTGCCATATTAGAATCAGGAATATGTGCGGTTCATTGACAAGGTAGCATGGCAGAGCAATACACTGACACACTGGCATCTTGGCACAGCAGTAGGAGTTTCCTCCAAAATTTAACGTGCGGTTACCCATAATTGCTTAGCAAAAATATACACTGCCCCCTAGCACATACAACCCCCCACCCTTGACCCCCTTACAACTACAAAATCTGCTTACTTTAAAATACAATATATTCTCTACAACAGAACCAAAATTAAGGAGAAATTCCTTTTTGAAACTCAAAATATAAATGAGAAATCCTTCAAAAAACCACTAATCAATCAATTGTTAGATATAATTCACAATCCACACATCATGTACGCACATTGAGATTCACTGTATATATTCTGCTATAATCTACACAAACGTTATTACTACAAACACAAAATCCAGGGGGTCACCGGGGGTGACCCCCAAGATGCAAGGGTTATAACCCTTGACCCGAGTCTCTCTCGTCCTCTTGTCTTCAACACAAATTCAAAATAGAACTGAAAGAGATGTTACTCTCTTTCGGTAATAAGTTGAGGAATGCTATTCAGTTAGTCAGTTTTTTCACATTTCTGAAGTTCCGTCAAGGAAAAATGTTCAGAGATAAAAATATCTTATTCCAATATCAGCGCATCGCTAGCGTCGCAGTAGAGATCGTATCAGTAGAATCGCATATCGCATATCACATCGAAGAACGAACGAAATCAGCAGGGGGGTGTCTCCTCGCGCACTACAAGAGATTGGCCACGTCACCGGGCATCTCGTCCACTGTAGTATTGTAGAACGACTCAATATCATTCAGGACACGCCTGTCCTCTTCTGTGACGAAGTTGATGGCCACACCTTTGCGACCGAAGCGGCCTCCACGGCCAATCCTAAGCAGGGAGAAAAAGATACATTCAATTATTCCATTTGACAGCTTCAAAGAAATGCTTGAACTGAAGACCCTTTTAGGTAGCCCGTCCCGTTTGCAAACCTAATTCTGAAAGTTCCCCGACTTAAGTCATCATTTGCGAGAGAGGAAATAATCTTTGATACTTGATCGAGCTTTCTTTTTTCGTGCCACGAAAATAGTCAAATCTCAATGAAAACTAGTTAAATTTTCATTTATTCTACAGGAGTTATAGTACCTCTGACCTTAAAATTTCACAATTGGTTTCCCAAAAATATCTTTGTAAAAGGGACGGGCCATCTTTAAAGAGGTGTAGTGATCATTATGAAATAATCTGACAAACTATTATTCATTTAAAAAGCTGCGATAGATTCCTTCGATCAATTACTCTGTTGCAATGCAAATTGAGATAAGATACATGGTCTGTATTCCACCTCACCCACATGCGTAGCTAACGTGTTTGCTATTCCTCCCTACGACAGCCTTCATTGTCATTGCCACACTTCATGGGAAGCGCGGCTACAAAGAGGTGCTTTTGTGGAAGGGTACTATGAAAAGTCATTGATTTAAGAAAGGGCAACACTATTAATTTGTTTGGTCTACATATTATAAGAAAGAACATGAGTTATAAGGCATGAAACAGGGAAATCGGAAACTGATACATGTAATAGAAAAAATGTAGGGCATGTCCTCCCCCCCCCCCCCCCCCTCGAGTGTTCCTACTAGGCACTGAAATCAACACATGTGGTGGTATCTCCCTAAACTAAAATGAAATTAAACAACAGGGGAACTTTTTGGTGGAATTGTCCTCAGCCACTGTGTCTTGTCCACGTCTGATATGATAGTTTGAATGGTCTTACCTGTGGATGTAGTTTTCCCTGTTGTTGGGAAGGTCATAGTTGATGACCAGGGAGACCTGCTGAACGTCGATGCCCCTAGCCAACAGGTCGGTAGTGATCAGCACCCGGCTCGACCCGGTGCGGAACTCCTTCATGATCTTGTCTCGCTCATTCTGGTCCATGTCACCGTGCTACCATCCCCGTCGGGGCAAAGAAGGCAGAATATTAGTCGCATTCATTTTGTTGCATCCCAAAAGCTTAAATATCACATACAACTAAAAACATCAAAACATGAGTTGCCATGAAAAAAGCGGTATGGCACATTGTCTTATTAAAACAAGAAGGATAACACAAAATTAATCAGAAATTATCCTCTTTAATCTAATGCATACCAAGTTTTTGATGAGATAAATGAAGAATATTCACACAAGCTAGAACAAACTGAATGACATTGTTCCCTGCATGGTTTAACTCCTCAGTCATTGTCACAGAATGACTCTGAGAAATACAAGGAATATGCAGGGAAAGGCCCACACCAGATGTGACTGCTCCTTGCAGAGGAGTGACAAAAGGGGACCAGGTTGTTCTCCAATGTCGTGGGAGAGGACCATACATCATGGGAGTGCCCCAAGGACTCAGCTCCTACTGACCACTGTGACAGAGCCAAGTGGAGGACTTGGGTGTCAGCATTGGACTTTATGAAGAAACATTAAACCCTAAAGTGCATAAAAACTATTGATCATCAGCAATAACTTACCCTCTTTGCAGGAAAGGGGTATTCACACAAATGAAAACTGCTTGAAAACCAAGTACTTTGATGTAAATACAATGTCATATCCAATGGGTCTTATACCAAACATATGTGATTACTAACCAATACATGTACTATAGAAATATAGGTGAAATGTAATTTTATGAATAAAATTTGATTTGTTGCAAAATGCAACTCAAGAATATCAATCACAATATAATCAATTACAGAAGTGGTATACTACAAGCAATCAATGTTCCTTTCAATAAAAATGGACTTACTCACAGAATCATATCGGGCCCATGAATCTGGCAAGGAAGTAGTTAGGTTATTACCAAAGATATTCACGTACCATGATGGAGACGGTGAAGTCGCGCTCGTGCATCCTGATGGCCAGCCAGTCCACTTTCCTTCTCGTGTTCAAGAAGATGACCGCCTGAGTGATGGTCAGAGTCTCGTACAGATCGCAAAGTGTCTCCAGCTTCCACTCCTATAGAAGGAGACACAAAGATTGTTTCACAGCTTGGAAGTAGGCTTCACTGACCCAAAACATAACATCGGAACTTGAAGAAAGCTAAAGATTATCACATGTCATTCAGAGATTCCCACTTCACATCAAATTCAAACAGGTGCAGTGATCACATCCACAATACAGGGAAACCCCGTTATAACGAGGGGATCGGGACCCACACTTTTTCCTCGCTATAGCCGATTGCTCGCTATACCAGTACGTGATCAATACATACAGAAAAAATGCATATATAGGACTACACAAATAATAACATATTTACCGTTAGTGCTGTAATCTTTTAATGGCTTTGCAAGCATTCTTAATTGAATTCACTAGCTAACAATTCACTAAAATATCTTACAGCACTGTTGGAAACGTAAATAAATGATATTTCCAACGCCTCCGTTTACCGACAAATGAAGCAGCGGGGAGGCTCATTTACCCGGCCGTCCCTGCTGGCATGACCGCGTGTATGCAATGAATGATCATTGAATGCAATCTCCAGGCACGGCCGGTCATACACGCGCGGTGTCGCATGTGTGTAGAGGTGCCATGTGCATGCGTGACTTCACGGGGGCATGCAGTACCCAGAGCTAGCTGTATAGAGATACGGCTCTGGCAGAGACAGTACCGCACGCACGTAATGTGGACATGTATGCATGTGTGGCTGTGTGTGTGTGTGGATTCTTGCACGGTGTGTGTGATCAGTGTTTAACGGCGCAAAGAAAATTGCTTGACTATGTGCTGTTGTTGCATTTCCCTCGCTGCTCGGCGTGGCTGTAACGGAGTGCGCGTAATAACGGGGTTGATTTCTTTTCTTTTTCCTTATTCTTGGGCTGGGAATTTGCCTCGTTATAGCAGAAATTTCGCTATAGCCGGTCTCGTTATATGAAAACAGAATACACGGAGGTCTATGGAAGGAAAATCGGGCCCCAAGAAATGTCCTCGTAATAACAGGATTCTCGCTATACCCGTGCTCGTTATAACGGGGTTTCCCTGTATATAATTCACTTGCATAGTAGTAGAAATCATATCTGTGTAACTATTATTTTGAAAGTTTCAAGTTTTAAAAATATTACTCAAACAAGAGACTTACAGATAAGATCATGTGGAACGAGTTATGAACAAAATGGTATTGTGATAACATATTACCATGCTCTTTCCTTGGTTTAACACAATTCATCAGGGAACCAAACCTACACTCAACAATGCTTGGACCACTGCCAAATCTCAGTACACAAAGACATGTCTGTTCCCTGCATGGTTTAACTCCTCAGTCATTGTCACAGAGTGACTCTGAGAAGTACAAGGAATATGCAGGGAAAGGCCCACACCAGATGTGACTGCTTCTTGCAGAGGAGTGACAAAAGGGGACCAGGTTGTTCTCCAATGTCATGGGAGAGGACCATACATCATGGGAGTGCCCCAAGGACTCAGCTCCTACTGACCACTGTGACAGAGCCAAGTGGAGGACTTGGGTGTCAGCATTGGGAAATGAACAATCGATACGAGTTCTCTTCAACACCACCACCACACTTTCATCTGCAATCTCTATCATTCACACATATCGTTAATGAGAATGTCCAGCCCATTATCAAATCTTTTTTTACTTTTCAACATTTAGAGCAAATTAACACTCTAAAGACAATGGAAAATCCAGGGCACTGAACATGAATACACTTTTACATCTCTCTACAGTTGGATAAACCTCCCAACATGCTTTGGAGTACCCATGAGCAATGCAACAGTTGGATTGTGACTTACCTCCTTCTCTACCAAGATGTAGAACTGTTTGATACCCTCCAAACTAAGCTCCTCCTTCTTGACCAGGATCCTGACCGGGTCCCTCATGAACTTGGTGGTGACGTCCAGCACGTCAGCAGGCATGGTGGCCGAAAGCAGCACCACCTAACACATACAAACAACATTTCAATATTGCATGGAAAGGCACAGAATATCCATTATCTATTGGCAGGCAGCAGCACAACATCACATGGACAACATTCTCATGGCAAATGCAAATGGCAATACATTGAGTCTTGTAGAAAAGCACAAATAAAATGAATTAATCAATATCTGAACACTGAAAAGTCCATCAAGTGATATTTAAGGTTGAAGTAGGGTTCAGAGTTAACCTCATCTCATGAAGTATTGCGTACCTGGACCTCCTCGGGGAGGTACTTGAAGACATCGTAGATCTGGTCCTTGAACCCGCGAGACAACATCTCGTCAGCCTCGTCCAGGACAAACATGCGGATGCTGTGTGGGCGCAGCACCTTCCTCTTCAGCATGTCATGCACACGCCCTGGAGTTCCCACAATCACCTGTGCAGTGGCAGAAAACAGGACATATATATACAGTGATAGCAGCCTTGACTCGGGGTACTTTAACCCTCCAAATGCAAGAAGACAATCCCTTCAATGTTTAAAAAGGTGAAATGCACACCATCGTTCAGCGTTTGTTCCACTTCTTCTTGAAAATTGGCCAATATGATTTTTTTTTGGCATAAGGAGCGACATGTCCAGAACTGACCATGACGATTGATCTAGCCATCCTCAAACCTAATCAATGGTTGTCACCAATCATCACTGTATCAAGTTTGATTAAATTCTGAACATTTGACAATTTTTTTTTGGATAGGAACATGACTAACTTGTATCTACATCCCATATCTGAAAGTGATGTAATTCTGTCATACTGATTACATGTACAGTGCAGGGTGGTCCCCAGTGTAGAAAACATGCGGTGCAAACACCACGCGTCGGGTCCAGAAAGTGATTGTGAGCCACGTGTAAATTCACTGCACCATGCGTAAAATCAGTATCAGTCTTATTATTCTTATTGTTTTTGTTTTCATTGAGCCACGTGTTCCGTAGTTGTGTACCACGCGTCCAGCACAGATGTCTGACAAAAAGTGATATTCTGCTTTTTTGAGCCATGCGTAAAAGATTTTCTGGTGACCACCCTGGTACAGTGAAATGGCATACCAAGTTTTTGACGAAGAGAGAAATACAGAATATTCACACAAGCTAGAACAAACTGAATGAAATTGTTCCCTGCATGGTTTAACTCCTCAGTCATTGTCACAGAATGACTCTGAGAAGTACAAGGAATATGCAGGGAAAGGCCCACACCAGATGTGACTGCTCCTTGCAGAGGAGTGACAAAAGGGGACCAGGTTGTTCTCCAATGTTGTGGGAGAGGACCATACATCATGGGAGTGTCCCAAGGACTCAGCTCCTACTGACCACTGTGACAGAGCCAAGTGGAGGACTTGGGTGTCAGCATTGGACTTAATGAAGAAACATTAGACCCTTAAGTACATAAAAAATATTGATCATCAGCATAACTTACCCTCTTTGCAGGAAAGGGGTATTCACAAGAATAAAAACTGCTTGAAAACCAAGCACTTTGATGTAAATACAATGTTATATCCAATGGGTCTTGTACCGATCACATGTGATTACGAACCAATACTGTAGAAATATAGATGAAATGTACTTTTGTGAATAAAATTTTATTTGTTGTAAAATGTAACTCACCAGTCAACTGGATATTGACATGACTAACTCTTATCTACATCTGAAAGTGATGCAATTCTGGCATACTGATTACATGTACAGTGAAATGTCAAGATATCACTTCCACCTTTGACCTAAGTGACCCCAATCCGAAACATTTATCCTATCATTTATCATCCCTTCCAAATTTAGAATAGAGAAGAAAACTTATCGACAGTGTGAGTCATCGTCACTGACCCGCTGTATTATTTCAGTTTCTATACACCATTGTATTCGTAATAAACATCACAAAGTTGTCATGATCAAAAAGTATACTTTATCTCAACCGACCTGCACGCCTTCATTGAGGATCCTCACGTCTTCTGCGACCCTGGTGCCTCCAATGCAGGCGTGGCAAGTCACGTGCATGTAGTCTCCCAGGGCAAGGATCACCTTTTGGATCTACAGGGAGGTAAGAGTGAGAGAAGGTGACAATGTCTGCTGTGGACCACTCTACTTCTAGCATCTACAGCTAAACTTAGATCAATGTTTATATATATTTTTTTAATGTAATTGATTGTAGGGAAGAACCTTTGATAGGTCAATGGCCTTTGTTCTTCCCTCCACATTGAATTGTATTACATGTACCTCTATTACTGTATTTCTTGTATTTTTGTGATATCTCTTGCATTGATTGTATTGTTTTTAAATTCAAGTTGTGGAAATAAACGCATTGAATTGAAAAAAAAAAAAAAAAAATTACTCTGTTGCAATGCAAATTGAGATAAGATACATGGCCTGTATTCTACCTCACCCACATGCATAGCTAACGTGTTTGCTATTCCTCCCTACGACAACCTTCATTATCATTGCTACACTTCATGGGAAGCGCGGCTACAAAGAGGTGCTTTAGTGGAAGGGTAATGTAGTATGAAATTGATTGACTTAACAAAGGCAACACCATTTCACTTTGCGGTCTACACATTCTAAAAAAAAAAAAAAACATGGATTGTTATAAAAACATGTAATATGAAAATAGGATAAGGATTGTAGAAAGACTGTAGGAAAATGTCATTTTACCTTCTCTCATAGTCCCACCCAATCTTACCTGTGATGCCAGCTCCCTGGTTGGGGCCAGGACGAGAGCCTGGGAATTGATATCGTCCTTGTTTAGCTGCTGCAGGATGGAGACGGCAAAGGTCGCAGTCTTTCCTGTTCCAGACTGGGCCTGGGCAATTACGTCCTTGCCTGGAAAAGAAATGGGTGTGCACCATCATTTGTATAAATGTACACTCTCAAAAAATTGATTCAAGATTATCTAAAAACTGAAATTGGAGGGATTGAGCTTGAAGAATGTGGTCTTACTGGTAATACGAGTGATATGTCTTTCTTACCTCCACAGCATGGTAAAATGGCCCTCTGTTGGATGGCAGATGGCTTCTCGAAACCATAGGCATAGATTCCTCTGAGGAGGGCTTCGCGGAGGTTCATGTCATCAAAGCTACTAACCAGGGTGTCAAAGTTAGTCTGTAAATAAAACATCAAGGGAAATAAAAAGGCCTTCAAGCTGCAATGCAAACACGTACTCCAAAATTTGTCACACATGCCAACCCGCAACTTCTTTTCTGCCAGAGGCACCATGCATTATTAATGACACTGTGGTGGCAGTTGCTGGTGGATTGGGTGTGCTACACAATGGTCACTTCTGCATTCTGAACTAAGTATCTCATACTTAGACTTTTTGAGGTCCGAATATGTCCAAAAGAGAAATCTCATTAAATATTCCAAGGACTATTACAAGTAACCAATGAAATGTCACAAAGCCTCTCTCTAAAAAAAAATGACACCCCTTGACATTATGTGTCAATTTCAGCTTGATTTTAGTTGAAACTGATTTTTATCATTTTCAGAAGAGTTAAAAGTTTTTTTTTTTTTTTTGAACACCTAGTACTTGCATTTGCCTCAATTGCATGTCCTTCATGTGTTATTTAATTGTAGTAGGTGTACAATTTTTTTTTTACATGTTTGAAAAGTAATCAAAAATCACTTTCATCTCAAATCAAACTGAAATGTCACATTGAGTCAAGATATGTCATTTTTTTAGACAGGTTTTGTATTTCATCAATTACTTTGCTTGGAATATCTGAGATTTTCACTATTAAACAAATTTGGATCTACGCATTTGTGTGTATTAGATAATTAATTCAGAACATCAATGGTCATTGTTCATCACACATGCCAACCAACAACTTCTTTTCTGCCAGAAGCACATGTATTATTAATGACACTGTGATGGCAGTTGCTAGTGGATTAACAGGTGTGATACACAATGGTCATTGTTGTGTTCTGAATTAATCATTTCATACACACACATTTTGAGGTCTAAATTTGTCCAAAAGTGAAAATCTCATTAAATATTCCAAGGTTTATGACAAGATAAGTAGGCCTGAGTCATCACGGGTTTTACATTCCTGGCTATGTCCACGCTATGTCCTGGGACCCCCGGGGCCGGGAATATAATTGACAAGTGCATTAGTTTGAAAGACCCGACTTTTGCTAACGCCGTGTATAAGACGCACCCAGACTTGGGCATGATTTTCAAGGTAAAAAACATGCGTCTTATACGCCAGAATATACGGTAATTACATGGCTGTTATTCAAGAAGGGAGGACAATATTTCAAATGGACACACAGAGAAAAAATCATTCAGATTTTACTGGCATATATTACGGATTTTATGGGCAGTTTTTGAATGTGGAAAACCCGAAACCTGATAAAGTAAAACCAGGTTTGAGGGCGACGGTCGGGGCCCGGTCGGGTAATCGTTTTGACTCAGACCTGAAGATAAGTAATCAATGAAATGTCACGAAACCTGTCTCGAAAAAATTTGACATCCCTTATCTTTATGATTTGTCAATTTCAGCTTGATGCGAGTTGAAACTGATTTTTGATTATTTTTCAAAAGTTTCAAGTTTTTTTGAACACCTAGTACAATGTAATAAGCACATGGAGGACATGCAATGAATGCAAATGATACAAAGTAACTTGCCAATAAAGGGAAAGAGATGGCTTAGAAATTTCAGAACACATATTCACATGAGGACAGAAAAAAAAGATACAAGAGAAAATGAGGTCAAACAAAACTACGCAATGTTCACTTTCATCTGTTGCGCAAGTCCAATAGCCCATTGTGATAGTCTGTTTTGCTCCTATCAATCACAAGAGATTGTGAAATATTTTATTTGATTGTCAAGAGTAACCTGGCACAGTTTCAAGGACAAACTATCCACTCAATCGTGCCCCACTCTGGAGCACAAGACACCTGTCTGAATACTTACACTGATGACGCTATCGTCCACGGTTGTCTGGACGTCGGCGGCACCTTGGCCCTGTCCATTCTCGCTTGCTCCAGGTTTAGTAACCTGATCTCTGCAGGCAGGAAGGGGGAAGTGACAAGATTCCTTTTAAACACCTAGAAAATAACTGTTTTTTAGAGTATGACATATTGGGTCAAAAGGACTTGACTTGCCCACTTTCTGTGGTGAGCAGTGACAAATATTGCAAAAACTTTTTTCAAAATTTCATGTCAGCAAGCAACATACTAGTAGGGGCATTCACACAAACTGAAATTTGTGACATGTGAACATAAATGTTTTGATCTTGGTCCAAACGTCTCAATCCGTTTGCGTATGATTGCAAAAATCTCACTAATAGTGTGATTATAGAGGAATAGCCATGACCTTAGTCATCAAGAAAAATTAGGAAAATTGAATCTTGATAGAATGAGTATGAATCCAATAAGATGTGCATTCTAATAGACAAGACAGTCAAAGAGATTTCTGAATATCAAACAAAAGCAAAGCTGTTTATATGAAGAAAGTTGGTGCAGTCGTCTCCTTGGCCTCTGCCCTCCTGCTAGATACTTGAGTATTGCCATAAAATTAAGATATCAAGATTTGACCTCGACCTACATGTACAATACTTTGACCTAGTAACTCAAAAAGTATGTAATTGTCTTGTCACATCATTGCACCAAATTTGATGAAATTCAATGGATTATATTTTGAGTTAATGCTTAAACAAATAATTATGCAAAGAAGATTTTATTCTGACAGTAACTAATATTTCTAAGAGGGAATTTTATAACTTCTTTTTTTTTCTTCATTGGACATGTTTCAGTCTGCTGTAAAGCTCTTTTTTTTAAGCACATTTAACTATCTTTTCAACAGTGAAATTCTGAAAGTCAGTAGATTATCTTGGTACGAAAATGTTGAAAAGAGAAGGGGCTTGTTTCATACCAGTATGGTCAATTTGACATTCCACGACAATCCAAATTTAATTTTAGAAGAGAAGGTCCAATTGTCCAGTATTTATCATTATCTCATCACCACAGGCAAAATGAAGGGCACAGACTTACACTATTACACAAGTTTTCCCAACTCACTTTCATAGGTTTTCTGTATTACGCAATCTTTATGGGTTTTATGATTGCGCAATGTTCGAGTTTTATCATTGCGCAATATTTATACCTCAAACTAGTGCATCTTACAGTACAATACACATTCCAGGCAGGCAAGTCGAGGCGAATGCTGTGTGTGCTGACTTTTTGGCAGCAGAGTGTAATGAAAGAGAGACAGTAGCTTGTCATATTTTTTGGCAAATTTAACTTGGGCCGAGGCTTAGATTTAGGGGAGAGCTTAGGATTCAGAATGGGATCTGCTCAAGACTTTGCTTAATCAAGTAACATTTTTTATTACGAGATTCTTGACCTGTAAGCTACATTTGTGAAATATAAAAGACTACTACACACCGTCATAATTAGGATCTAAAATTACTCTAAGTCTCTAGGCTAGTCCCACTCTAAACTATTCAGAAGTTATGGCTGCTTTTTATTATTTTAATGCAAGCCAATTATGCGCAATTCTGCTTCAGCCTGTATTTTTACCAAATGATCTTCCTAATTTCATAATCATATCCATGATTCTGAACATAAAAAATCAAAGAGTTTTTTTTTTGTTTTCGGCACATCGTCATACTTGCTCATGCTTCAATCGTCATGCACACAGATCATGCAATGGCGGGAGGCGTCATTATCGGGGCGCGCCTACGACAGACGGGATCCGGCATCCACACACGTGCAAGATGCACACGCGCATTACCACATACGGTAGTGAATGAATGAAAGAATGAATGAATGCATTCATGCCGCGCTGTGCCATGCCGGTATCAATTGCACATGACGAAAATCGCTAATATTTTCATCTTAATTCACTTAAATTGCAATAAAAATAGAGGAGATGAAAGAACAATGCTTCTAGATCATACTTCACGTATAATATTTTGACTTTATTCAATAAAAAGATACAAAAATGCTTACCGTTGACCGTCATCTAAATAAGACATCCTTCGTGTAGTTGGCTCATGAAGAGAAAGGCTGATATCTATAGTCTGTTCTATGAACCCGTGTGTAAGGATATACACGCGTGTAATTATTTTTCTTCACATATAACAAAGTCATAACAATACAAGTATATAATGAGGCTTTGCATATATTTTTGACGGGTTGTTTATTTAATTTTCTCCTCCTTATTAAAAAATATCAAGGGAAAGTATCCGGCTCATTTGTTTTAAAGTCTGAAACTAAGACTGTCACCCCATTTTCTCAAAATGTAATGAGCTTGCGCGAGTTCATAAAGTACCTATTAATTTTACCAGAGTCCATTTTTGCTAATCCATGGTACTGCTCTGGAGCAATTATTTTCATTCTTAGAGCTCATATAAAAAAATCATTTCAATGATGTACCACTTATTTTATACTAATATTTCGTTTAGTGATGATGTCATTTCTGGAACTATCTAAGTCAAAGTAATGCGCACCATGACGGAAAGGAAGTGATTCCGAAAAGAGGTCACCTCCGTGGAAGCGGAACTGAGTCGGTCGATGAATATGCATGAGTACGATTCACGTCACAGAAATTATGAGCGCGCGCGATTTCACATGCTCTCATCGATCCCGGCCCGGGCTATTTTTTTTTTTTTTAGTGGAGTGGCTCTTGGCTATCCAGCAAGTGCAGTTTGCGCGAGTGCAGTTAATGTCGGTGAGTACACTTTATATACACCAGGAATAATCGTTGGGTTTGAAGTAAACGGTATTTCTTTCTTCTGAAAAGTGTAACGTACATGTGTGCATTCTTTCATGTTGTTACCAACCAAGTCCAAACAGAGCTGGGATAAACCAGGGCCTATAGGTGTATTTGTGATTATGAACATGAAGTTGTGCAAGTGACAACCGTGTGGTCCCACGCGTTCCTGTTCATGTACATTACGAGTAGGTAGATCTATCTAGCATTGGTATCTAGCAATTGTAGCATTGCAACATGGACTAGGTTGAAAAAGATTGAGCTTCTTCTTAGACTGGCAATGGAAAGGAAAGCCTGGCATTCCATGGTCGCTAACGTCACAAGATATCGCACTTGAGAGAGAGAGAGAGACCTAGACAAGATTGTTGATTGTCTTCACTAGACTTCAGCTTTTTGGGGGGGGGGGGGGGGGCAATCACATACATTGGTGGTACGGGGACGTGCCGCTTTGAAGACCCCCTTTTTGAGACCTCGATATCCGTTCTTTAGATCCTCTATATCCTACGCATGGCGAAAGTTCCGCGTAAGTTCCGCTCCTTAGCCTCCCCGCTGTGCCCCTCCCTCCGATCCCCATGTCCGCGGCTTGCGTGCTGCTTGCTACGCTTCAACATCAACCCGGCCGCCCGACCCGCCGGCCGAGCGAGCTGCAAGAAAACCCTGACGTAAACACAACGCGTCGCATGTGCAGCGAGGATCGTTCTGTAGACCCTGTTTTTCACAATGCCGGGCGGTATATTTTTAGTTCCTAAGACCCCACATTTTACGCGGATTTTACCCTTGTAGTCAGTTCCTTAGACCCCCATTTCAGGGTTTCGTGAGGCACACCCCCATCAAAATATAATTTGAGTGCCCCCCCCCCCCCCCCCCATAGGGGGGGGGGGGGGGGGTAGACAGGAATAACCGTCTCAATCGGGGCATTCTTTAATCGTAATAACATTTTTGGACATACCCCCCCAATAGAGACGGTACATCCATACCGAACGCACAATGGCAGGCGGGGTTCTTACAACATACAAGCAAATGCAAGGTTTCCACCAAAGTTACCCGATTAGTGCAAAGTCTATGGGAAAACAGATTTTGAGATAAATATAGCTACTTCGTCTAAAAATGTGAAATTTTAACATCTTTCAAGCTATGATACAACAAATGTACTTCAATCAAAATTAGATCTATATTATAAATTTATAAATTCTAGGACTAAAATCCGCCCAAAAAAATCGAAAGGTGATAGGGCGTTAAGAGGAGCCAGATGCAATCTCAGCAGATCCAACGTCCTACAGAGACTGATATTTCGGTCTAACATTAACACTATCAATCTGATGGTGTGATGTCATGAAACTAAAAGGGACATTGTGCATCAATGTCTCCCGGGCAATGTCTATCAGCGCGCCTTATTGCATTTCATGCGCCCATGTACAAAAAGTTGAACACGCGATTTATTTTTGCACGCAAATGCTATGGGCCTAGGCGCGTGCGTCTGGAGGAGTTTTATCTTTTATCTTAACATTTTTTTTTCCTAACTACGTTTCAGAATACCGATTTAGCTCATTTGCATAAAATTTTCATCTCCGAGGCTCATTTACATAAAAATTTTATCTCTAGCTCATTTGATTAAAAATTGTATCTTTTATTGTAAGTTGGCTTTTTGAAATACCAAAAGATAAAAATATTTCCTAAGTCCTTGAGATACAATAAAAATTTTCCTACGTTCGTTTTAGGAATAATTATCCCCCCCCCCCACCCCTCGGCTAGGCCTAGCTTGGGTTAAACTTTAGTCTTAAGACATATTAATCCTTAACCTAGGCCGTAGGCTGAAGTTACCAACTAACAGTAATCAAACCCCGTAGAAAACCATATACAGGTGCCTGCTTATAGCAGAAGCAATGTTTTGAAGCCGGCAACAGTTGACATTCGAAAATGTACACTTCTGGTCTAAGTATAATCACTGACTCGATGTAGGAACCCACGCCAAAGTCAGACATAGGGCCAAGTCGAAACATGACATGTGCCATGCCACTCAACTCTCAAGAGTGAAGCGCAGCTTAGCTTTTGCCCCTATTGAATTCATTAATTTGCTCATCTTTAGAAACCTAGCTGGTCCAGTTAGGATTTTAAACTTTGCCAGTTTTTAGAGCAACCAAATTAATTGGCAAATAGGTGTGGTGCATGTGTCCTATAACTCACTTTATTCATAATCATATCCTGCCTTCTAGTTCTATTGTCTGAAGTGCTCCAAACAGCAAGTGTAGCCTTCATTAGTGTACATAGTATAAGCTTGCATGATTATTGTTTACTTATTTGTTTTTTATTCGCTTCAACTGATCAGTTATGTTTTCATCTTTTTTTATGAAATCTATTGTTATTTTCATTTTTTCCTAACAGAATGATGGACGTCTTTCTGAAAGGAGGAAGCTCAAAGCCAAAGCCAGCCTCAAGTACTGCTGGCTCCAGTAAACAGAAACAAGTCCCATGGATTGAGAAATAGTAGGTTTGTTTTCATAGTTTAAGGGATAGTTTAATCTGAAATTAAAAATTAAAAACACGAAAGGAACATATTAGTGAATGTTTGGTGAATGAGCATTTTGTTTCATTACAGTGATTTATGGACAGTTAAGATTGCTGATGATGTTAAAAGCAGGAGAAAATGTTGAAAAAGTCTTTAAAAAAAAACTTCTCTTACTATACAGGAAGCATTTTATTCTTTCCACTATGAACCCTCTCATTACCATAGGTGCCTGTTTTATGGAGTAAACCAATGGGCTGTAAAAAAAGATTGGTACCAAGAAGGTCAAAGAGAATATTTTGATTGTCTTTATTTCTCTTTTTTAAGTCGACCAAAGACTGTGGATGAAGTGGCCTACCAGGATGAAGTAGTAGCCGTATTGAAGAAGTCGCTTCAAGGAGCCGATGTGAGTAGCAGTCAATCCAGGAACTTTCTATGAACGCATTTGTTCCAAAGTAATAAATAATCATTATTTTGCTTTTTGATTGGCAGCACTATTTTCAGGAAATCAGATTTTTAGTACAAAACGGAATGTACATTCCATTAATTAACTTAATGTAAAAAAAGATACAATTCAGAGCAATGATTATGCCAATTTAAAGAGCAAAAGTGTAATTTCAACCTTTTTAGCACATTACCAATTTGAAGAGTTAGTGATCATATTAAATTTTACTTTGCTTTGAAAAATCATGAAAGTAATACATATCACTAAATGGCAAATTTGGATTAATCTTATGCAGACATTTACATTCTTTCATGTAATGCAGCTTTCATTTTTGTGATAATTCAAAAAGCAATGCTAATATCAAAGGCCTGCATGCAAACATGAAAAACAGAAGCCCTTTGTGATGAGCAGTAAGATGAGCAGCATGTTGAAGTATTGAGGTATTAATTGGCCAATGAATTTCATCGCATTGATAGTCAAAATGTTGTCTCCTAGTTTCTAATATTTGTTGCTTTTAATATTTTATTCAATTCCATAGCTGCCGAACATGCTTTTCTATGGCCCTCCAGGAACAGGGAAGACCTCCACTATCTTAGCTGCTGCAAGAGAGTTGTTTGGGTTTGTACGCCACACATATTGCCATCGCATACTAATTTGTGGTATATTTTGAACGATGTCAGTTAAATAGGCAACTTTATTTATTTATTGAAGAAGTTATCAATTAAGATGGGTTATGGCTCCAAAATTTAATACCCAACTTAAAAAAACCCACATGTGTTTTGGTATAGGGACATCTGTAGAATATTCTGCAAACAGAAATAGGTTTCAGAAAGATGTTTACAGGCAATACCAAATACCAAAGCTGAGCTTGATTTATCCTAGTGGGTTTGATATTGGCAAGTCTTTCAATTTGATTACTTGGATGCACATTACCACACATAGACCAATTAATAAACCAGAGAGTATTTTTTTGTTCTCAGTTCTGTTCATATCCTAATTGAATTTTGTGGGTTACACAACAGGATCCACACATAAAGTTGTCGTATTGCCTTGAAAGGCCTACAGTAGATTGAATGATTTGTAGCCAAATCACTGGAATCAAGTGATCTACACTTCTTGAGCCAACTAATAAATGATTGAAGGGAAATATGACTTGCTGGCTAAACGAGTGCAGCAGGCAAGGTATTGGAGATGGTGCACATGAGGGTGCATGATATGCTCTTGTAGCCAGGGGCCAGGACCATGTTGCATATAGGTTTTTAATTATTGTAATTTACCATCGATGGTAACTGCAATGGCAGCATATACAACAATAACAGCTCATTGGCTGATGCCATGGTAGTTACCATTGATGGTGAGTTACAATTGAAAACCTGTGCATCATAGCCCAGGGCTATGATTGTAACAACCCTAACAGCTCATCGGCTGATGCTAAGGTAGTTACCATTGATGGTAAGTTACAATTGAAAACCTGTGCATCATAGCCCAGGGCTGTGATTGTAACAACCCTATCAATTCAGTCTCCGGACTGCAAAATCGGATAGACCCCCCTTTACTTCATAACAACCACTTTGCAATCTGGTTCCCCTTGTACCTTGCAGCCATGACATGTACAGAAGCCGTGTGCTGGAACTCAACGCTTCAGATGAAAGGGGGATCCAGGTCATCCGAGACAAGGTCAAAAAGTTTGCCCAGACTGCAGCAGGAGGAATGAGACCAGAGTGAGGGTTTATTTAGTTTATTTTTTTCAAGTGAATTGAATTGATTTATTGTCCATTCATGGAAGTTTGCTTTGCTTACAAAAAGTCATAGGTATACATGTACTTCAATACAAAATAACATTACTGACATGCAAGATGTTTTGCTACGTTATATACACATCATGGAAAGAAAGAAACAAAAAACAAGGAAACAAAAAAGGAATCGTCACTTTTCACGTACCAGTAATATGGAACATGAATATATTGTATCATTTAAAAGGGTTCATTTTGAAGTGATACATTGACCAAAGCATTGATGAATGTAAAACAGAATTTTCACCAACGTGTGGATGTTAAAAGAAATTGAATGTTTTGCGGAGGGACAATGTATGATATAATCTTTGTTTTGCTGTTACTCAGTGTTGATAAGATTGATTAATCAATCTGTTTGAAAATGAGCAAAGAAAAAGAGGACTATGCAGGGCTTGAACCCGCATCTACAGCTCGTCGGGCTGCAACAATTTCTTCTCATTTCTGTCATATGTTTTGTGGTTTTCTATTTGAAAATGTGGAGAAAAAAAATTATACAAATAGGGTTTCCTGTGATTTTCCATTTGGAAAACCTTTTTCCTAGTCTAGTGACCATTTCTGTGAATTGTGTTTGTTTGCCGCAATCACGGAATGTGACTCTCCCGACTTGGAGAGGCTTGACTACAAACGTTGCATTATTTTCACCTCTCCTTCAGCGGGAAACCCTGTCCCCCCTTCAAAATCATCATTCTCGATGAGGCCGACTCCATGACCAATGATGCTCAGGTAACCAGAAATGTCACTCACATGTTGATTACCACCCTATTTGTCACAATTGCATCAATGATGATAATAATATTTATTATTATAATTATTATTATGTATGGCATTTTTAATGCCTGTTTGATACCATTAAAGATGGCCCGTCCCTTTTACAAATATCTGCAAACTTCATGAAAGTTTGCACATATTTAGCACGTATCTGTGGAATACCAACTGAAATTTTAAGGTCAGAGATACTATAACTCCCATAGAATAAATGAAGATCTAACTAGTTTTCACTGAGATTTCATTCCAATTGATTGCCAAATTTTGACACAATTTGAAATTACGACTATTTTCATAGTTACGAAAAAAGAAAACTCGATCAATTATCGAAGATTACTTCCTCAAAACCGAATATTACGCTTTATCGATTCCAGGGAAAGGTTATATAGCCACTCTCTCTCAAATGATAACAAAGCCAGGGAACTTTCAGAATTAGGTCTGCAAAAGGGACGGGCTACCTTTAAGCAATCGAACTATATATATTTATATACGTACCTTGCTATCATTCCTTTCGGCTACCAGCGGTTTCACGTCCTCCTGGCGGACGATCTTCAGGCCGACTGACTGGTGCGTAGTGCGTTTAGTGCGATGGATCAGTCGTTTGTCGCTTGGTGGTGTTCTTTGCGGGCGGCTCTGTTGTCTGCATTTGGACACGAGCTCTGTTTTTTTGTTTATAGCGTCTTTGTTGGTGACGATGAGGTACTTTTCTTCTAGACAAAGGTTGCACAACCCGCTTTTTCTTGTGTTGGTGTTTGACCTCTTTGCGATGTATCAAGTTAGTTCGTACTGGGTGTTTGATTCTTTTAGTGTCCAGATATATTTCGAAAGTTGTGTTTCTTTCGAAGAAAAGTACCTCATCATCACCAACAAAGACGCTATAAACAAAAAAATGGAGCTCGTGTCCAAGTGCAGACACCAGAGCCGCCCGCAAAGAAAACCACCCAAGTGACAAAGGACTGATCCATCGCTCTAAACGCACTACACACCAGTCAGTCGGCCTGAAGATCGTCCGCCAGGAGGACGTGTAACCGCCGGTAGCCGAAACACTGATAGCAAGGTACGCCTATCCGCTCTGCCTCATACACCATGCAGCATCGAGCACTGTTAGCCGATCCTCCTCATTATGGTTCTCGCTGGATATATATATATATATATATATATATAAAAAATATTATATCCCTTCTATGAATATTCATGAGTATTCTAGGAACGTGATTGGTCAATTGATGCTCGAAGGGCTCCGGATAGTTTTCACTATTTTTTCCTGGGGAGGACTGCGCATGCTCTCTACCTGAGGGGGCGTAAATTAGTGCACGCATGAATGCAGTGCGCAGGGTATTGTGCATTTACCTGGGATGAACCAATATCGAGACAGAGAAAAAAAAAGGCGACATACAACCACATGATGACTATTTGACTAGTTTGACTATTTTCTGAATAGTATTTATTAGTATTTTTGTTCTGTTATTGTTTTACAAAAGGGATATAAAACAAATAAACCAAGCATTGAGTTCGAAAGTATAGTGAAAATTATCCATCTTCGGAGGGACTGGCATAAGTTCTATTTTTTCCTCGGGGGCTTCGCCCCTCGGAAAAAATAGTTCTATGCCACTCCCTCCTCAGATAGATAATTTCCACTATACAATCTCACAGCTTGGTATATTTGTATACTGTCAATATGAATCCTTATGATAAGGACAGAAATTCATCTACTTTTGTGATGATATATTCTGAACTGATAATGTATGGACAGTCATCAGGTTTTGATTTCATTTTTGAAAAACAACAAAGCCAGCCAATGCAGACTATAGAAATGTAAATTTCTAAACTACAACCCATTTCTAATTATTCTTTATGTATTTGCTGCTAATTCTCATATTTTCTTTCTTTTCTACCGCTCAGTCCGCTTTGAGAAGGACCATGGAAAAAGAGTCCAGAACGACCAAATTCTGTCTCATCTGTAATTACATCAGCAGGTAAATCATCTGGGGTTGTGCCGGGCTAACGTGCAATGTTATTTCTGTTCACAGTGGTCTGAAACCTCAATTTTCGATGAAGAATTTGTCACCTGTCAATGCTTGCCCAAGTCTTTATAAATTTGTTTTGCCGTACATATTTGGTCGGAAAGTGATTGCACGGGCCTATAGTTCAACTATTTTATCGACACCCTCAAAAATTCGGAGTACCATAGCATTTACATCACAAATCCAACCATACAATTGTAAAATGATCATCTACTGCAAAAAATAATGTTTGGGAATTTTTGTGCATATATCGCATGCCAACAGAGAATATTAGAGTCAAACTGGTAGATAAAGACCGTTCACTGGAAACAAAATGTGGTCTTTATTTACAGGTTCTTGTAATACGGGATTGAATTCAAAACATTTTTCAATGAAAGTAACAAATGTGGTCTTTCTGTGAAGGTGGTAGCTAAAGCAGGTATCACTGTAGTACATTAGAATAAGGTTTTGAATTGATGTGATTCTGATTTAAGTATTTAGAACTGTGACGTATGACTACTTAGCGATCTCTGATATCGGCATAAAGAATCATCAGTCCATAGTCTTGATACTAGTGGTGTAGTTGACTGTTTTATACAATCTTTGGGGTCATACTTAAAAACATTAATCTACAGAAATCAAGGCTGTATAATACAGCATTAGGCATGTGCCGATTGCCGGGAATTTGCTTGCAGAAATCACAGTCAACAAACATCTTGGTCTGTGATTCTCTTGGCTGGCAACAAACGCCACCTATCGACAGAGTGAACGCACTCTCGACAAAATGCCGCTTATGACGTCACTCAATTTTAAAATGTACTTTCAGCAAATCTTACAGGCACCTTAGCTTTTACATCACAAGTTCAATCATACAATTCTAAAATCATAATCTGCTGCAAAAACATAGATTTGTTTTTCATTTATATCTGTATAATGATGGAGAACAGTAGTATATCATTAGAATGTTTTGAAATGATGCGATTCTTGCAGAATAATCGATCCACTGACGTCTCGTTGCTCCAAGTTCCGCTTCAAGCCGCTGAGCAGAGAAATCCAGGGGAACAAGCTGAGGGAGATATGCTTGGCGGAGGGAATCAAATGTGGTGATGAGGTATGCAGAGCTGCCAAGTCTCCCTGATTTCACAGGAGACTCCCTGAAAGTAGACCGATATAACTGCATTGACTTCATCACATCACCAAATCTCCCTGATTATTGATAGATGATTGTCATTAGGTCGTATGCATTTGAAAGACATCTCCCTGATTTTTGATGAAATTTCCCCAAATCTTCTTGAATTTTGAATTTCAATGTTGGTAGCTGTGGGTATGAGAGGCTCAGTGCGATCACCCATTTTGAGAACAAGCAACACAAAAATAAAGTCTGCGGCTATAACCTTTGACAATGGGTAAACAGAATAATCGAAATATGTATACAATGAAAGAACATGCATTTCCATACATTATTAATTTTTCTTTATTATTTAGTGATATGTTTTACCTTCATATTGATTATTTTAAGAATCAAAATAAAGATGAAATGATCAATAAATGATGTGTTGCTTTTCAAATTAGCATAATCATTGCTAGAAATTGTGTACCTGGTATATTTTAAAAGTTCTTTTCTACTTATCACCAATATGTAAGGCAAAATCATGATTTTTGCTCTAAAAGGCTCTAGTCATGAATGCTTGGATGCTATTTTCAAAAAAAGAATTGTCAGTGGCTACATTCTCACAAAGAAATTTTATAATGAGATACAACATTGTACATTCCATTATAATGTGTTCAAATCATATAATTTAGAGCAACAATTGTGCCAATTTGCTGAGCAATAGTGTAATTTCAACATTTTTGGCACGTTATCAATTTAGAGATTTAGATTTAAATGACCCTTATTTTGCTTTGAAAAATCATTACATAGATAAAACATTTCACTTAATGCCAAAAATGGATTCATCTTGTGCAGAATTTATGCTCTTTCATGTAATACAACTTTTATTATTTTTAATAGTTTGTATGAAAAATTACAGCACCAAACCGCATATTTGTGTTTCTTGATCCCAAATGGGTTTAGAAGGGAAGTGGAGCCCTTTTACAGGTCAATATGTTGTGTAAACACAACAGAAAATGGAAAAAAAAAATTGTTTATACTCATATTAAGCAGAGTAATATTGACTGCTTGATTTTCAGTTGGAATATTGATGGGTTGTTCAAAATTCAGCAGTACCCGTAGCCTAGGGATGAAAGAAATCTCTTCGCACTACATTGGGAGGCGTTGAGAAACTTGAGCCCAAACCTCTCAGTATACCACCCCTGTTTTTTAAGGGACGTTCTTAGCCAGTATTTTCTTCTATAAACTGTGATATTTACATAACATTGACCTATTTTTGACCTGCGAAAGGGATATACCATCTTCAAACTCTGTGCTTTAGGATTTGAACCTTCATCTAATGCTTGCCAAGCGGGGACACTATCCCCCATGCTACCGCTTGGCTTCTGATAAATTTTCTTTTTATCTGCTAATTTTTCTATCAGATTGATCATTCAATCTTATTACTACAGAGAGTAACAGTAATGACCTCAGATATTGTCTCTGTGCAAATACACAATTTTTTTTTACATTTTGCTGACGTTTTCTAGTCCATGGATGCCATCTTGAAGTTGTCTGAGGGAGATATGAGGAAGTCCATCACATTCCTTCAGAGTGTCCATCGCCTCCAACGGGAAGACGGCATTGAGATTCAAGACGTCTACGAGGTTGCTGGGGTGAGTTTGTCATTTCATTTCATTTATTTAACCATTATGAAAACGAAACAACAACAATATATGTACAAACTCAAAATGATGGTAAGGACCCCTGAGAAGCAAATCTGCTTATTGGCGAGGCTCTTTACATAAACAAAATACATGTATAATGATAAACAACAATAAACAATAACAATAAACATTTCAAGGAAATCAATGTTATAAAGGTAACCTGCATACACACACACTCATTCATATTAAAATCAATTAATTAAAATCAATTAAAGTTACCAGTGAGGGGATTGGGACTACACTTATCAGAAATGAAATGAAATTATGGATTTAACATTAAAGGAATAGTTTACCCTGAAGATAAGTTGGTTTCAATGAAAGCAGGAACATGAGAGAAGCATATTAGTGAAGGTGTGACGAAAATTGGTCAAAAGATAAGAAAGTTATGATTGTTTAAAGTTTTGATTTTGTGACGTCACATGAGAGGTGCTCTCCCATATGTTGTGTACGACCTCTTCCATAAATTGCCTTTTTTTCTGATCATTGACGAAGGAATACATTTTTTTCTCAGCGATATGTGTGTAAAAACATCTGTGTAATCATATATTAAACACACAGTTGAAATGGTAAATATCCTTTTGAGAAAAATGGACATTTTCCAAAGAAATTGTACACAACATATGGCAGAGCACCTTGCACGCGACGTCACTAAATTAAAACTTTAAAATCAATGAACTTTCTTTTCCTTTGACCGATATTCGTCAAACCTCCACCTTCATGTTTCTTCATGTGTTTTCTTGCATTGAAACCAAAATCATTTCAGGGCGAACTTTTAATTTCTCTACAAGATTAATGATTTGATTATATTTCTCACCTGCATAATAAGTAAACAAATCCAAATGGAGGGGAAATGATTTCTAAAACTGTTCTTTGCCCTTCAAATTGGCATTGCCATTGCTTTGAATTGTTATTTGTTTATGTTCATTTCTTGTGGTTGTGCATGCAGGTGATCCCAGATGAAATCACGGATAAGCTGGTTCAGACATGCTACACTGGGTCATATGAGAAGCTTGATGAGACAGTGCAGGACCTCCTCAGAGACGGTTACTCAGCTTCCCAAGTCGTCAGTCAGGTATGTACCGTACTGGCCGGCAGATAAGCCGCAATCGCGTATAAGCCGCAGCCCAACTTTGAGCACGCATGCATTTTGAAATTTAAAAAGAATGGAAATCGCAGCACATATAAATATGTATGGGACTATATGCATTGTGCATTGTAATGAGCGTACATGCACCATAACAGTGTCGCATAAGAGGAAAAATTGGTCTTCGACTTCGCCCCGTCCATCATTTATTGGTGCACCGGAGCTCGATTGGAGCAATGCCATCAATTCCCGGTTTACAAAAAACATTGATATAACTCAAGCTTAGTACAAGCTGCACCCAGACTTGCGTGTGATTTTTAAGAAAAAAAACATGCAGCTTATACACCGGTCAGTACGGTAATCTATGCATTGAGGCGAGCATTGCAAAGCTGACCAGGGCAACACGGTATATGAATGTAGACTATGATCGCTATGAAATGGGGCTTTTTTAAACATAGACAAGAATGGTTTTTGACACTTCCTGAAAGGGTTTGTGAAGCTATGACTAAGATTTCATGCACACTATCTTTCAGGGAAAAAAATACATGGGGGCTCAGGGCGCTTTCTGCCCCCCGAAATGCTGAAAAAAGCCCTGGAAAATGTTAAAAAAGCCCCCAAAATTCCCATAGACACTATGTAAAATTGTAGCCAAATCAGCCAATGTGCTCAAAAAAAGCCCCTGGAAACGGTGAATTAATTTTTGTCCCTGTTATCACTATGGTATACTGCTGATCCCTGCTGAGTTTCGTGACTTATGTAACTAGGCTATACTTCCATTCAATGATTTGGCTTCATCTATTACTTTTTTCCAGTTCAAGTGTGAATATTAAAGATGGCCTTTTTACAAACATCTGCAAACTTCATGAAAGTTTGCACATATTTAGCACATATCTTTGGGATACCAACTGTAAAATTGTAAGGTCAGAGGTACTATATCTCACATAGAATAAAAGAAAATCTAACTAGTTTTCACAGAGATTTGACTCTTTTTGTGGTACAAAAAAAAGAATGCACATTTAATTATTGAAGATTATTTCCTCAAAACTGAATATTACGCTTTGTCAAATCCAGGGAAAGGTTATATAGCCACTCTCTCTCACATGATGACAAAGTCAGGGAACTTTCGGAATTAGGTCTGCAAAAGGGATGGGCTACCTTTATGAGTGCATCTGAACAAGTACCGGTAATGAAATAAAATAATTTCTCATTATAATACAGAAAGTAGGAATATAAAAAGGATGTTTTTTTTTCATGTTTTCTGTCTACATATTTCCCCCAGATTTTTGACATCATTGTTGAGCGGGATGAGCTGAGCGACAAGCAGAAAGCGAAGATCACGGAGCGTTTGGCGGTCATCGACAAGCGCCTGTGCGACGGGGCGGACGAGGGCCTACAAGTCATGGACCTGTTCACACTGGTGATGGATCAGTTCTGCACTGCACAGAACTGAATGGAATACCCATGCATCATGATGAAGTGTGAATGCATCATCATCATCATGAGATGTATGAACTGACTCTGGACTATTGTATGCATACATAGGCCTACAAGTGGCTGTCAACATGTGGCCAGTGCCTTCACGTTGGTGTACCCGTCAGGGCCCTGTTTATGGTAACTGGGCCATCAATAGCAACTACCATGGTAACACCGCTCAACAGCCAATCAAAATCAAGGTTTTCTCAGAAATTGCCATTGGTTGCAAAGTTACCATCAATGGTATGTTTTATTCAACAGGGCCCAGAAATGAAAATGATATCAGACCTAACGGCGATCATAGATTAATTTTGCCACGATTCTGCAGTCGTTAAGGGCCAACGACTGGAAATATGACGTCATATACCTGTACCAATCCATTGATAGAGTCCTGCAATTCAGCCAGTTGCAGAGCCATATGACGGATCAGGGCCCCGTTCCATAAAACTTACCAATACTTACCAAAACTTACCAATAATGGTAAACTCTGCCATTGATGGTAACTGCCATGATAACATCACACGACAGCCATCGGTTGAAATTCAAGGTTTCCATAGAAATTGCCATTGGTAGCAAATTTACCATTGATTGTAAGTTTTGATGGTTTCATCTGTGGTGGCTGTTGCATTGTAAGATAATGATGACTGACTTGTCACCCAAATATGTACCATTTTATATAGTATAATGTTTTCTTCAGGATATAAAGCTGGCATACTGTGTCAGGATTTTCTTCACAATGACCTTGTCTCTCATTGTGAAGGTGTCTTAAAGCTATTCAGGACCAAGTACCACAAATATGTGGTTTGCATGGGGCTTTAAAGATGAAAAATATATGAATCCATTTTTGGCATGTAGTGATATGTTTAACTCCATATTACCTAATAATTTTTCATAACAAAATCAGTGTCGTATAATCACTAAATCTTCAGATTGGCAACACGCTTAAAAGATTGAAATCTCAGTTTTGCTCTTCAAATCATTGCTCAAAAGTATGTGTTTGAGGTTATGCCAATTTATAATGGAACATATTTTTCATTTTATAATAAAAATCTCATTGTAAAGATAAGAGTGTTGTCAATTTAAAAGCCAAATATGGATGAATTTTGCTCTAAAAGGGCCTTTGTCCCAAATGAGGTAATAAGTGAATGAGGTACAGTATGCATTTGTCAAGCATGAATTAGGTAAGCTGGTTTTATCAGTTTACACTGTGGTCATGTGCATGTGCTCTGTGACTCTGTTCACATCAGTCATGGACATATTAGGCAGTGCACAGAAATATCAGCAGAATATGAACTTTATGGTTTGTTTAAATTTGCATAAAGATAGGAGAACACATAAGAAATTAAAAAACAATAAAATACATAAGAAAAAAATTGATATTGCCATTTTTTAAATCCTTATTTGATAATAATCCTAAAAAGAGTGTCTGGACTGAAATCTAGCAGTTTTGGGGTACATTTAAAGATTTACAACCAACTTATGATTTTTATGCATTAATTAGCATAATTAATTAATTAAAAATAAATTTAAATAATTTTGGTGCAATTGACAATTGAATTGTGGAGATTACATTATCGGTGACGTATGCGCCAATTTTCGTCGCGATCACGCGATAAACGATCAAGATCTTAGGGGGTGGGCTGTTTCAAAATAGCGCGGGCTATATAGGGTTAAGAGAAATTTAGCAGAGATTTCAGAATACCACTTAGGAGAAAACCTAGAATTTGGATAATATTTCTCTGAAGTGAGCATTTCAGAATATCACCCCAGACCTGCAAAACTCTGAAAAGCAAACTTTCTTGAAGTTTCTGATAGTCTGGCTGCACCTCATGTGAAGGAGAAAGGACAAGACCAAGGCCCCGTTGCATAAAAGTTGCCATTAATGGTCACTCTGCCATCACTGATAACTGCCATGGTAACATTGCTTAACAGCCAATGAAATCTCAAGTTTTCCATAGAAATTTCCATTGAAAGCTAAGTTACCATCAATGGTAAGTTTTATGCAACAGGGCCCGGCTGTGAAATCTTAATTTGTCCATGCATCAGACAAGCAAAGTGTAATTTTCAAGTCTAAGTTTGTGTTCAAGTAACTGAGCGGAGGCATGCCAGTCAACTTCACATAGTCACATTTCTGTAGTAGAACAGTAAATCTATCTCAAAATTGTCCAAGTTCTCCTGTTGTACATTATTATTAATGTGCAAAGCACAGTGGATGTTGCTCTTTGGTTAGTACATATTTTGTATGTGAATGTTTTGATAAATAAAGAGAAAATAAGTATTCTGACTTCATGGTGGAAAGTATGAAATTTGTGTTTGTGATATAGTGTAGTGTACTTCTGTTCTTCTTTATTACAAAGTAATGACATGTTCACATTCTTAATATATTTTGGGCTTTGTAACATTAAGGTTTGCGATCAATCGCAAAATGGCAATGGCCAATCAATGCCATTGTTGCATGCACACTTTGTTCAAACGACTGACCAGTGACCACTCAGAATTTGTCTTTCAAATTTGCAATTGTCGGGGCCCCATTGTGGGTAACGGTTGGTTGAAATTGGACCATTGAATTCCTTATTATTGAGATAGTTCATTGACCTTTGACCTCTGAGCAATTTGACCTCATCTCACCAGCCTATCTCCATGGTGTAATACACCTTTTTATCAAGTTTGGTTGAAATGGGATGTTCTTGGAGAAAGATAACATTTTTGGTAAACAATTTTTTTTTCCAAGTTTAAAGATCTTTGTCCTTTCAGTGATTTAACATAAAATTTTATTTGACCTTGGACCTCAGTCTGAGGGACAAACAATTTTTTTTTTAATCATGTTTCAGGATGGACACTTGATATTTTGCCAATTTCATTGATATTTGACCCCAATTTTTTACAGTTTAATGGCTATTCAATGTACTACTAGCTGAAGCTCTTGTTTCAAAGACGGAATATATATTAATCAATTAAACTGATAAAGACCTAATAAGAAGTGACACTGGTTGGTAGTAATGAACATTTAAATATCTGCAAAGGAGCAACAAAATACTGAACTACATGTACATAGACTTGATTATTATAATTTCAGTCTGGATGCTGTATCAGATCCACTCCAGCAAAATGTTTGAAAGCAACTGCACAACCAAATTACCAACGAATCTAGGTTGACAACCTTATCCTACAGAAGTTTATCAAATATATTTCAATACACTGACACATGGGCATCTTGGCACAGCAGTAGGAGTTTCCTCCAGAATTTAACGTGCGGTTACCCATAATTGCTTAGCAAAAATATACACTGCCCCTCTAGCACGTACAACCCCCCACCCTACTTCTTCGGAGCCCCTTGCAACTACAAAATGTGCTTACTTTAAATACAACATATTCTCTACAACAGAATAAAAAATAAGGAGAAATTTCTGTTTCAAATTTAAAATACGATATACATGTACAATATACATGTATAAAGGAGAAATCCTTTGAAAAAACACACTTATCAGTTATGAGTTATAATTCACCACCACACATCATGTACGCACATTGAGATTCATAATCCGCTATAATCGACACAAAGGTTATTACCGAAGAGCTTAGAGCGCTGCTTCACAGCGCTCTAAGGTCTTTGGTTATTACATGTACTACAAACACAAAATCTTAGGGGGGGGGGGGGGGGGAGGTAAATGCAAGGGTTATAGCCTTTAACCCGATTTATCTCTCGTCCTCTGTCGTCAACATGAATTCAGAGTGAAACTGGAAAAGAAGTTACTCTCTATTGGTTGTTTTGGTACTAGAATTGATTATCAATCATCTTGTTGTGGGGTCTCAAATGTTTATCAGAGAACAATTAAGCTGTTAATTCATCAAAGAACCATCAACATGAATCAAAGTTAGGAAAAATTCTTGTCCGATGAGGTATTAAATTCGCCTATTATATATCAACATACATTTTTTTTTTTTTTTTTTTTTTTGGGGGGGGGGGGGGGGGGGGGTTATTCTCATAGACATAGTCCAACCGTATGGGAGAATAATTATACGATGTCCATCGCCTCTCCATATGGCTCTTTCGTACTAGCGCCAGCTGTCGTCGTGTAGTCCTCAGTAAAGTGGCGAGAACAGCATACAATAAAACATGACAGGTAAACTCTTTTAAATCTTAACTTATTTGAAATACATACGTATTTGCTTGATTTAGTGAATGGAACTATCGTTATATTGATACGATCATGATTCTCAGATCGTTATTTTTTGTGTAGACTAATCACAATTCGAATCAAACCCAGAAGTAGCACCGAAGTCTTCGTTTTCAGTCCCATACCCTATTGTTCACGTTAGTGTATGTGCACTAGCTTCGTTTTTACTGCGACCAGCCCGCTCACGTGAGTGAGCGGGCTGCGTTGCACCGAGCATTGGTGCAAGGTAGTCGAGATAAGCAGTGATGATTTTGGAAAATATCATCAATTATATTGCGCAGAACTTAAAGCTATTGGACACACTTACGGAGAATACTTACATGAATACTTCCGTAGTTGCTTTGAAGATGAATTTAGTCCATGATGTTTTTTTTTTCTTGAAAACGTACCATCGTACGGCGGTCGGAATTAATGCAGCTGGGAAACATGTATCTGAAGATTGCCGACTTTTTGAAGTTTACGCGCATGCGCCAGTTCTCTATACGATTCGTGTGTGTTACGTTTTCAACAACAATCCATTACCGTAGCACTCTTTTCACATCGTTGTTTTTTTCTTTTTTCATTATTATTGGAACAGATTTTATATTCCAATTTTTATTTCATTATATTTAAAATTTTATTTTGGAGCATTTATTATATTTTGCATATTTATGTTTGTCCGTAATTTTTTGTTTTGTTTTGTTTTTAAGAGCCACTTTTTTCAACCCAATTATAACGCCATCCCGCTAAGCTAGATTTCAGTGATGGTGCAGTGGTGCACGGTATTAGGAAAGTTGGAAGATTCGGAACTATTTCTCTTACAAAATCCTTGATCCGCCACTGAAGTTTATAACATAGAATTTAATCATATTTTAGTCACTTTAAATGACACAATTAATGAAAATCAGGTTGATAATTTGCACAATCAAAACAATAAAAAATCACTTTTCTCATGCATATTCATCAATAGCGCTAAATACGGTCATCAGAGCGAAAGCGTCATCATCATGAATATTATTTTGCGCATGCCTACGAAGTTCTTAAATAGCCAAGATGGCAGTCTAGAAGGGACTTCGTTTTGTTAGACCATGATTAGACAGACACATGAAGGGGAAATTGGTAACGTTGCTCAATATTTTCCATCATTTTCTTACTTCAGACATATGGAAGTTACATTCAACCATTCATATAATGTGATAAATATACTTGAAATGAGTAATTCATCCATGTGCACGGGTCGATTATTCATTAATCGCACCCGACATTCCGGGAAATCGGGGGCGAGCCCTCAGGACGCTCCCGCTGCGCGGGAGCAGTCCCGGGGCTAGCTTCGTTTCAACTCGAGGCGAGGGAGGACAATAGGTCAATGGAGGATCGTTTGCCTCGCAGGTTTGTGATATGATGATAGCTCTGTTGTGCGATTGGGCAAAATTCTTCTCAATTTAACATCTTTAAATACTGATTCAATTCACTGAGCAACCAATTAACCAGTGCTGCAGAGGTCTTCTGTGAGCTGTGTGTCCTGATCCTGGCCGATGCCTAAGTTATTCTGCTGGTCTTGGCAACTTCTGTGACTGTGCAGATTTTGGCTGCTCTTGGGTGCTCTTAAATAAAGTTTCTCCTGGATGCTATTGGCGATTGACAAAGATGCTTTTGTAGTGGGTTTTGCATGATCAAATGTGATAGAATAATTTAAGCCTGGCCCTAAGTGAAATCTAGGGCTGGCCCACTTTGCCAAACTTTGCACAGGCGAATTCATTACAAAACATGAAAAAGGGAATTGTGAGTCAACCTCCTCGCGCACTGCTCTGAAAAATTGCAGAAATAATCAACTAAATCATTGTCTTAGTCTTAGACTTACCATGCTTATATTTTATCCATAAACGGACTTAGATCCTCTGGCAGGGGATGAAGCAGGAGGGAGGTCGAACAAGAAGAACCAGAAGAGAAGGACCAAAGCCAAGAAGGCAGCACATGCTGAGCTGGATGGGGTCCAGCACCAGCCCGAGTGGGACCCAGTAGAGGAGTTGAGACAGAGACTAGCTGACGCAAAACTAAGCAAGGTAAGACAGACATAGCCGTCTCATTTGGGGCATTCATTCAAAATTGCATTCTATGCCATATCCCTGAGTAGGGTGTTCAGAGAAGCCAGATGCAATGTCAGCAGATCCAACGACCAAACGAAGACTTATTTTTCGTTCGAAGCAAGGTACCATCCTGTGGAGTGTCTGAGGCAGAGACTAGCTGATGCAAAACTAAGGAAGGTAAATGAGGATCACTTGAAGTAATCTGGAAATGATTTAGGCGTTGAAATCAAATGAGGCGGGACCCATGAATCGTACCCCTTTCCATTACACTATCTCTCACCTTTCAATCATAACTTGACATGTCTTCTTCTTTTTGTCTGCAGGACCACAAGTTGGCCAGCAAGCTGAGGCAGCAACTCTGGATAGTGCAGGACTTGGCAGGTGGTGTAGAGTAAGTCTCTGAATGAAACCAGAAATTTCGTTATCAGTGCATTCTGTGAATAACTACATTTCCCCCTTTGTTGCTCTGTTTGTGTGTCTGTATTACTTGTAAAAATTAAAAATATTCTCTCATCAGATTAACCATCTTCTTGTAAAAGTATGAATGAAATATGAACTTGCGACATTTGTATGTTGCTTATCCGTGTGACAGAGCACAAATTAAGTGTGTGTTAAATTGTGATGAGTCACAGTAATAAACACTAGGTCACCAGTCTCCCACATGAACATGATGTAGCCAAGAAGTACAAAAACTGAAGCCTCAGTGACTCCTGTACAACAATTAGATATTTGTTAATCCACACACTATTTGTTTTTTCTCCCATTGCAACAGGCCGAGAGTTGATCCCGACGATGCCGAGGGGCAAGCACTGGTCGCGGAATTCCAGCGGACTGGTATAATTTCTCTGCAGCCTGTCGACGCGGCCGGCCCACGGCCCACAGAGCCCAAGAAGGAGCCTGCACCAGTCTTGACCCCTGTGGCCGGGGGAGTGGGCGGGGCTGTGGTGGAAGATAAGAGGACCAAGAACCTCAACAAGAAACTGAAGCAGATCGAGCAGCTCAAGGCGCGGCAGGCAAATGGGGAAAAGCTGGAAGCCAATCAGGTCAGTGGGCGGCTCTTGGCTTTTCTTTTCAAAAGGAAAGTCCACCCTAAGGATAAGTTGGTTCCAATAAAAACAGAAACATAAAAGAAAATATAAATGAATGGTTGAATCATCAGGCTGGTCGCCAGAATTTTTTTTTCGCGCGGCGCAAATAGACATTTTGCGATAGCGCATAATTTTCCCATGGCGCAAAATGACATCCCTAAATTTTCGCGTGGTGAAGCTTCGCGCATATCGGCACAGCCGTATTTCTTATTGTGGACCGTCTCCTTATAGCTAGCACGCCTAGCAGAGGCCAGGTATAGCGAGGGCTAGGGCAGGCATGAGTGTGAAGATCGCGGTGAAATCGACTTTGTCTGACTCTGATCAGACATCTCGCTATATGAAAAATAAGCTGTGACGCAACCCACTAAAAATAAAGTTTTTTTTTGTTGTTTTGTTTAGCCTTTCAGCACATATGAACGTGATTTGAGCATGTTAATAGCTAAGGGACAGGGCTGGCTTTTACAAGTGCGACGTCATCGACTGGGAATAGGCGTTCGCAACGGCAATCTTAGTCCATCGGGATTCCTTGTCAACCTCGAGCTATTGTGCTAACCTGTGTGTGATACACAGCATGCAGCATTAGCCCTGTTTGTGTGTGTTTGATGATAATTCACGCATGTACACTCTTGCCTGTGATTATTAAAAGGGAGATCATCCAATGGCTTTGCCTCGTGATTGGCAAGCTGGCGGGTTCAGAAATGCTTTTCTAAAGCGAAGAAAATTACTTTTAAAAGTACATGTACTTTTCTTTCTAAATGGAACTTTGTTTTTTTATCGTTCTGCGTTTTGGGTCAGTTGTCTTGGCTTGTACATGTGTTTCATCTGTACCAAAAGAATTGTAATTTCAACATTATGTTAGTTATGATTTTGCTTCTTCATTACATGTCTCCTTTATGTTTCTTCATCTTCATACATAATATTTCTCTATTTTTTATTTTGTTTGTAAGCATATTTCGCAACACAATAACACAATGCCGAAACTGATACCAGAGCCGTTGAGAGAACGAGTAATGATTGTGGAATGGTGCGTTGGTGATGAGTGATGGAAAAGAGATAGAAGTGTATTTTCATGGTCCATCATGACTTCAAGAAGGGCTATGTTCAACCTATAATCCTTCCCTTTAACTCCATCTTCCCATCTGTCAGCATATTTATTTTCCCCATGCAACCATTTGATGTATTTCATAACAAACAACGATCCCCGATCAAAAATCTTCACTGCACAGGGCAGCGTATAGCCCCAGAAACAACGACATGAAGCAATGCACTAATAGCCTCGCACTAAATTCATGACCACGTGCACGCGGTTAGCCACAACATGACAGCGAGCAATAGTGATTGGTCAAAACAATTGGTTAAGAAAAAGGAGCCTAACCAATGGCACTGTATTTCTTTTTCCTGGGAAAGCTGCTTCAGTCAATACATCAAAGTCACCGTGAGAGCGCCCCAGAAATTTGAGATGGTGTATGCGCGTGCTCGTAAATTAACATTCCTCCATGACAGCTACTCTTAGACAAAGCTTTCCGTTACCATAGGTTACTACATTGCTACATAACGTGGCCGGGGCTTGCAGTGTGGTGCAGTTGAGCTTCATAAACATTACACAATAAGGTACTATTATGTACTGCTGCTCTATACAAGATGTCTCTCTCTCTCTGTATCTCCTTATTACCCCTCTTTCCCCCTTTCTTTCTCCTTTCCTAAGTTCTTTTATCTAACTTTCCCTCTTTCTTCATTTTTACTCTCATTCTTTCTCTCTCTTATACAAGTCTTTCCCCCTCTCTCCTTTCTCCTTTCCTTTCTCTGCATGCCTTTTTCTATCTTCTCAGACTCACTCCTCACTCTCTTTTAATAGATTTTTTCTCTCGCTCTCCCCTCTTTCTTTTATTCACGCTTTCCTTCCCACCATTCTCTCCCTTCCGAGTTTTCTTTTTTCTTTCTCTCCCTGGCCTAGTCGCTCCATTTATCTCCCTTCCACAATAGGCTAAAATGCCGCAGCATGGTCTCCATAGGTTTGTTTGTCGTTGATTGTTACGTATGCGCTGAATCAAGAAATTCACCACACAGTTTTAACAACATAACACGACCCATTTGCAATCGAAAGAAACCAAGCCACATTTATGCCCAAATAATGTAATCACGGGTGAGAGGTGACATGTCTGGCCACGACCTCATAAGGTCAGACTCAGTATCAGGTCACACGGAGAGCCGGACGGTGATAAATCTGCTGTCTAGCCCCCAGGGCCAGCTCCCAGGGGACTGATAACATTGTCCGTCTGTGGGATGAAGTCGATGGTTTAATGGAATGTGCAATCAGGGATCCCTGGTACAGTCCACGTGGCTGGGCGGCATGTGGTTGACATGTGCTTTTTTTTGCCTCGTGCGCGCCGATTAGACTGAGATGCATGCAAAGATTTTTCTCTCCTTCCCCCTCTCTCTCTCTCTCTGTCCGCCTCCCTCCCCCCCCCTCTCTCTCTCTCTCTCTCTGTCTCTCTCCCCCTCTCTCTCCCTCTTTCTGTGGATGTACTGTCTTCTTGACCTATCGACTGACCTCTTATCCACTCTCTCTCTCTCTCTCTCTCTCTAAATATTTTTCCGTCTTCCAACCGGGATAAAAAAAAGTCATATGAAACCAAAGAATTCCCCCCCCTTCTCTCTCTCTCTCTCTCTCTCTCTCTCTCTGTCCGCCCCCTCCGTCCCTCTCTCTCTCCCCCCCCCCCCTCTCTCTCTCTCCCTATATCTGTGGGTATACTGTCCTCTTGACCTATCGACTGACCTCTTAACCACTCTCTCTCTCTCTCTCTCAGGCAGCGTAGTTAATAGTGAAGACAATCTTTATCATGATTGGTCAAAACAATTGGTTACGAAAATGGAGTGTAACCAATGGCACTGCGTCTTGGTTTTTTTCCCCCTGGGAAAGCTGCTTGTCGACAGTTCAGTCAAGAGTTCAATACATCTAAGTCGCAGTAAGTGCGCCCCAGAAATACGAAGCAAAATATGGGCGCGCTCGTACATGTACTTCTAACATTCCTCCATGACGGCTACAACCCTGTCCGGTACCATGGGTTGTATTCCCATTACCGCGACCAAGGCTTCATGGCTTGGAAGTTGGAGTGTGTAATAAAAGCTTAACTGCTCCACTATCTTGATAATGTACTCTACCATGTTTTGCTCCTCTGTGCATCTGCCTCTCTCTCTCTCTCTCTCTCTCTCCTTGCCTTTATCTAATTTTTCCCTCTTTCTTTATTTTTACTCATTCCTTCTCTCTCTCTTTTAAATACTTTCCCTCTCTCCTTTCCTTTCTCTGCATTTCCCTTATCTTCTTTGACTTGCTCCTTCTCACTCTCTTTTCATAGGATTCAGGATTCTCTCTCGCTCTCCCCATTCCTTTATTCTCATTTTCTTTCCCATCATTCTCTCCCTTCTGAGTTTTAATTTTTTTGCTCTTTGTTTTTCTCTCGGGAGCTGGACGGTGATAAATGTACTGTCTAGCCCCCCCCCCCCCCCCTTTTCCCATTTCCCAGGGGACTGATAACATGGATAACAAACTAAGTTGTCGGTCGGTGGGGTGGTAGGGTCCATGGTTTAATGGAATGTGCAATCATGGAGATGTTACACCTCCATGGTACAGTCCACATGGTTGGGCACAAGTGTTGACATGTGCTTGTGGCCTCGCGCGCACGCTCAGACTGAGCCTAGCCTGCTCCGCACTATGCATGTCGCTCCTACCAGGGAGGTGGGAGTTGCCTACCCGCTCCTACCTTGTTTATCGTTGCACTGCATGGACCCATATTTCAACGAAATAGTTCGACTGCATGTTTTTATTTGAGATGCATGGGACGTTGTTTATAAATGTGTTTATTTTTTTAAATTTAATCTAAGCGTATTTATGCACTTGGTGATATTGAAATAAGGGGATAAAAAGTCAGATAAAAACAAAGAATCCTTTCTTCCTCGCTCCACCCCCTCTCTCTCTCCCTCTCTCTTTCTCTCCCCCTCTTTCTTTCTCTCTCCCTCTCTTTCTCTCTCCCTCCCTCCCCCTCTTTCTCTCTCTCTTTCTTTGTCACCCTCTTTCTGTCAATATATGGGCCTCTTTCATCCACTCTTTCCTATCTAGACCTATCGACAGTCCTCTTATCATGTTATCCACTCTCTATCTCTGTAAATAATTTTTCCTTCTTCCACCGACACGTTCTTATCTCTCCCTGGTGGCAGGACCCATAGTGTGGATGTTAGATTTCAGAGTGTGTGTGTGTACATCGTAGTCAGGTACTGTGTGTGTGTAACTTTGGGGTATTAACGGGTTGGTTTACCCACTCGCTTTGTGCTGTGCGGCGGGCAGGCAGCGGGGTGGGAATGAGTGGGGATGAGCAATGCAACAACGGCAAGCGAGCTAAATCGGGCTCGCCCTGTAAGAATGAAGAGCTGGCTTACGACATGCTAGCATTTTGCGTGCTGGCTATTAGCGGCCTTTTTTCAGAAGTTTAGCGTCTTGCCTTTCTGAAATTACGTGTGGCGCTGCAGAAGTTACGCGTGGCGCAAAACAACCTCTAATATTTAGCGCGTGGCGCAAAATAGCTCTTCATTTTTTACGCGCGGCGCAAGCGCCGCGCGTTTTTTACACTGGCGACCACCTTGTGAATCATACAGCACACAACATATGGGAGAGAATCTCGCACATGATATCACAAAATCAAAATTTTACAAGTTTATATATAACTTTTGTTTCCTTTGACAGATTTTTGTCAAACATTCACTTACATGTTTCTTTTATGTTTCTGCTTTTAGAAAACTTAACTTAACTTCAGGGAGGACTTTCCCTGTAAGGGACTACCAGTAGTTATATTTACTGCTTCTACCCCTTTGCTAGCCTTCAACATGATACATTGAAATCTGTAACATAATGACTTGGTATGACTTGGTACGACAACATTGATGCATTAAAAAAAATGTTCATGTCAATTTATAAATAATAACATCGTTGGAGTCGTACACATCTTTCTTATCTTCTCCCTCTCAGTCTTTCTTTCTATCCCTTACTCTATTCTGTAAATAATGTAATTAAATTAGCAAATAAGGTTTTCATACTTTCATGCTTTGGTTTATTATGGAAACCCTTCTGTTTGATTTACCTTCGTTTTGTACAATTCATTATATGTTATACTTTCATACCATCAAGCTTTGGCTTATTTTGAATACCAGTAGCCAGTTACCGGTATTTGCATTTTACTCGTTTCTGTTAAAAAAATTAGTGTTCTACATGTACGAATTGAAAAGTGTATCTACTATTGTGTTATCACTTCATGTTTTGGAAATCAGGCAGAAAAATTGATAAACCAAATCTAATCAAATCAAATGACTGCTCAAGCTGTACTATGTGTGATTCTGCCAGTCTTGTGATTAGATATTTTCCCTTTCTGTTTGGTTTATATTCCACAGTTGGAGAAGATCAAGTCTGAAGCGGCAGTGCGGCAGGAAATACGTGAAATTGAAGAGCTGATCCGCAAGATCTCTGCCGAGATCAAGAGATGACGGAGGTTCCCTGGCCTAGATGTTAGCTGTGCTTGCCCAAGAACTAGGTGCTAAAAAACACATTTGGCAATTTTGAAAAATAATAACAAAGGAGTTTAACGAAGCGGAAAATTAAAGATAGTAGTCAAATGGTGGTATTTTGGGGTTCTTTATTGGGGGGGGGGGGGGCACAAGTTTAGTGATAATATTCTTGTAATAATAATCATTTGAATGTGTGATTAGATTTTCATTGTTTGTCTAATAAGGACCAAAATGTGTGTGTGTATTAGATAACTGATTCAGAACACAACAATGCCCATTGTGTATCATACCTATGAATTGTCGTCACAGTGGCAGGAATAGTGTACAATGCTTCTGGCAGAAAAGAATTTGTGGATTGACATGTTTTTATTTTTCAAAGTGTCAAATGTGTTGGTACACCTAGTACTACCTCAGTCAAGGTCAAGTATATATCTAGACTACTGCCTCATTCTTATGGAAAGAGTAGCTGAAAGTGCCGCACTGTCTGTGCCTGTTGAGCGACTAATTGATTGTGTCAACATTCTCAAAATCTGCTTTACAACTTTTGACGAAGAATAATGAAACCTACGGAAAGGAGGTGAGCTGAAAAAGTAAACCATGTATGCTCTCGCTGGCATTGTCCAAAACACTCATTACCATTGACATGAATATGTAGAGTAATCCAATATGGTTTTCATGGCCTGGTAATATAAGTGTTAACCCTCAATTACCATTGACATGAATGTGTGTACCGGTAGTAAGCCAATGTGTTTTTGTAAGGCTTGTTAGTGTAAGGATTAACCCTCTCATTACCATTGGCATGAATATATGTAGTAAGCCAATGTGGTTTTCAGGGCCTGGCAATGTAAGGGTCTACTGATGTGTTTGAGTAATTGATCCTCTGGGTACCAAAGGTGCATGAAATGTGTAATAAGTCTATGGGTTTTTTGCCCGGCTTGGTACTAGGAAGCTTAAAGATGGCCCGTCCCTTTTACAAACATCTGCAAACTTCATGAAAGTTTGCACATATTTAGCATGTATCTTTGGGACACCAACTGTGAAATTTTCAGGTCAAAGGTACTATAACTCCCGT
This sequence comes from Arbacia lixula, assembly GCA_963669155.1. Lineage (NCBI taxonomy): Eukaryota > Metazoa > Echinodermata > Echinoidea > Arbacioida > Arbaciidae > Arbacia > Arbacia lixula. The sequence goes on along the minus strand of OZ022590.1, from coordinate 4,958,786 downwards.
AAAATAAGAAAATCTAACTAGTTTTCACTGAGATTTGACTCTTTTTGTGGTACAAAAAAAGAAAGCTCGATTAATCTTCAAAGATTATTTCCTCAAAACCAAATATTACGCTTTGTCGATTCCAGGGAAAGATTATGAAGCCACTTTCTCTCAAATGATGACAAAGTCAGGGAACTTTCAGAATTAGGTCTGCAAAAGGGGGCTACCTTTAATCATTTATAGTATGGATTTACAAAATAAATATCTTCCTCAAGTTTGTGTCACCCAGAATCTATTTTTATGCCTCCGCCACGAAGTGGCCGGAGGCATTATGTTTTCGGGTTGTCCGTCCGTCCGTCCGTCCGTCCGTAAGTCCGTCCGTCCGTCCGTCCGTCCGTAAGTCCGTCCGTCCGTCTGTCCGTCCGTCCGTCCGTCCGTCCCGAATCCGTTTTGGCAATATCTTGAGAACCGTTGAGCAGATTTGCTTCAAACTTGGTACATGTATGTATTGCATGAAACTAATGAAGTGTGTAAAATTGGGGTCAAATCTGATTGAGGTCAAAGGTCAAAGGTCAATGAACTCTGTAAAAATTGCCCCAAATTGACCTTTTTCACAATAAATCCAAATCCAAGGATGCAATTCCAACCAAACATAGTGAAACGATGGATCACTTGTTGGGGTTAGACTGGTGACATTGTTGGTGAAATTGCTGGAAGGTCAGAGGTCAAAGGTCAATGAAGTTTGCAAAAATTGATATTTTTCACAATGAACCCAAATCCAAATCCCATTGCCCAATTCTAACCAAACATGGTGCAGAGATGCATCACTTCATGGAGGTAAACTGGTGAAAGTTTGGGTAAAATTCCTGAGAGTTCAAAGGTCAAAGGTCAATGAACTTTGCCAAAAATTAGCTAAAAATTGCCCCCAAAGTGATAATTTTCAAAATGTATCAAAATCCAATGATGCAATACCAACCAAACATGATGCAAAGATGGATCACTACTTGGGGGTAGACTGCATGACATTTTTGGTGAAATTTCTCAAAGGTCAGAGATCAAAGGTCAATGAACTTTGCCAGAATTGGCTAAAAATTGTCCCCAAATAGATATTTTTCACATTTAATCCAATACTAATGATCCAATTCAAACCAAACATAGTAAAGAGATGTATTACTTCATGGAGGTAGACTGGTGAAGTTTGGGTAAAATTCTTGAAAGGTCAAAGGTCAATGAACTTCACCCAAAAATTGGCTAATTTTAAACAAACTTGATACAAGGATGGATTTAGACAGACTGGTTAGATTGGAAGTCAAAGAAGTAAGAGGTCAAAAGTCATTGAACATTGCCAAACTTGGCTAAACTTGGAAAAAACATAATGTGATATTTTCATTTCACATAGAAGCAATGGTACATTGCCCACCAAACATACACATTTTCTGAGAATAGCAAAGAGGCGGAGGCATATTTATCAACTGCGTGGCAGTCGAATTGCTCTAGTTTTTAATGAATTGTAGGCTTTACAAATGACTATGACTTTGACTATCATTCAACCTGATATTCCTATTATATTGTTTGATTAAAAAATCATCTATTATTATTCATAATAAAATATAAGTTGTGCAGTTGTCATTGTTTTTGAATTAGAAAGAATTTTGGCTGAAACCAATGAGTCTATGACTCATTAGTTGGGAATGTAATACTTTAAATCAAATGTGGGAAGTACAAGTAATATAGTAAACAATGCAGAAATATTAACTTCTTGGTTGATTGGTTTAAAAATCAGCACATTGTGTGCACCAAAGAAATGTAGCATCATATATGACTCACCATAATTAGATTGAAATTCAGATGTCTGACATGAAAACATGACACAACACCCCACTTTCTCCATAGTATACAGGGCAATTTGAATTGAAAGCATATTTCAATATGAATGGAAGGTTTGATGTACAATTACCAATCTTTGATGTTATTCAGGAAGCAGTTTATACAAATCCATGGTTGTCACGTTGTAAAAGATACTCTGTTTCCTAACTTTCAAGGTCCTCTATCTCTTTGAAAAACATACATAAGAACTGAACCTTATTCGATAATTCATGGACATAAAAAAGGCAGAAGTGTCATTCATGCGGTACCTCAATGGATATGTAAGAATTAGATGATAATGTTCATATCAAAGTGTATTTTCTGTATGCTGTTTATCAAGGTTGTGATTTTGTACTCTTATATTTACATCATGAATTTGTGTCAAGAAAAGTATTCCATGTTCAATGTGTCCCATCTTCATACAAATAAAATGCAATCCATTTTTTGTGCCAGTTTTGTGCTTACATATCTTTCTTTTGTGCCTTTGTCATTGACAGTTGTTGATTTTAAGCTTGACTTCCACAGTTGTGTGTTGATAATTGTATGTGGCTTCTCCACCAGGCCAGCAAGTGAGAATATGGCATATTCTGTGTTACCAGACATAGTTCCAAACCGATTCGGTTGCGTCTATGCACTCCACATTGTAGTAATTAGGATACCTTTCTCTCTGTACCTCTTTCTCTTCTCTCAAACTTATTTGATCAGCCCCTTCTCTGTTATACTGTATCCTCTTGATCTAAAGATCGACGTATCCTACATGAACTTCACAAGAAAATACCCTGAGAAGTAGTGCAGATAATATCTGTGCTTACACTTCTCATGGTTAACCCACACATGCTCACACACACACACACACACACACACACACACACACACACACACATACATACACATTCACACACCCATGCACTCACACACATACACCCACAAGCACTCGCATACTTATATTTACCCCTCTTCAAAGAAAGACAAACTATCGGCACCGCACAACAATCCTTGCATTAAAAAGTGTTCATTTTATTGAAGCGTTACAGTGACTGGAAGCATGGGGGTATACACATACAACTCATAACCACATAGCCAATGGAGCATACAAACATGTGTCCACGATACTGTCTAAACAATATATCAACTACACGTACTTGTACTGCTAAATAAGACAAGAAATAACAACTAGGAGCTGCTTCATACCATTTACGATGTGTTAACCAAAGAACCTAATATAATAAATCTACCTGCTAAGTGAGACAAGAAAATCCATTTGTAATCTTTATTACCACTAATGTAACATTACATGCTCTAACAAGACCAAAAATTAATTTCAAGCTATATTACAAACATCTGCTCCTATATCAATACATTGTACTACTCTATGAACGGTTAAGCAAGTGGATGGTGGCATTTATATTTATATATATATCTTTAATATAATTTCAGTTAAAACCATAAAAAGCAACAAGACAATTGACAAGGAAACAACTATGTATATGCGCAGTGAATTTTAACCTACCTATGATGCATTGATAGCGACTTATTAAAGTCTGTTTGAAAATGCTGTCTACAAGAAGTTACACTAGATGTTTATGACGACTCGTTCTATCACAGTGCAGCCAGAACTATACTACATGTCCAAGTCTTGAAGACAGCACTATGCATATATGACTGTGATAGCTCATTGATTAAACAACAAATTTCATCCTCTCAGTAACAAGCCGGGAAAGTTCCTTGTCTTAGTCCACATTTCTTGCACCTTTGGTACTGAGAGGGTTGATTGCATTATCGTAACTTTGAAAAATGATCTAGACACATTTAAGAATAGCTGGACTACACATATACTAAACTAATTCATTTGTTTTTTCTTCAAACAAAATCTGACAGACATTTCTCATATTCATAGCAGAAAAAAAATAAGCACCAAAACAAATTGCACAAGAAGTAATAAGAAGATAATAAAACCATGCATCACCAAGAAAAGCCAAATAAATGGAAAATGAAAATGTGCTGGAAAGTTACTTTTGAGCAATTTATGCCTGTTTTTGTCTATAATTTAGAGATTTATAATCATGTAAAACTTTTCAGATAAGTTTTACACTTGTATAAGTCAACATTAAGATAGAACTAGAATTTTTCTTGTGTTAATATACAGAAATAATTTTCACGAAAGAGGAGGTAAGAAATACATATAATCAAAAGTTTCTCGAAATATACAGGGTTCTGGAAAATATTAGCATACAAATCAAACTAGTATGATGTTGGATTGTGAATTTGAATATGTGAAATGCACTTTGTAATTTCAGAAATAAAAGAAAAAAAAATGAACTCTACCAATGGGAAACAGAAAATACATATGTAGAGGTGTAAGTTGCATAAGAAGTATCAGTATATGGAACAAAATGCTTTCTGTTTTCTCGAGCAGAAGAAAGAAAAGAAAAATATACAAATCAAGTACTTACAACACAGAAAGGAATGATTTATTCTTGATAAAAATTAGTGCTTTTTTAAAAGTACAATAATTTGTTTTCCAAATTGATTAAGTCTAAAGCGGTATAACTGGTGCATCATAGCACATCTCATAGTTTTACAGGTAATCATTAAACGAATCCTGAACATTTATGCTGTTATGTAATTATACACTTTCCTGTGGAATGCTTATTAGTTCAAAGTACTTTACAATATATATATGGATATAATTTTGTAATTGGCAAGATAACACAAAATATAAAAAATATCTGAAGACGTGGATTGTTAGCATGATGACTTATATCTGAATCCTCAAGTGGCAACCTGCAAGTACCTGGTACATTGAACATTACTTTACCAACTCAGAATAACATATTTTTTTTATACAAATTAAATGCATTTATGCGATATAATTACCGTTCTCTTTGATTTTGTCAGTAAACATCATAAATTGGTGATTTGGCCCCTGTAAATAGGACATGAGCCTCTGAAAAACTTGTTATTTCTCAGCGAAGATTTCACCCTATGCCTCAATGTACTCATTTTGTAACACGAGGCTCGAAAATTCAGCCCCATATGAAGTGTATACATTTCTAAATATACAGAGCAAACAGTGCTGTTGCCAATTTGACTAAAACCATTGTGATTATTCCCCCTGAGAGGAAAAAACATACATTTAGGCTGAAAATGAGCCAAGAAGGGACAGCCTCTTGAGCGCTCACAATTTTCTTTTGATTCCCATTTTTTACTTCCATTTTTGGGTGTGTGTCATCATTTGATCTTGTGCTACTTTTTTCGGAAATTGCAGTCATTATCTTTTGATTCTACATGCTGAAATGTACACAAGTTAAACAAGAGACTGATCATCGAGTGCATGGTGAGAGTCTATGATAAATGTAAGCATATCAAAACTATGTGGTGGTACAGTTACATCAATCTTGATGGGCTATTTTTTGTCAAACAAGAGTGGATCAATTCTCTCAGTACCTAGCACTGACAGCCCTATATCAATAACAACTCAGTTTCTTTTCTATGGTACTGAGCGAGTTAACCCTCTCAGTACCAAGCACTAACAGCCCTATATCAATAACTATGGTACAAGGCAGGTATATATCATATCAAACACACTGGACAAAGGAATGTTATATTTCACATGCTATGAAAAATTAGCATACAATTTCTTATTTCATGAAATTGAAACATTTTTTCAAAATTCCAAATTAAAAAGAAAATATATTGGAGTCTCCCTTATAAGTAATATATACACCATTATATAAACATGAAAAGAAAGAAAATACACAAATATGGCCTGATGATGCAATATAAACCTTTTCAAATGTATATCCCTATGAAATTAGACCAAAACATGATACCAGTACCTTATTCTTAACAGGCAAATACCATGGGAAAATATAGGCCAAGCGAGCTGTACAAGTGCATAATATTCTGAGAGGTATATAAAGAAAACGTCCACGCACATGTATTGCTAGAAGTGCCACACACTTGTTACTACGTCGTTCCAACAGCTATTTCACTTCTACTTGTGAGCAAATACTTATTACACAGACAAAGCATCTCATTTAATTTTGCAATTATGTACATTCTTTGCATCTCGTGCACATACCGGTACTTCACAGACATGCTACACACAAACATAGTGAACAAGAATGCAGGCAATATACATACATGCACATTCAAAATCGAATCACCATATCATAAATTCATTTTTTTTTTGCACACCGCACCATGAACAAGAATGCAGGCAATGTACATACATGCATATTCAAAATCGAGTTATCGTCCCTCAATCCATAGTTGTTTTGCATACCGCACCATGAACATGAGTGCAGGCAATGTACATGTATACATGCACACTCAAAATCGAATCACCATTCCATAAATTCATGTGTTTTTTTGCACACCGCACCATGAACAAGAATGTGGGCACCATATACACATGCACATTAAAAATTAGAATCACCATCCCCTCAATCCATGGATGTTTTGCACACCGCACCATACCATGGCACCAATGAGGGTGAGTTGAAATAGTTGAAACTATCACAAATGGATACATGAATTCTAATCACTCAATCACTGTGTTTGATACAAAGGCAACATACAGAATATATACTGATACAAAAAAACGCACAACATGTCCACTATACTTTATCAAATGGAATCTACAGTAACATTTAGAAATGGATGCATAATTCTAAACAAATGTTTGAGGTGAGGATTTCATAAATGGTGCATAAATGCTTCAAACATACATTTAAAGCATTGAGTGAATAAGGCAACTTCTACAACGATATGCAACAATACTGTAATGCCATGGACGATTTGATGCGACGGATGATAGTTTATGTACAAAAGAGAAGCACAATGTACCATCTAAAAACATCTTTCTATCCACCTATATAAGGGTAACTTTAAAGTGCTTGAAAGTCAAGACATACAGTTAATTTAATCCTTAGCTTATTGTATGGCATACTCTATAAAAACCTTTTAAATACATAATTACATACTACACAACAAGAATTTATTTACCTTCAAATCCCTCAAAGTATACTCTGGGTAGTACCACTGTTGACTAAAAGAGCTTCATATCAGTAACCATTTCAACATATTACATTTTTTGTCCCAGGCTTGAACATCTTGACATTTTTCTTCCAAGAGGCCTGATACTTCGGCCAAGATATCTTGGGGAAAATGGTCTGAATTCAAGCTTTTCACCTGAATAGTGGCATAACTGCAAACTTTATTTTTTTAAAGCTTAATTGGTATAAATGCAAAGCTCTAACACATTCACTACCCAGCTGCACATAAACAGGTAAAATAAAGAATAGCATTATGTCATACCTCTGCAAAGCTTTGCTTTTACGCGTTACATACGTAGTTGCTTAAACATATCTTACTGCTATTGGTTTACATCAAGAAATGAACAATGATGAAAGCACTTTTGCCTATAAAACTGACACCAGTAAAGAAAAAGAGGAGACATGTATTGCTTCGTTTGATCTATGTAAATTTCTTGCAGCAACAGAGTAGAATTCAGGGAATATGGACAACTTTTAGCTACTCATCTTTACGATCACCATAATCACCATAAGTGCATTGTGGTTTCAGATGGCATGTATGTATCGTAAATTCTGCATGTATTTGATGACTTATGTAGCATCATACAGGTCCATGGTGTCAGCTCCAAACGGTGTGTCCATTTGATAGCTTTGGTATCCATGCTTTCCATCCATTATTGATAAAATGTATAGGTAGAATGTAATGATATCAAACAACATACGAACTCATTCTTCTTTGTACATATATATGCAGTTTGTTTGTTTTTCATCAGTTAAGTTCTCATTAACATAGATACTGCATTCCCAGAGCTACCAATATTGAAATTAAACAATCAGGTAGATTTGGGGATATTTCACCAGAAATCAGGGGGATGTTTATCAAATGGCTGAGGTTCAAAAAGGAACGGAAAAAGGGAAAAGAGGTGAGATTCTTCAATTAATTCCCATACGGCAACACTTGTGACATTTGGACACAAATGAGAATAAGCACATAAACAACAGAAAATTGCACAACACATTGAAATTGCATGGCAAGGCTGCAACATTCAGTCAAAAAGTGATGAAAAAAAACCCACTGCGCATGTTGTACAGAGCACAGAGACCACATCTGGTTCCTGCGTTCAATGTGAATAATTTCTCTCTCCATGGTGGTTATAATACAGCTCCATAAATGACGATGACCACCACCATACATAGAAAGCACAATGACCCACAACTCTTGAGCTCATATCCTTTACACTCCATACCACATTATCCTACAAAACATCCATTTCCCTTTTGGTTCTCATTGCGACGTCACAAACTCGCAAATAATAAGCATTGCGGTCGATGGCAAAGTAAGCGCGGTTGCCTAGAACTGTCAGCGTGCATTGAACGGTTACGGCAACTTTTTTTGCGAAGGAACACTCAATGCAACATGATAAAACACTGATCACCGTGGTAACAAAGTTCTTCTTTTTTTCCTCTTGCACTGATGACAACATAACAACAACACCTGTGATGCTCCAATACATGGCTACTCAATGCAATTTTACGAATGATGTTGCGCATCACGATACATTGTTCTCACAGCCTGTATGCAAGAAACTTTGATCGCTATCCTGGCACGCTGTCCTGCATCGCAAAGGAGCGAGGCCCCGCCCATTTTTGCACTATGCTGTCTCCCCATTTGTGGGATTCCTGCCGTCTTCCATGGTGATGACCTCGATGACGTCACAGCTGTAGGAGCGCTCCTTGGCGAGGCCGGGGTTACCAAAGGTCAGGCAGGCTGTGCTGAAACCCTTGGTCAGGTCTCCTTCAATCAGGATGCCATCACCATCCCTGAAGGGGGAGAAAGGAGTAGGGAGAGGGGTGGAGGGAGAGGGGTGTAGGGAGAGGGTGTAGGGAGGGTGTGAAGGGCCGGGAGAGGGGTAGGGAAGGTGGTGTGGGGAGGGGAAAGGTGTAGAGATGGGGGTGGAGGGAGGAGAGAGGTTTAGAGATGGGGGTGTAGTGAGGGGGTGTAGTGAGGGGGTGTAGAAAGGGGGTAGGGAGGGTGAAGTGTGAGGGGTGTAGGGTGAGTAGGAGGAGAAGGGGTGGAATTGGAGAGGGAGTAAGGAGGGTGAGTAGGGGATAGGGAGGGTGGAGGAGTAGAAGAGTAGAGGAAAGGAGAGGAGGGTGGATGGGGAGGGGAGTGGAATGAACGAGGTGGGAGGGTAGGAGGTAGATGAAGAGAGAGATAGAGGGAGACATACATTTAGAACTAAACCAAGAGACATTATTTGGAACTTCAAAACGACTGTTATTTTAACTCTAAAGCTCACACCTACATCATGCCACCTGATTTTTTCAATGTTCAACCTCCAAATTCCCAGATTTATTGTATAGGTATTGGAAGTGGCCAGTGAATTGCGAAAAACATTTTCTTGTAGTCTTATATGCACGGATGTACTGCAGTTTCTTCAAAGAATCTGTCATGTAAAGATTGATATCAATCTTAGCTTGCACATTAGAGACAGGGAATTAGACCCGATCGCAACTCTTCACAAGATGGGCCCGTTTCCTGTAGTAAATGAATTTTTTCTGCCTCGTAACATCAAACACATCTTTCAGGAGAATGGAGCCAGAGCCCTGCCTTATAACCATTTGCAATTGATTGCACATGACTTATGACTGATATTAATTGTAACTCTGTACATTAGACATAGGGGATTCGTCTGCCGATCGATTCAGAACAAGTGCAAATTTTCATAAGATGAGCTGCTGGTTTACTAGCTTTATCAAGTGGTGTTACCATGGTAGTCTGATGGCAGAGTTACTATTAATGGTAAGTTTTATGCAACGGGGACCTGGAGTCGACTCACCCTCCTCCGACTGCGATCAAGCTCGGCGTAGCCCTCATGAACATCTCCGTCATCTTCTTCTTCTGTTCCTCCGTCACTCCGTTCTCCTTCCTCGCCTCTTCCATCTCCCCTTCCCCCTCCTCCCCATCTCCCCCTGCCGTCTGGCTATCGGCCCGCCCGTTGGCCTGCTGGCTGATACCGGTCCAGGGGTACTTCTTCTCCTCGGGGGCAAAGCTGAAGAGGAAACTCTCCCCGGTGCCAAAGTAGATGCCCTTGTGGTCGTCGTCGTTCCGCGTGCTCCAACTTGAAGACAGGTATGCGCCAAATATCTGCAGGGAGTACAAGAAGTCGCCACGTATGCTATTGCTCTCATCGTTTTTCATCAATATTATCATTAACCAATTCGGGACAAAGTACCACAAATATGTGGATTGAGGCTGTTGACATCAGCTATTAAAAATAATACAAGATGCATCACATGAAAGAGCATAGATTTCCGCACAAGATGAAACAATTTTTGGCATTTAGTGATATGTACTACCTTCGTAATGATTTTTCAAAGCAAAATAAAAAGCAAATTGGTAATAAATCTTCAAATTGGCAACTCCCTGAAAAGGTTGAAATTCCCCTTTCTTCTTCGAAATGGCATGATTCTTGCTCTACCTTGAATGATTTTTATGTTTTATTAATCTGGAATAGAATTTACATTACATTTCTTCATAATAATGTCATAAAAAAAAAATAGCATTGCCAATTTAAAAGTCAAAAAGTGATCGTTTTTTCTCCAAAACGGCCTTGGTCGTGAATTCATTGATAATCATAACACTAATACACCTGTGCAGAACCTAATACGCCTGTGCAGAAAGAATGCTTAAGGGTGACAAGAAATGTCTTATTTATAAGCAGGAGGTGTTTCTGTTCAAGTTTTTTTTTTTTGCATTCAGGTTTCAATGAGAAATGGTGTTCAAGGGTAACAAGAAATTTGATCTTCACAGACAGGTGGTCTTTCTGTACAGGTTATTTTAATACAGGTTTCAATGAGAAATGTTGCTCAAGGCAAACCAGAAATGCGGTCTTTATAGACAGATCTGTGTTGTTTCCACATAGGTGGTCGCTAAAGCAGGATTCACTGTAATCATGATAAAATCAGTGATGATAATATCATTATGAATATTATCACTATCATCCTCATCGACTTCTTTAAAGGGAACATACTGTACTGGGAAGATAAAAAGCCTTCAAAAGGGTGATTGTGAGCAATCTTCTTGCCAATGGTCTTAAATTCATGTATTGTCCATTTTAGAAACTTGCTGAAAGTGATTTGCCCTCAACTGATCCACATTTGGAGTAATAAGTGATTACATCACAAATCCTCAAAATGTTTGGCCCAAACACTTTGAGGATTTGTGATTTAATTTCTGTTTACTCCAAATGTAGATCATCACTTTCAGCAGGTTTCTAAAATGGACAAAACATGAATTTAAGACCATCGGCAAGAAGATTGCTTATGATCACCGTCTTGTAGGCTTAATGTCTTCCTAGTACAGGATATTCCCTTTAACACTCTTACGGTTCTCAACAGACAACAAGGCAGTTTGGACTCACCTCTTGCTCTGAGGTCTTGATGAGGAGGATGGTTGGTTCGCAGTACTCGCAGCGTGTGTAGAACGTGGTGAGAGAGAAGCCATGCTCCTGCGTCGTGAACACCAGGCTGGGCTGGTAGATGCTGAAACGGCTGGGGATCCAACTCCATATCGTGTGTAACTGGAATAAACAAGAACTCATGCTTTAACTTCTACTAGAGCTTTAGATGTACCATAGGATTTTTCCTGTTGTATGTTAATTATCCATGCATTTTCTATCATGTTTGCAACCCCCCCCCAAAAAAAACAAAAAAACAAAAAAAAACAAATCTGCAAGTTCCCTTTACCTTGTCTCTTTCAATTTTTTTTTATCTCCTTCACTGCTACCACTCGTTCACCAACTCCTATTCTTTTTTCATCATTGCACCTCTCCTCCCCTTATTTTTTTGCACTTCCTCTCCTTTTCTCTTCCTTGTCATTTCATGAGCTTCCATGTGTTTTCTCATCCCCCCCCCCACCCCTGTTCTCTCTTCTCCTGCCCTTCCTTTAGACCACCACAAAGAAAAATGACAAGATGATTTTTACAGATAGGTGATGCAACTTTTGTCTCATCTCCTTCTCCTCCTGTATTACTTTCAATCATTTCTTCCTCTTTGTCTTTCCCTACCCCTTCCTCCTCCCGCTCCCTCAACTAAACTAAACTGCCCGCTCCACCCGTCCACCCAACCTGTTGATGCGTGATGATGCTGGAGTTGATCGCAGTGAGCTTGGTGGGGATGTCGTTCTGCTTCCTGGCGCTCTTGCGGTTGGGCGAGTTGTCTTCCCTCAGCTGCTCCTTGTGCTTGGTTTGGTAGGCACCGATAACCGACCGGGACAGACCTCGGAACTCAAACCCAACCTGCAAGAAGGAAAGAAGACAACACTCATTAAAGTAAAACATTGTAATGAGCTTATTCTGCCATCACCATCATCTATCTCCTTATATCTCTCCTTGTGCTTGGTTTGGTAGGCACCGGTAACCAACCAAGACAGACCTCGGAACACAAACCCACCCTGCACAAAGGAGAGGAGGTTAGATAATAAGAACACTCATTACAGATGGCAGGGTAAAGGAGAGAGAAGATCATATGGGGTGTGAGACAGAGGAGAAGAGGAGGTGAAGAAGGGAAGGAGAGAAGAAAGAAGGCAGGGCATGGAAGGAAAGAGAGGATTTGAAAGACCAGGAGAAGAAGGGGAGAAGAGAAGGAAGCGATGAGATAGAGAGAGAGAGGAAATGAAGAAGGGGAGGAGAGAAGAAGGAAGGAAGGGGATAGAGAGAGGTGAGATGAAGATGAAATGGTGAGAAGAGAGAAAATCGGAAGCAAGAGTGAACAGGAGAAGTAGAGGAGAAGGGGATGAGCCAAACATCTCTATTTAGACTACCTCACAGAAGACAGAAAATACCAAGTCATGCTAAAATGAAAGTAAAAAAATCTTTGTCAAATGTTGTTTTTTCACCTCATCATCTCTTCAGATATTTCATCTTCTAAGCATCCTTTGTCTCATTTTTATCGCAATTGTTATCATCGTCTATCTCACATTCTTCTTTTTGTTACCATCATCACCATCGTCATCATCACCCCCATCATCATCAATCGTTACACACATTATCTGCTATCAGCATTACTGACTGAACTGTACACACTTACTGTGAGGAGGGTATTTGGTGTGACGGGAATTGCCTTGACGAATTCTCGAATCGAAGCTGCAACACCTCCAGGGGGTGCTTCTACAGTACCTGTTCAGCGATATCACATAAAGAGTTAATATCTCAACCATAAAAGCAGTGAGGATTTTTTTTTCTTTCACCTGAAACAGGTACTTATTCAAGATCAAAACAATTCATTCATTCACTTATTCGCTATAACAAAATAACATTTCAATTTAACACTCATTAATCTTAACCTAAATGTACAATTTTAGCTTTTCTGGTAACAGATAAAACACTTTGTTTCCTTCTTTCTTTAGTGATTTCTTAATTTCTACACCAGTCTTAATTTCATTCAACAACATATATTAACTTAAAATATCTGTGATGTACACCAGACTTGTTTCTTAAAATAATCATTTTGTATACATTCGAAAAGCAATGGTTAAAACATCATCAATGAGTGAATTGGGTGTGATTTTAACCAAAAAAAAGTGCAGATAACGATATAAGGAACACTAACCTTTATGCTTCTTGTACAGTTTAAGGATAGCGAGCCCCACTCTGTAGAAAATCTTCAGTCCCTCCGAAAGATAGCAGTCCATGACACGAATCTGGGCACCGGGGATCAAGCAAAACATCACATTCAGCAGACCTTGAAATACAACCTTGCAAAATAACTTTAACTATACCTCATCTAAGATGGGACACAAGTGGATTCTTTCTCCTTTTGCAATTGTTATGATAGATCCACATAAGCAACGATCAATATCAAAATATCAAAATCACAATTCTTAAAAAAAAAAAAAGCCCAGGGGGGTGTTTCACCAAGATGTGTGTAAGTTACGCACAAGTTTACGCACAACTGGTAGTCTGTTCTTGGGTGCTAAATCAGATTCTCAATTATTTTGATTCCCATCAGCTAAAGTTGAAACCTGATCTTTGTTGATTAAAATTCTTGTTTTTAACAATCATCTGAATACAATGTTTATAATTTGTTGAATTGAGGTATCTCATTTAGCGCAAAACAGGGCACCACTGAGATACCCAACTTTTTTCCTGTTTCAACAAAAAGGGAGTAAATTTCCTACAATCCTAATCAAATGTGAAAAATTATAACCTTTGTATTTGAACATTTGTTAACAATATCAATTTTAATCTACAAAGATCAGATTTCCACTTTACCTGATGGAAATAAAAACAATTGAGAACCTGATATAGTACCTAAGAACAGTTCACCAGTCTTGCGTGACTTGCGAACAGCGTTATGAAACAGAGCCCTAAAGGGTAAACTTACCACATGTGAGAAAGGGAGGTCTTCTAGGATCCACCAGACCCAGTCTTGGTAGATCTCAGAGATGTTGCCCAGACGAGTCAGCATCTTGTGAGGTGCAGCCTGAAAAAGAGAATAAATAAAGAAATGATTTATGATTTACATGTCAAGTCTGATGTCATGAAAAAAACACATTGAACTATGCCTATCATACTCTATGGCCTCGTATTCAGAACAGAGGTTTAAAACAGTAGGGCCTATACTAAACCTGGACTAACGTTATGGGAGGCCAAATAAACTAGCACGAAACATTACTCATTCAATATCTTTGATTTTGTCCTTTGAATCACTTTGGTATATTAGATTGTCCACACGAAAATTGCAGTGAAATCACCCACTCTTGTGATTCTGTGATGAAAATCAATGAATTTGTGACAGAATCAGATGGCTTATTTGCATTCCATAAGGTAAGCCTGTGTTGAGTACGTGGTCATATTTAAACCTCTGCTGTGAATTGAGAAAATAAACATTTTAAGGTGGTGTTTTTATTTCACATCTCTCAGCTTTCCAGTTGGCCCTATTGAAAGAATGTGCTCTAGCTGTGTATGGACAGCCTTTATTTGTAATTGTCCCATCTTTTTGTCTCTTTCAGTCCATCTCCTTGCGAGCCATGTCCCCATGTCATGCTTATAAAGGCACAATTCATCTATATCTCTTAGCATCCCTGTTGGCCTTATTGAAAGAATGTACACTATTGAGATCACTGTAGTTGTAGGACAGACATTGTTTGGCTTGTCTGTCATTTTTAATCCAGCTCCACACTCAAGGCCTAAAGATAATTTATCCTCTCAGTACCATACTATGCGAGTTGCCTGTCAGCTCTAAGGGACTAGGAGAGTTTTGTGAACCCTGGTCTGGTCAGAATGTCAAAATTTGCCATGGAACTGCAGTTTCCAAAGGGGTGTTTGGATTTTTCTTTGTAGCTGTTATCTATTGTCCATTCATCAGATATGAAGGAGTCACCCCACTCAGTATCTGAATGGAGAAAAGCCAGCAGACCAATATGTGGGCTCAGTAAAGAAAAGGTTAAGGGAGAGAGAGAGAGAGAGAGAGAGAGAGAGAGAGAGAGAGAGAGGGGGGAAGAGGGAGGGAGGGAGGGAGGGAGGGAGAGAGAGAGAGAGAGAGAGAGAGAGAGAGAGAGAGAGAGAGGGAGGGAGGGAGAGAGAGAGGGGGGAGGGAGGGAGGGGGAGAGAGAGAGGGGGGGGGAGGGAAGGAGGGAGGGAGGGAGGGAGAGAGAGAGAGAGAGAGAGAGAGAGAGAGAGAGAGAGAGAGAGAGGGGGGAGGGAGGGAGGGAGGGAGGGAGAGGGAGGGAGAGGGAGGGAGAGGGAGGGAGGGAGAGGGAGGGAGGGAGGGAGGGAGGGAGGGAGAGGGATGGAGGGAGGGAGGGAGGGAGGGAGGGAGGGAGGGAGGGAGGGAGAGGGAGGGAGGGAGGGAGGGAGGGAGAGGGAGGGAGGGAGAGGGAGGGAGGGAGAGGTAGGGAGGGAGGGAGGGAGAGGGAGAGAGAGAGAGAGAGAGAGAGAGAGAGAGAGAGAGAGTGACAAGGTAAGGATACAAGGAGAGGAGCTGGTCTGTGAAAGCATGGTGAAAGTGTATTCAGCATGAAAGATCTTAATTTTGAAGGTATACTATCATTACCGGTAAATGTGAAAACCTTGTGAAAACCTTGGTACCAATACTCTCTGGAGACTTAGTAGTCATTGAAGGTCCGTAAATTGTATGTTCTTTCAAGTTACAATGGAACACTTAAAAATGTTTCCTTCTTTGAAATAAATGCAGAACATTATCCTTCTAAAGCTGTGCCTCAGCATGTCTGATGCACTTCTTCTATCCACTAGAAAAAAAAATATTTGGATGCACTGTCCCTAGCAGAACATTGCAATTCATTTTACATTTCATAAAGTGTTTGTCAAAAAACGTGAGACCAACTGTTACTAATTTCCATGAGATAGTCATTACTCAATATACTGAGAACGTGTTTGCAACATTGTGTCTTTAATGACTAACTGTACAGGGTCATGGGACTGTGCTAGAACGCATTAACTCTTTCTCTACCAGACTCAACACTGTCCCACGGGGAAAGGCGTGTATTGCCAGTGTACAAATGCCTCTGATGCATAAAGACTTAAAGGGAATATACTGTACTGGGAAGACAAAAATGCCCTCAAAAGTTAATCGTGAGCAATCCTCTTGCCAATGGTCTAAATTCATGTACTGTCCATTTGAGAAACTTGCTGAAAGTTATTTGCCCTCAAATGATCCACATTTCGAGTAATTAGTGATTAAATCACCAATCCTCAACATGTTCGGCCCGAACATTTTGAGGATTCTACTAATAATCATTAATTCCTCCAAATGTGGATCAAGTGAAGGCAAAAAGCTTTCAGCAAGTTTATAAAATGGACAATACATGAATTTAAGACCATTGGCAAGAAGATTGATCACGATCACCTTTTTAAGACATATTTGTCTTCCCAGTACAGTATATTCCCTTTAAGCCCCAATGTTTGCAGACAGCTTCTTAGCCTTACAACACAATCAGCCATTTCCTCCCAAGGATATTATCACTCTGGGTGGGAAACAAACTGTGACTTTCTGTGTCTGAGGATAATTAATGCTAATTGACTAGTACTCTGGAGGACACAGCCATTTGCGTATCATCATAACAACATTCAACGGAAGGACTTGTGACCAAGAAACGAAGTGGAAAGTCCCCATACAATATTGTAATATTGTTGTAATTAATTGTCTAAATCTCTGAACTCATTCATTTAGAACAAATCTGTCCACTATTCGGCTTTCAAATTGGCATATTTTTAAATCACATATATATCTACATGTATGATGTCAAATGGAACTGACATTTCATAGTCAATTAACCTTAAGTACAAAAACAGAAGTTTAGAGCAACAGTTGTGCCAATTTGAAGAGCAAATATGTGATTTAAACCAGAACAAGGGTACTAAATATCAGTTAAACAACAATACTTTGGGCATATCATGAGAAAGAATGTTTTACAAAGAGTGCTGTTGGAAGGAAGGTTTGCCAGCCTCTATCAATCATTCTCAATCTGTTGCGAGAAAAGTTGAGAATAAATGACAGAGTGACTGGTCTTGTGAGTACTCGCCTCCATAAGCATTAGAGCATTTGAATTAGAACTGTAGAAAAGCCTGCAAAACATCCAAAAATCCTGTATTCAATGTCATGGGATTCAGTTAAAGGGATAGTTCACCCTGAAATTAAGTTGGTTTCAATAAAAGGAGACACATGAAAGTAACACATGAGTGAAATTTTGATAAAATGCTGTCAAAGGTTAAGAAAGTTCTGATCTTTTAAAGTTTTGATTTTTTTATGTCACATGCGAGGTGCTCTCTCATAATGTTGTGTAAATCTTTTTTTAATTAAAAAAAATATATATATTCTCAAAAAGATCTGCATCATCTTACCTGTGCATTTGATATTGATACATCATTATAAATATGTGTTTACACACATACATGTAAGGGAGAAAAAATCTTTCTGTTGTCAAGAACAGAAAAAGAGCAATTCATGTATATTTTGTACACAACATATGGGAGAGCACTTTGCATGCGATGTCACAAAATTGAAATTTCAAAAGATCATAACTTTCTTATCTTTTGACAGATTTTCATCAAACCTTCAGTAATGTTTCTCTCATGTTTCTGCTTTTAGGGTGAACGATCCCTTTAAATATGCTGCATTTTCTGATTGGTGAAACCAGACACGTAACACACCTCCGACTGCACTCTTTATTGTATTCTGTCAACTATCACATCCTACCAAAAGTACAGCGAGATCAAGGTCCAAATATGATTGCTTTTAACAGCAGGAACTGTGGGAAATACAAGCGGACTGTTCATGCAGCCCATGTTTTTTGAGGGTCTGCACACAATGTAATTCATGCTATTGGAGCCTATCATATGATATTTTATGTAAAATGCTCATATTACATGCATGGAAAGGGAATGTGTGTTTTTCTCCTTTTCAATGTGATAACATCTGTTCCATAAAGTTCACACACATGAGATAATGTCAGCTCTGGTAATTTTGATATTACATAGCTTTCTTCTTCAAATTTGAACATCTTATGGTTTAAAGACACTATAAACATGTACAATGCTCATATTGCATGCATGGAAAGGGAATGTGTGTTTTGCTCTTTTTCAAACATCTGTTTCACTAAAGTTCACACAAATGAGATAATGATAGTCCTGGTAATTTTAATACTGTTTCTTACATGTTTCTTCTCCAATTTTGAACAACTCCTGGTTTAAAGGGTAGCCCATTCACAAAAACATACATGTGGAACTCAGATAACTCCTGCTCTAATCTGTACATCTAAATTAAAATATGTTAAGATTTATATAAAAAAATTGCCAATTTGA
Source organism: Arbacia lixula (assembly GCA_963669155.1). Taxonomy (NCBI): domain Eukaryota; kingdom Metazoa; phylum Echinodermata; class Echinoidea; order Arbacioida; family Arbaciidae; genus Arbacia; species Arbacia lixula. Next base: position 4,940,077 of record OZ022590.1, on the reverse strand, counting down.
AGGCAAAAAATTGTGCATTGAAAATGTTTTAGTCGAGGGCTTTGAAGCGATCCCTGCACACTCACCGCAAACCTGGCAGCCAGCTTTTCAAAGCTCATCCTGAAGGATTCGTAGCCCACCCAGGAGATCTCCAGGTACTTATAACGGGTGCTACCCAGCAACGCCGACAGGCAGTCAAACGTCTCCTCTGGGCTCATGTAGTGCAGCAGGAAGCTGGCCAGCGGTGCCAACAGAGGGCAGTACAGGATGTCCGGCCGGGTGTCGGCCAGCACGCAGAGCAGCCGGTTGAGGCGGGTCTGACCCTCCGACTTGAGGGCGTAGGATGCGGTTGGGTGGTCGGGGTCCACGAAACTGGGCAGCGTGACGGTGGAGGAGTCTGAAAAGAATTTAATCAATACGTTTAAAAAAAACATGATGATTAAAAACTAAGGCTGATAGAAAAAAAAGGTGAGGGACATGACCCTCTAATTTGAATGTGTAGGAGGTGGTCGAGTTGTTGGCATCCACAAAAGTCAGTAGCGTGATGATGTTAGGGTCTGGAAAGGGCGTAGGAGGTGGTCAAGTGGTCAGGGCTCACAAAGCTGTGTAGCGTGACATTGGAGGTGTCTGAACATTCAACAGTAAACAGAAGTTAACAAATGTGACCTTTAGAGTACCAAGATGATTCAAAAGGCTTAAAGATCTTCAACATCAAAATAAATGGGAAAGGTTTGACCCTTAGACTTGAAGGTGTAGGAGGTTGTCGAGAGGTCAGGGTCCACAAAGCTGGGTAGCATGATGGTCAGTAAATAGAATTTGGTTAAAAATGGTGAGGCAAGGGGTAGCAGAGGCAATGAATATGGGCCATCGTAACAGATGTGTTCTGTTCACATCATTGCATCCAGATTTCATTTAATTTAATTTCATCAAGCTGAGATGATCCCTTCCTGGTATCCTAAATTCAAAGAAGAATGTGACCCTTTGTCATGGCAAAGTGACACCCATTAATACCCCATACTTTTAAACAGGCTTCAACAAGCTTTCTTCATTGAAGAACATGAATGGGATGGATCTGAACTAGAAACTGGAGACTTTAACATATTATCTGGGTTCATAAACATGAGCTAAATAGTGGATTGCTTAAAGATGGCCCGTCCCTTTTACAAACATCTGCAAACTTCATGAAAGTATGCACATATTTAGCACATATCTTTGGGATACCAACTGTGATATTTTAAGGTCAGAGGTACCATAACACCCATAAAAAAATGAAAATCTAACTATTTTTCACTGAGATTTTACTATTTTCGTGGTACAAAAAAAAAAAGAAAGCTCAATCAATTATCAAAGATTATTTCGTCAAAACCGAATATTACGCTTTGTAGATTCCAGGGAAAGGTTATATAGCCACTCTCTCTCAAATGATGACAGAGTCAGGGAACTTTTAGAATAAGGTCTGCAAAAGGGATGGGCTACCTTTAAATTACTCTTTTGATTTTGAAATTCTGTTGCTCATTCCTGCCATGAACATTTTGAGATGATCCCTTCCTGGTATCCTGAATTTAAAGGGGAATGTTACCCATGAGCGTGGCAGCATGACACTCCATAGTCTTTACCACTACTGCTCCTTACTTTTAAACAGACTTCAAGCTATCTTGAAGGGGTAGGAGGTCTAAACTTCCAATTTGAGATTCCAACATCTGTATTCATAAACATCATAAACATGAGCTTCATAGTGGATTGCTCAGATCACTCTTTCAAAATCTATTTTTGACTGTTGCTCATTCCTGCCATAAAGATTGCTACAACAGAGAAAAACAATGCTTTCAAAACCACAATGACAGGCATGTAAATGAATACTCTATAAACTAATTAATCATTCACAGTCAGGAGAATGTGTCACAAATCATTGATTGGAAACTAAACTAATTTGTATTTCTTGCTTTGGTCTTGACAAAACAAATGTACTTCACATCCACTTTATTAATATGACATAGCATTCAGGGCTCCATTTGTGTAAGCATACTTACTACTTACCGGTATGGAAAGAATTCCTGAAGCAATTTAACTTGTAAATTAATCTGATAGTACCAATTATATACATAATTAGAAGTAGAAGAAGGAGGTGGGTGGGGGGAGAGGGGAGGAGGAGGTAGATGGGGAGAAGGAGGAGGGGGAGGAGGGGGAGGAGGGGGAGGAGGGGGAGGAGGAGGAGGAGGAGGAGGAGGAGGAGGAGGAGGAGGAGGAGGAAGAAGAAGAAGAGGAGGAAGAGGAGGAGGAAGAGGAGGAGGAAGAGGAGGAGGGGAAGGAGGAAGAGGAGGAGAAGGAGGAGGAGGAGGAGGAGGAGGAGGAGGAGGAGGAGGAGGAGAAGAAAGAGAAGGAGGAGGTGGAGGAGGAGGAGGAGGAGGAGGAGGAGGAGGAAGAGGAGGAAGAGGAGGACCATGCCATTGGGTTCACAAAAATAGAGCACCAATTTTGACCTTGTCATCAATTTGCATCTGATGGAAAAACAAAGTCATTACTTACAACAACAAGCAATAGACGTCTGCTCAATATTGAACTTGGTTTAAATGCCACTCAGGTGCAAAATGCCTTCTACTATTCAACTTTACTAGAATCTAGGTTAACACTGGCTAAAGGAGGTGTGTCCTTCCTACAAACATCACCAAATGCAATAAAAACAATTGTATGACCTTTTACAATTTTAAAGCTTTCCCTGGCACAGGGCTTTAAAAATGCATAAAAATAAAACTATGTAGTAGCCTGCCTATGAAAGCTATTAAAAAAGTAGTTTTATTAAGAGGTTTAAAATGAAGTTGCTCTGCACGTGGGTCTGGAGGAACTAGACATTAGTTTGAGGGAAGATATAAAATGGTACTAACATATTCATTTTCACACATGGATGATTTGCTCTTATTGCTTAGCGGAACATGTCACCATCACATTTTAACTCTAGCTAGGGGTGTGGGGAGAGTCCACCATGGAATCGCTGGAATCTTTCTACCAGATGTGCATCAGTAATACCTGTATTTCTATAATATCATTATGAACTAGGCTATTGTGAAATGAAAGCAACTGAAAGTGATATCGTACTCTCGGAAGTTTGCGATAGGAGAGGAAAATAGTCAAGTGACAGAAGCTCAATTAATTAGTTCAGTTGATTGTATAATTTATTATCTTAGCCATGGTGCTTATTTCCTCTTCAACTAGTTTCAACACGCTACACATAATACAGAAGAAGAGCAACTTTACGTGGAAAGGCATGCCCTATTAATTAGCAAGCCCTTAGCCGTCTATGCGTAGATATTCAGGATTGATCCAAAGCTGCATGACAGATGTTATCTTTATTGTTACAGCCAATGCAACATTACTATTCAAGAGCTCTTTCTCTGTACCATGCGACCTTTAATGAAGTAGCCTCTTACAATGGTGCCGTGAAAGGTGAACAACTATGGCAAAGGAAACAATATACATGTAAAACTTATGCTCCTATTTCATACGGTAGATACTGTACTTTTATGTATCACAGAGTCCATAAAGATGCGGTAAAATAGTACATAAAACTTTATGAAACTAGATTTGACTATTGGTGAGGATACTATGTGAATTATTGGCAATTGTGGAAAGGAGGGGGGGGGGGGACTTACAGTATATCAATCATAAAGTGTATAAAAACTTGGTAAACAATCAATATTACTACTCTAATGCTATTTACTACTGGTTCTTCTTCGACTACTTCTGCTACAGTATATCCGCTACTACTTCTATTTCAACAATTATTACTACTACTGCTACATGCATCTACATGTACTTCTACCGGTACTTCAAATTCTACTTCTTCTACTCCTTCTCCTCCTATTACTACTACTACTACTACATGTACTACTACTACTACTACTACTACTACTACTACTACTACTACTACTACTACTACTACTACTACTACTACTACTTCTATTATACTTCTATTATACTATTATATACTATTATACTTCTATTATACTATTATACTTCTTCCATTACGACAATTACTTCTACTTCTATTACTACTCCTACATCTACATAAAAATATTGCTACTACTACTTTGTCTACTAATACTACTACTAATCATAATACTACTATGTCTACGGCTGTCTACTGCCACTGCCACTGCCACTGCTAAAGTGTACTTCTATCTAATACTACAACCAATTATGGAAAGAATAACAACATAATAAGAGTTATGAGCTCCTATTGGTTACCCATACATGTGGCTTTGTGACCTATATAAGTTAATGGAGAGTATCATATCATCAGACAATGCCCCAGGCACGACTCATCTTCCTTTCAGCCTCAATTAACACCAGGCCTCGTCACTCAAATACTCCAACTGACCACATGCTGCACTTTTGACCAGCACTTCTCTGTATTCGGGAACACCCCTTTCGGCTAACAGGAAACCCTTCATTAACGCAATTGACCTAAATTACCATGCAAACCATCAACCCACATGTATACCCTACCTCGCCCTATAGTTACACTTTATAACAGGAAACATTTCTTGCACATCAATTCATTTGGAGATCTTTTACTACTATACCCGTAGACAAAATGACAAAACATGTTTTTGCACTTCACTGCGTTTGAAATCTACCTCTCATAATAAAAGCAAAATGATAAACATGTTTTTGAGCCTGGCATTGGAGAGCCAGAACCAATGAAAAGTAAATGTAAATGCTCAAATTACATGTACATACTGTTTGTGATTTGGGTCTAGAAATCCACCTAAAAGACACATTTTTTTTTTCTCCAAAGGACATATACCATATTATCTGTGCATTTGAGACGTCAAAAGACACATGTTTTCTTTTTTCTCTCCAAAGGATTACCTGTGCATTTGATATATCAGAATACACATTTTTTTCATAAACATGTACCTCTATGGAAAAGATGCATTCTTTCAATTTGTTGCCTGTGGACGATAGAAGGTGCAAGCTTGTCCGCTTTTAAGAGTGGAGATTCCAGTTCACCCCAAACAATGATTTGCCACACATATCTCCAACTTTCACACATCTGCTTTTCCTTTGCCGTACAATATCAATATTACAATATCAACTGGACATCAACTGGACATTGACATACATATAGGCTCCTTTCCAGGCTGTTAAACATTTTTTTTTACTATCCACATCTACTGACAAAGACTTTTTCCCCAGTGAATGAATGTATGAATAAATTGCTTTAATTTTGAATTTAATACCTGTTTCAGGTGAAAGAAAAAATTGATCTGCCTTTGCCCAGTCTAAGCCAGTTTACCCAGTCCATGCCATACCATTTTATGGTAGAGCTCACATTATTAGTCTTCCTTGCTCTCACAATATGACTAATATAAGTAATGTACTATATACATCCATATTAAGCTGGAGTGAGAGGGAAATATCTTTTCGTCTGCATCAGATTTTTTTTTTATTCAAGAAACTAGCTAGAAATTGGAATTGAATCTTCATTAAGCAAAGCAAGCAAAAAGCTGGCTGGCTATCCTATTCATGAAAAGGAAGTGACATGCCACTGTGGGCTGATGAAGTGGGCACGAATGTGCTTACAATGTATGTCCTCTGCCAGAGGATGTTTGTTGTCTACGCCATGGCATACAGGATGTCCAATCAAAACAATCTTCAACTTGCAGTCTGACTCAGCTAGACCAGTTCACAGGAAATGGTTCTTCTTGTTGGGAGGAATTGATTGTATTTCTTCTCTTCAGAAATCGATACAAAGCAATAGAGAAACTCTGCAATGTCTCTCCTTTGAACATGTGCAAAAAGAACTAGTCATACACAGTAATAATGGTACCGTTTACAAACTGCATAAATAGCACATAGAAATACATAGAGATAGGGTAAGAGAGAGAAAGAGAAAGAGAAAGAGAGAGAGACAGACAGGGATAGAGATAGAGAGAGAGAGAGAGAGAGAGAGAGAGAGAGAGAGAGAGAGAGAGAAAGAAAGAGAATAAGAAAGAAGTATTGAATAAACTGTGTCTACTCCCACTTAAATAACCATAACATATTTTTCTTTTTAAAGTACTTACGAGATAAAGCTGGTCACTGATAGGACAGTTTCACAAAATAATCCAGCAATTAGTAGCAAGAATGTTATATACTCACTGGCTGCACTATCGTCCTTGCCAAAGAGTCCCTCCTCAACCTCCGAATAGACGTTGGCCACAGAGGCTCCTGCGCTGTTCTTTAGACAGAGCTTCTTCCAGACTTCTTTACGCACCTTTCATCACAAAGACATAAAAAAACAGTTTGCTCATCTTTCATTTTTCACTTCTTCTGGATGATGAGAATATTCCTACAATAAGCCAGAGAAAAAAATACAGGCGGGGCTTGAGCCGATCAAGCCCCTTCAAATATAATAAAGAGACCCCCTACATGACAAAAGAGCCCCTGCGAAAATGTACATGTACTTCCTCATAGGGTCAAGTAAATTTAAATCTTCACTATGAGTTTGAGCCACAGAATTAAAGAGATTATTCACCCGAAATTATGTTGGTTTCAATAAAAGGAGACATGTGAAAGAAACATATAAGTGAAGGTTTGATGAAAATTAGTCAAAGGAAAAGAAAGTTATTTAAGTTGATCCCGTATGTTGTGTACAAAATAATTCCATAAATTATTCCACAACATAAATTATTCCACAACAGAATTATTTTTTTTTCGTACAGGCATGTGTGTAAAAACATATATCATGTATCAAATGCACAAGTAAAAGGATGCATATCTTTTTGAGAAAATGCCCCTTTTTGAGGGGAAAAGAATGTCCACAACATATGGGAGAGCACCTTGCATGTGACATCACAAAATAAAAAAATTGCAATTCAATAACTTTCTTTTCCTTTGACCAATTTTCGTCAAACCTTCCCTAATAGGCATGTGTCTCCTTTCATTAAAACCAAAATAATTTCAGGGTGATCTATCCCTTTAACTTGGGCTGTGTTGTTCAGATGAGTCCTTAATGTTTGGAGCAGCTAATTTGATATGCATGATATCTACTCACATTGAAGGAGAGTAGTATTTTCATTGTTTAACTTACATATTGACAATTATATGTTGGCCAGTGTAGGTGCTCCTGTTACAAAGAAAGTCTAAGGGATTTCTGTGTCTCGCTTGTGCCAAAATGCATCAGTGGGGGTTACAAGGTTTACGCTCTCACCTCGTGTTCCGTCTCCATGGCCCACCGCTCTTTGCGGATGACCTTCTTGAGTTTCTTGAGGTCAGCTGGGATGTCGTCCGGCGAGTGCTGGGGCGTGGTCTTGCCAGATCCCGCACCGTGCACCGTCTGTACCATGTCGTGATCCACCCACAGCATCAGCGACCGCCGCTTGCTCTCGTCCGCTGCGTTACCCCCTCGCTTGACCCTCCTCTCCACTGGCAGCTCCGCCACTGCGTCCTTCTCCTCAGCCACGGCTGCCGCCTGTGAAGGGGCTTGTCCATCTGCGGCTGTCTCGCCGTCCTTGGGCACGTCGCGGACGGTGACCGAGACCGAGACGGTGGGGACATCAATCTTGACGGCTGGTTCCGGCGGCGTCTCTTGCTCCGCCTCGGCCTCGTCTGGCTGTGTGTGATCACCATTAGTAACTGCCTCCTCTACAATGCAGCAGTCACAATTCAGTGAAAACCATAGAAAATGGAATTAATACAAGATATTCGTTAACCTGGCCGCCGTCTTAAAAAGAGCTCCGATCAATTTCAACTCTTCAAAAGACAGGGCCCTGGATGGGGAAGAATATGTAATTCATTACTCACTGTGGGTAAACAGTCACAAGTTAGTAGGAAGGACAAGGGGATGAACAAGATATTTGTGAGCCTAGGTGAGAAAGAACTAATTTTTTGATACAAACTAAGGAGATTTGTAATGCCCACCCCACCCCCTCCCCCACAAGGGGATGAACAAGATATTTGTGAGCCTAGGTGAGAAAGAACTAATTTTTTAATACAAACTAAGGAGATTTGTAATGCCCACCCCACCCCCCCCCCCCCCCCATCCCAAAAAAGGAAGAAGGAAAAAAAAGAAAAAAATTAAGTCCTTTTTAATTCTCACTATTTTAGTTTACATGAATAAATGTATCCTACCTGATAACTTTCTTTTTTTACTAATTACAAACCTGTACATTTGATTGTATTATAATCTTCCAGCATCATGTCATTCTACCAGTACAGTAATACAAGCATGAAATCAAATCAATCCCAATTGAATGAGGATTTTTGTTATGCTATACACTCGATATACATTATTTTGGGAAATTCACACCTGATCACTTTTCATGTGTAGTTAAATCTGCAGTCAGTGAAATCCTGAACAGGCATAGGACAACACATTCATTTATGACTCAACTTGGTATTCATTTGCAAAACCTTTCTCAACCTTTTCTTTAGACTGTGTATTTACTTTAAAACCTTATTCAAAACTGAATATAATGGAACACACCATTAAGTCCTTAGTTCATAGAAAATGAATCATACGTATGTTTGTGTGTAAGTATGTCTTTGTGTGTGCACAATTAAATGGGAATATATATACGTGGAGACCTTGAGAGAGAGGAGGCAAGGGGGGGGGGGGGGGGGGGTCGCCCAGTCAATTAAAAGTGTCTGGGCTGGTATTATCACCCTGACCAATTACACATGCTCAATTATGTGCAATTACAGGTATACCCCCCTCTCACAATTAAAGCTCCAATCATAGAACAGGCACAACAGAGAAATGAGCAGTCTAGAGACAGGAAATTCAACTGATTGCCACCGCCTGTATTCATTTATGCTAGATTACTTAGAAAATACTGAGCATAATTTATGAGCTGCTATCTATCTTGCACTTTGCGTATTTATAACCTCCAAGCAAAGTTCACACATTAGTTTTCACCTGTAAAAGTCGGTACTCTGCAACTTAATTCCCATCCGAGAAAGTACACATGTATACACATACATGTATGTACATGTATATTAGTCATACTAGATGCACTTTTTTAAAGCATAAAAGAACAATCATACACAACTTGAAGTCAGCTAGCATTTATCTACCCTACATCACATATGTGCAGGTGCAAGCACTTGCTGCACAAACATCATTTGAATACATGGTGGGCAGAAGTGCAGCCATCCAAAATACAGATTTCCATCTACATGTAAACCCTCTTGTACATTGTACAGGAGATGAGTCATCAAAGAAATTCACCTTTTATCTACCTTTGCTTAATATCATATTCATGCACGCTCACGTGTGTGGTGGCGTGTGGTCAGGCTCGGACTAACCTGACTAATGCTGTTAGTGTATCTACACCTGCTTTAAATCTTTATATGCCAGCATAGCTGCATATTTGCATATAAGTAATGCACACAAATCGCAAAGAGTAGCATTTTGCCTGGTACACAAAGGATTAATGGCACAATATGCCAATAGCTCATGCACATGTGCATCACACTTGATGTTGACTCATTTAATGCCAAGCAACGTGCTACTAGGATTTTCATGCATTACTGTGCAAAACTGCAACCGAAGCCTGTGAAGACTTAATGACAGACTTTGGAGATAAATACTGGCAGACTGTAAATAATAATCTCCCTCAGAGACAGGTGATATAATTCCCATGGTTAAATGATACATGTATGTACACAAGGTAAGAGATAAACATATTTTTAAATTCCTGTGGAATTTTCCATACATGTGTCCCTATGTTTAGCAAAAGGTCAGCAAGGAAGCCTATGAAGCAAAATGTATTCGCTGCAGAGCTCTTTATCTTATACTAAGAACTAACAATACCTTTTCAAGGTACACCAAAAAAAAAAGATTTTGTTATATTTTCTATTAATACTATTGTAATGATATATCATATCATATATCATATCATTCATCAGTATTATTCATGGTTGATCAAAACTGTCTTTGCAACTGAATTTTAACAATCATTACACCAATATCCTTTAATTTTTATGTAGACTAGTATCAAAAATTATTACTACAATTCAATCAAAAAGAGTACAATTCATGATAAAATGTTAGATTTTTTAAATACATTATTCATAAGTTAATGCTTTACAAGTTTCAATATAACGCTTAACATAATGGACAGATTAAATTAAATACAGTTTCAAACAGCTTGATTGCTTCTTATCTTCAAATCCGCTTATCTTTCTGTGATAATGGAATCCTATCTTATCTCAAGTTTGCGTAATTGTTTTGAAATGCTACAAGCAAGTACAATGAACTACAAACATTACAGGTTGTAATCACATCGTAACGCTTCAATATTCTTAAACAAAGGGGAAAGACATTGAATAAAGATTGATTGCAGTAAATGACACAGATAAATAAGACATAAAAATCACAATGCATGAACCCGAACATATTACACGAACAGTACACATTTTAAAAGTCACTGTAACATAAAAACATGGCTTTGCATAAAATACATATATTAATGTGGGGGAAAATGGTGGGAGAACAAAAATCAACTGGCTCTGTTCCTCCTCTCTACCACATTTGGCAATAACAAAAATGTGAGGTTCCAAAGATGACATTAATAATCATATGCTCTCACAAAAATATTAAAAGAAAGAACAATTCCAACAAACTACAGCTGGCACATCTGATAAATATGTTATTCCCATCTCACCTGCCCTGAAAAATAAATCCTGAAGACATCATACCTGGAGGCAAACTCAAATCTATATTGGACAACTGTATCCAAAAGTTTTTGAGTCTAAGAATCTAAAAGAAGACGAATTTGAAATATAGAAGTGGGAAATAGTCCATTCATGCAATAAATCCTTTTGTATGTAAAAGGAACTGTATTTGATTACTTATAATCAACTAATATGTGATGTGATGAAAAAGAATGATGATGTGACTAAAGAACAGAATGAAAGATTACCATTGTCTGACGGTTTGCTTTCTGTCTCCTTCTCTAAGTTCTCTTCCTCCTGTTTTGAATCACCATCTTCATCTTCAACCCTTTTTTCACTTTTTTCCTCTTCACATCCACCTTCCTCCACTGAGACCTCCTCAGGCCCTTTGGTGGAAGCAGCGGGACTCTCAGAGACATCCTCTTTGGACAGCTCTTGTATTGGGTCTTTAGGAGATTCTTCTGGGGAATCTTGCTCAGGTTCAAGTTCAGATAGTTCGCAAGCTTCAGGAGGAGTTTGTTCTGCTTCAATGATTACGGTGGATTCTACAGGGGTTTCTAACTCAATATCTGCATCATCATCAATGTTTTCTTCCGCAACCTCAGGTATATCTTCAAGTTCGTCGGAATCTTCTGTAAGAAATAAGCCAACCGTTTCAGCAGATCCTGACCCAACGCTTGGACCATCACATGCCTCTTCACTGAAGTCAGAAGTTTCAATGGGAGCTTCAGACTGTTCTGCAACTACAGTTATTTCTACTGGTGCTGACTCGGTACCTGCAACATCATCAATGTTTTCGTGTGTGCCCTCAGCTAGTTCTACTTGGGGCTCATTGGGGGAAATTTCACTACCAAGACTATTGAAATTTTCCGTTTCTGCATTTATTTCTGCAAGAATAGCTTCAGGATCAATGTGCTCTTCATTCCCTGACTCAAGTTCAGAATCATCCAGGTGAAAACTTTGAGACTCTATTTCTAACTGGGCAAGGAGAGCAACAGGATCAATGGATGGTTTAGCATTTTCGGTGGGTTCTTCAAGAGAGGTTATGGTTTCAGGTATTTCTGAAGACTCTATGCAAGGTTCAGTAGGAGATTCAGTGGGTGTTAAGAGTTCTTTGGGAGATTCTGGCTGTTCAGGCGATTCTGTGATTTCAATAGTAGGTACACGTACTAATAGTTTTGTGGGTTTTGGTAGTTTGGAAGATTCTAATGGTTCAGCAGTAGGTTCTAGTGGATCACTGGGAGATTCTTGTGGTTCTGTCTGTTCTGAAGGTTCGGAATGATGATCTAATGGCTCAGTAGGAATCTCTGAGGGTTTGGTAAGAGGTTCTGTGGGTTTAGAAGGTGGTTCTGATGGCTCAGTAGTAGTAGGTTCTGATATTTCTGTGGGAGGTTCTGATGGTTCGGTAGGAGGTTCTACAGGAACTGGAGAAAGCTCTAGGGGTTCAGAAGATTCAATAGCAGGATCTGATAATTCAGGAGAAGCATGTGAAGATACAATGGTAGGTTCGGATAGAACAGAAGGTTCAGAGGGTGCAATAGTAGATTCAGAGGGTGCAGCGGGTGAGAGGGGAGGTTCATCTGGAAGGAGTGAGATAGGAAAAGAAAAGTGACGGTGTGCATTACCATTCAAAGTTTCAATGCAACAGTAACAGGGAGATTGCAAGGAGAACATTTACTGGCACTACAAAATACAAAGGATACTATAGTTTGTCTACACTACACAGTTAACATTTCAGAATTGTATGGCCCATTACTCACGATGATAAAGCCTCAATGATGAATTCATGCAGATACATATAACATGCAGCACACAAATCTTTAACAATATGATTGGTACAGTGTGTACATTCTGCACAAAATTATCTTTTCCAAATACATTAATCACATTTTATGTGTGGTTGAGGGGATAACAGCGAATTGTGTGGTTCTATTTAAATCCATATTATTAGCATTGTGTATAATAAACATCAGTTTTTATGATGAAAAAAAAGGCAAAAAATCTACTTTCATTTCCATTTTTTGTTAGTGTCACATCTGAATGCATTATCAGGACATTTCCAGAATGCTGACCAGACTTGAATGTATATTTACAATCTTTCAAAATCGTTTAAAGGTTCAAGCACTTTTGGCACCATTTCATGATGCTCATAACAATGATTCCACTATTCATTCATGAACAAAGCCCGAAAGTGATGACATGTGAACACTGTGGTAGATGTGGCATGCAACGAAGGTCATGTTTGTCAGTTAGCTAATGAGCATTACATGCAGGCAGGAAAGCAGGAAGGTGAGAGGAAATATAGGGCAGGAGCAGGAAGTTGTTATGCTTACAGAGGGTACATATTGCTCCATTGATTCCCATGAACTGAAATGCCATTATCCTTTACTGAACAGCATTGGAGTGTACACATACAGTGGTGGGAGTATTGGGTTAGTGCAGGGGTCCCTAGATCAGTCAGAAGTGTCAGAAGTATGACATCGTGGTAGTTTTAGGTTCAATGCTGTCACCGTCAAAATTCATGAATTTGTAAATTCTAGATGTAAAATGCTACCGAGCAGCAAATCTGCTCTCATGACACAGATTGTAAAGACAGTAGAGGGTATAATAAACTGTAACAACATGAAATCCACCTCAGCACCAATTTCAAATCTACCTCCACCAAAAAAGAGTAATCATGGAGAAAGAGTAATGTAATCTCAGCCCTCATACAAAACTAAATAGTCCACCTTAGAACTAGGATAAAAATCCCCAAAGCCCAGGATATGATTTTCAGTAAAACCGCATCACCAAGAATTATAATTAACATGTCCAGGTAATCACTCATCATGGCAGGAACATTCAGGGTGTATGTAAAAAGGAAATCTATGTTTTCAGACAAATTACTCCATAATGCACCTTTTTTAAAGAAAAAAAATATGCACACATCATTGGTTATCTCATTATATCTTCGGTCATGACACCATGAACATGATGAAAGCATTGTGCAGGGTCATATGCAGTCAATCACAGGTCATCCTGAGGATGGTTGTCATATTGGGAATGCAATTGTTTTTACAAAAGGCAGGACATGTGTTATGTAATACATACACTTCCTCAAGCACATCCATTATTCATTCCTGCAGTAAATGAAACAAATTCATAAACATTGTTTCCAGTTGATCAGTTTGCATCGCCAATCAGAAAAATAAGCCTGACTACATGTACACAGCTCACAACAAAGCACAGGGTGTATCTCGTATCGAAATGGAAGTCTAAAGTAAGGTCAGAGTACAGGGTATATCTAAACCAAATGGAAGTCTTAAGGAAGGTCAAAGCACAGGGCATATGGAATCGTCTAGAGGAAGGTCAGAGTATAGGATATATACCTCTAAACAAAATAGAAGTCTAAAGCAAGGTGGGAAGGATATATATCTCTTAAAAAAATAGAAGTCTAAAGCAAGGTCACAGTACAGGGAATATCTAGTAACCAAGTGGAAGTTTAAAACAAGTTCAGAGTACAGGGTATATCTCGTAACCAAATGGATGTCTGAAGGTAGGTCTAAGCACAGGATGTATCTCTTAACCACATGAAAGTCTAAAGCAAGGTCAAAGTACAGGGTATATCTCTGAACCAAATGGAAGTCTAAAGGAAGGTCAGAGGAGAGGGTTAAAATCTGAACCAAATGGAGGTCAAAAGGAAGATCAGGGTACAGGGTTTATCTCTGAACCAAATGGAAGTCTAAAGGAAGGTCAGAGGTGAAGGTTTAAATCTGAACCAAATGGAAGGCAAAAGGAAGGTCCGAAAACAGGGTAAATATCTCTGAACCAAATGGAAGTCTAAACCAAGGCCAAAGTACAAGGTATTGAATGGAAGTCTAGAGGAAGGTCAGAGTACAGGCTACATGTCTCTTAACCAAATGGAAGTCTAAAGTACAGAGTACAGGGCATATCTCAACCAAATGGAAGTCTAAAACAAAGTCAGAGCACATCTCTGAACTGAATGGAAGAGAACAAGGAGGGGCAGCTTCAAACCTTAATACAACAGTAGGTTCGTCTTTATTAGCCCGATCAGACGAAATAGCGAGCTAGTTTGCTGATCCGGGGAACAAGCCTGAAGTTGCAATCGTGTCTTCATTAGCTCGAAACTCGGGATACATAAAGTATCCTGATGTTCGCATATACGCTGTGTGTGACGGGAAAAGGCTACGACTGCATGGCTTCGGTTGTGAGCTCACATTCACACACGTATAAAAACCTAACGTAAACAATGGTCAGAGCAAAACATCTATCTCAGCTTTTCAAATCATTATGAAAGAGAACCCCGAAGGTCTCTTCAACGAGGAATGGCTTAAACGTAATGTAGCCCTTCTGCAAAAATAAAATCGTGGTAATACCACAGAAAATGGAATTAAATACTATCTTTCACAAATAAATGGGATCTGATTATACGCTGAAGTATGTTGACCGTTAGATTTTGAGTCGAAATTTGGATGGGTCATCCTAAACAGTGTGGTTTCCATAGCCTACAGATGCAAGACCACGGTAGCGCTTGTCACATCTGTTGGCATCGAATAGAGCTGTTAAAGCGAAAAGTACACCAGCTCATACCGTTAGCACTGTGAGGTTCTGTATTTGTTGGCCTGACAAAACCAGAGCACATAGATATCCACTGTCTTTCCGATGAGATTGACTTATTGACATATTTGTGCTGTTCTCAGGTGGATGAACTTTCAGTGCATGTGTCATTCATGTATGCTGTACCATACTCCAAATGTTATGCTGGTAATAAAATACATTCTATGATTGAAGACTGCGGTCATTATGAAACGGAGTGATTCAAACGAAAACAAGGTTGGTTTGTAACGCTTCCTGAAAATGACAGTTGAGTTATGACATTTCAATTTCATGTTTTTGTTAGGGTATACTGCTGATTCACGTTGAGTTTCATGACTTTTGCAAATGGGCCACACTACATTTAAGGATGTCTAAAAAACTTCCTTCCATGAAATTACAAATGGACAGCAATTGTTTATCCAAACAAACTGTTCGGCTGCCACAAACAGACCTGCCTTTGCCAATAGCCAGAACTCCACACTAACTTTTTACAAGGGGGGCGGGGGGGGGGGGGGGGGGGGGGGGCTGGACATTCTTTTCAGGGTTTTGTGTATGGGGCCCCTCTATAATTATGTAGATTTCAAGGATCTTGACTTCTAATTCGGGCTCTTGTATGGAGTGGGCACCTACTAGTGTCCAGCCCTGCAATATTCCATTCCTAGAACAAATTGGCCATGTTCAATCATGCATAGATTTTTACCTCCCAAGAATTATTACTTATTACTTATATAGCGCTTTTCCCATAAGGCCCAAAGTGCTTACAATGAAATAATGAAAGAAGAAGTATTCCAACGATGTGGACAGTCAATTCATGACAAAGATAATCTAAAGAAGGCAGCAATTTACCTAAAAGTGGGTTGCCTTTGTTTCAGGGACACCCTGTATAGTTCTGCACATGTTCTTGATATATTTCAAGATACTTTGTGTGGATTTGATCGATAATCACGGACCTTTATATGAGAGGGTATGCAAGTTTTTAAGTTTTATGACACACTTTCCATTTTAAAATGTGCTTATCACTGGCAGGGAGCAACATTTTTTAAACATTAGGAATCACTTTCCATTAAAAATGTGCCCATTATTAGCGGCAGTGAAATTTTTCCATACACCAGCTGATTCCTGAGCCAAATATGCAAATGTTAGATTAAGAAAGGTATACAAAATTAGTTTTGCAACTATGTTGAGTTTGGACTAGTATTAATCCACAAGAAAATCATTAATTTTTGGTTATACTAATGGGGGACCTGGAAAGACCTCTCCTTCCTCTGTAATACTTTTGATGAGTTAAAATGAAGACTTCGGAATTAATTGATAAAATGAAAAATGCTTGATTTGGAATACATTGTGTGTCATTCTTTGAAGACAAACTGAGCGAATTTCCAGCCTTAAATTGTTAATAAGAAAGGTACACCCTTGAGGATAATTTCTTTCAGATGGTAGGTGTTGTAAATACAACAGTCTCTTGCCTCCTCATTAGAATAAGAACATCTCCCAAAATATATGAACTACCCCCACAATCCACAAACTGTTAAAATACTTACAACTTGAGGAATCTAAAGTATCATATTGCCCACATAACTGAAGACCTGTGTGTATTTCTAAGATGTTAGAGAAAAAAACTCAAACATGGCAAAGATTCTTGCAAAACTGGTTAAGGGTAGATAAATCTTTCTTTTTTTGGAAACTTAATAGCAAAAATGACTGCTACATGTCAGGAATATTTCATTGGTTTAAAGCTAGGAGCGTAAGTGTATGCAATAAAGAACTTCATGCGGAGTCAGAATACCCATACTTGATTCATTATTGTTCATAATTACATAATAAGCAATATGATACATCAATGGGCAAAAGGTCAGACTAAGCACAAGCTTATGCCCTGTCAGTTGCCACACCAACTTTATTATTGCCACAATCTTTATCCCTCCATGCACAGATTTAACTGATTTCATATAAAGAGTGTATAGACTGTTTAGAGCCTGATTTGCTACAGATGTTTAATAATGAAGCATATTCTTGTTTGGGGTTATGCAGAGAAAGATAATATCATACTGGTATCCTCAAATACCCTGAATACCCTAAATAGTTCCTCCTATCAAAAGAGCATCAACAATGTTTCGAATTGGCTCCCTAATTTATGCAATTACAGACTATATTATGATTATGGCTTTTTTCGCTTTCTTTTTGTTGAAATAAAATACAAAAAACCTATACATTTCTGGTAACCCCCAAACTCAGTACTCTGTTCCACTTAGGATGCAATTTATTTTTTGTCAAAATGTAATCAAATTGGATGAATACCTTTTGAGTTTCAATACATTTTTTACTGAAAAAAACATTTGGGTAAATGAAAGTTTAAAGTTATTAAGTATCTCACCAAAATTAAACAAAAACATCCTTAAAATTTATTTTGTTGTGCTTACATAACCTTTACTGCTGGACAGGGATTTTTGCTTTCACTAACTAAGTTTTTCATTGGATAAAAAGAAAAAATAATGATTACATAAATAATGGAGGACATATTTGCCCGACTTTGCAATGGGTGCCAGCAACCAACTCACTGTGTTTATAAAGTTCTGTGTGTGTATGAATACTACATGGTCATCATGAATATCTAAGAATTGAACAATTTTTGTGTATTGATTTCAGGTTCCCCATTTGTCCAACAACTTGTGTTATATTCAAATGTACATTCAATTTTGTGGGGTTTTTTTGTGAAAATTAAAAGGTGTATCAGTAAGGAAGTGCTCAAGTTTCCAAATAAAAAGCTGTCCTTATAAATACATGTTAATATCAATTGTGCTTCACTACATGTACATTGTAAATGCTTCAATTGATCCAGCTTATTCAACAGGGTGTGTTGTATCAAATATATTCCTCATCACAGGATCTGTGACTTAATGTACCTGATGTTTCCTTTAGATTTCAACCTCAATATTTCTTACAAGACAAATCGATAAAATTGTGAAAGATGCAGCCTGGCGATATACAACAATAGCAGCATATACAGAAAAGCAGCAAATTACAGCATAATTACTCATAGAGCAGCATGATTTAAGAAGTACAGCATAAAGCTGAAGTACCTTATATGTACAGTATTTCAGTTACAGTACTTGCCACATAATACAAACACATTCCTAATGACCTAACAATGCAAATGATGCTACCTCTGTATCGTACGACAAGTTACAATGAGTTTCGTGCATTTGCTCCATCAATTGCAACTGTTTCAACAGGGGATTCTAAATGATTACCTCCCACTTCATCATCATGACTCTCCTCCATGGATGCATGTGATTCTCTTGCTGTAGGGGCTGCTTCCGTAAAGAAGGCACCAAACATTGCGTTGGATCCCCTCCTCACCCTGGGGCCTACATATTCTGTTCGCTCAGGAGTTTTAATTGGTTCTTCAAAATGCTCTGATTGATTATCAGAAGATTCATCATCTGATTCAGATGCATCTTCTGCTACCTTAGATCCTACAGTAAAGAAGGCACCAAACATTGCATTGGATCCTCTCCTAACTCTGGGACCTGCATATTCAGTTTGGTCAGGAGCTTCACTTAGTTCTTGTGAATGTTCTGACTGATGATCTGAGGATTCTTCATCAGATTCGGGTGGATCTTCAACTACCGGAGGTCCTACGGTAAAAAATGAGCCAAACATGATATTAGAGCCTCTCCTGACCCTAGGACCTGCATATTCAGGTTGGTCAAGAGTTTCACTTGGTTCTTCTGAGGGCTCAGACTGATGTTCAGAAGATGATTCTTCTGATTCAGGTGGATCTTCTGTAACTTTAGGTCCTACAGTAAAGAAGGAACCAAACATGGCATTAGATCCTCTCCTGACCCTGGGACCTGCATATTCAGACTGCTCACAGGTTTCACTTGGTTCTTCTGAAGGTTCTGATTGATGATCTGACATGTCATAATCCGATTCTGATGAATCTTCTGTAACCTTTGGTCCTTCAGTAAAGAAGGCACCAAACATGGCATTAGACCCTCTCCTGATCGTGGGACCAGTATATTCAGTTTGTTCAGGAGCTTCACTTGATTCTTCAGAAGATTCTGACTGATCATCTGATGTATCATCTGAAGTATCATCAACTGATTCAGATTTATCTTTGGTCACATCTACCTTAGAAACTTCTGTGAAGAAGGCACCAAACATGGCATTGGATCCTCGTCTAACTGTGGGACCTGCATATTCAGTTTGGATGGGAGCTTCACTTGGTTCTTCAGAAGATTCTGACTGATTATCTGAAGATTCATCATCAAATTCAGGTGGATCTTCTGCTACCTTGGATCCTTCTGTAAAGAAGGCACCAAACATAGCATTGGATCCTCTCCTGACCCTGGGACCTGCATATTCAGGTTGGTCAAGAACTTCACTTGGTTCTTCTGAGGGCTCTGACTGATGATCGGAAGAAGATTCTTCTGATTCAGGTGGATCTTCCGATTCTTTAGGTCCTACGGTAAAGAAGGAGCCAAACATAACATTAGAACCCCTCCTTACCCTTGGTCCTACATATTCAGTTTGGTCAGGAGCTTCACTTGGTTCTTCTGGAGGTTCTGATTGATGATCTGATGTATCATCATCAGATTCGGGTGGATCTTCTGTAGCCTTGGATCCTACAGTAAAAAAGGCACCAAACATGGCATTGGATCCCCTCCTGACCCTGGGACCTGCATATTCAGGGTGGTCAGTAGGTTCACTTGGTTCTTCTGAAGGCTCTGATTGATGATCTGACTCATCATTATCAGAATCAGATGGATCTTTAACTTCCTTGGATCGTTCAGTAAAGAAGGCACCAAACATGACATTAGATCCTCTCCTGACCCTTGGACCTACATAGTCAGTTTGCTCAGGAGCTTCACTTGGTTCTTCTGAAGGTTCTGATTGATGATCTGATGTATCATCATCAGATTCGGGTGGATCTTCTGTAACCTTGGATCCTACAGTAAAAAAGGCACCAAACATGGCATTGGATCCCCTCCTGACCCTGGGACCTGCATATTCTGGGTGGTCAGTAGGTTCACTTGGTTCTTCTGAAGGCTCTGATTGATGATCTGACTCATCATTATCAGAATCAGATGGATCTTTAACTACCTTGGATCCTTCAGTAAAGAAGGCACCAAACATGACATTAGATCCTCTCCTGACCCTTGGACCTACATAGTCAGTTTGTTCAGGAGCTTCACTTGGTTCTTCTGAAGGTTCTGATTGATGATCTGATGTATCATCATCTGATTCTGGTGGATCTTCTGTAACCTTGGATCCTACAGTAAAAAAGGCCCCAAACATGGCATTGGATCCCCTCCTGACCCTGGGACCTGCATATTCAGGGTGATCAGTAGCTTCACTCGCTTCTTCTGAGGGCCCTGACTGATGATCGGAAGCATCATCATCACTTTCAGGAGGTTCTTCTGTAGCCTTGGATCCTTCTGTGAAGAAGGCACCAAACATGGCATTAGATCCTCTCCTGACCCTGGGACCTGCATAATCAGAGCGGTCAGGAGCTACATTTGGTTCTTCAGAAGGTTCTGACAGATGATCAGAAACATCATCGTCACTTTCAGGTGGTTCTTCTGTGACCGTGGATCCTTCTGTAAAGAAGGCACCAAACATGGCATTAGATCCTCTCCTCACCCTCGGACCTGAATAATCAGGGCAGTCAGGAGCTACATTTGGTTCTTCAGAGGGTTCTGACTGATGACCAGATGATTCATCATCAGATTCGGATGGATCTTCCTCTACCTTAGAACCTACAGTAAAGAAGGCACCAAACATGGCATTGGATCCCCTCCTGACTCTGGGACCCGCATATTCTGTTTGGTCAGGAGCTTCACTCACTTCTTCTGAGTGCTCTGACTGATGATCGGAAGCATCATCATCACTTTCAGGTGGATCTTCTGTAACCTTGGATGCTTCTGTAAAGAATGCACCAAACATGGCATTCGATCCTCTCCTGACCCTGGGACCTGCATAATCAGGGCGGTCAGGAGCTTCACTTGGTTCTTCTGAAGGTTCTGACTGATGATCTGAAGATTCATCACTTTCAGCTGGATCTTCTGCTACCTTAGATCCTACAGTAAAGAAGGCACCAAACATGGCATTAGACCCCCTCCTGACTCTGGGACCTGTATATTCAGTTTGATCAGGGGCTTCACTTGGGTCTTCGGATGATTCTGACTTGTGGTCTGAAGCTTCATCACTAACAGGTGGATCTTCAGCTACCTGAGATCCTACAGTAAAGAAGGCCCCAAACATAGCATTGGATCCCCTCCTTACCCTGGGACCTGCATATTCAGGGTGGTCAGGAACTTCATTTGGTTCTCCTGATGGTTCAGATTGATGATCAGAAGCATCATCATCACTTTCAGGTGGATCTTCTGTAATGTTGGATCCTTCGGTAAAGAAGGCCCCAAACATAGCATTAGATCCTCTCCTGACCCTGGGACCTGCATATTCGTCATTGTCTTGAGTTTCACTTTGTTCTTTAGAAGGCTCTGATTGCTGACCTGAAGCATCTTCATCCGATTCAGGTGAATCTTCTTTTACCTTGGATCCTTCCGTAAAGAAGGTACCGAACATTGCAGCAGACCCTCTCCTAACCCTAACAACAGGCTCAGGAGGTTCTATATCATGATCATCTTCTTCTTTTATTTCAGGCTGTTTATCAAAGGTGGGGCCAAACATTGCGGGAGATGCCCTCCGCTTTGGATCTGGTTTCTTGCGTTTACTTTTCTTCTTTTTTGATTTTGACTTTTCTTTAGAACCACTTTTACTGGATTGTTGCTCTGAATCATCCTTATTATGGCTCGGGGTCACCACAATGGCGGGAGGTGGAATCGGGGAGCTCTGCTTTGTACTTTTAGGTGGTTCTGCAGAAGGTCTAGGAGGAAGTTCTGATGGTACAGTGGGGTGTTCTTGGGTTGCTACAGGAAGTTGAGAGGGTGCAGAGGGTTCAAAATTAAGGTCTGGGGTTTTAATAGAGGGTTCTGAGGATTCAGTAGAATATTGTGAAGGTGCAATGGGAGGTTCTGAAAGTGCAGTAGAAGGTTCAGATGGTGCATTGGGAGGTTGAGAAGGTGCAACAGGAAGTTCAGAAGATTCTGAGACAAGGGATACATCATCTGAAAGGGGTAAAATACAGAGAGAAATGGACAGTAAACATTAGCATACACATTACTAAGATAGAGTGACATAACAATTACATCCATGAACAAGAAGCAGTAGACGTTTTCCTCACCATAGCCAGTACAACAAAAGCCTTCACTTTGAAACTTCAAGTGTTACAAAGTGAAAGTTCTGAGAAATCTCTTTCAAGAAGCCCTAATATACATTACTTAAACTATGATCTTGGTTCAGATAGGCTAGTTTAAGTGCCAGATCAAAACTCAGCATAGAAGTCTCCCCAATTTAAATGCATATCATTCAATCATGCATATCATTTCCTCATTCAAAAACTCAAGACTAAATGTCACTTGGTCGTAGACATGAAACAATTACTTGTCACTGTAGTTACATCAGCTCCATGTGGCATGAATCAAAGCATTAAAAAGCATGAATCGTGTGAATCGTGAATGATGTAGAAGGAAGGTTCAGTTTGGTGCTCTGCTGATGATCATCACACACTGGCAGATCAGGAGGAATGAAAGGAGGAAGTACTGGACATCAGCAGGAAGTTATCATCGGGGCTACTATACCATGATTTCTTAAATGCAGAACCAGCTGGCTCCTTGCATGTACATGTATTAACCGAGAGTAAAGCGACTCTGGAAGCATTACACGAGACTGGTAGTAAGGTGGCATGTGACATCGCATGGGAGTTCGAGGAAGCAAAATACATTAATAAGTTTGAATCATGTGGACGAATCATTAGCAGAGTTGTTAATAGCTGATAAATATAGAGATATAGAGGAATTGTCAGATACAGTGTACATGTATGTAGATGAACTTGTGATGATATGATATGCTATCACAACGTTAACTTTTAACACGATATCATGCTCACAGACAAGTGGAGGGTGACACCCCTCGTAAATGAATGTGTTCAGAGACCATACTTCCACTGTTAAAGTTCATACTTTTTTTCTTATTAGATATTTCACAATCAAAATTGTGAATTATCAACATCACTGCAGCCCATTTGCAAAGTCATGAAACTTTACATGAATCAACAGTATGCCATAATGTCATGGCTCCACTAATAACAGGAACACAAACAAGCCAACCTTGTTTTTGTTTGAATCCCCCACATATGAAGCGACTGTAGTCTACATTCATACCCCATATTTTATTTGCAGCATAACTTTTAGAGTCTGGTACAGTACAGCGTTATCAATTGGCATGAGCACTGAGAATTCAGCCACCTGAGAATAACACAACCATGTCCTCTACTAAATTGTAGCTCCACTTGTGTTCTGATTTTTGAAGCAAAACTTACAGTTTGGATAGACTATGAATATTTTCTGATTTTGTCAGCCCAGCAAATACAAAACCTGAGTTAGCCCAGTCAGCAAGCTCACTCTAACACTTCACTTTGTGGCAGAGAGCTGCAATAAGCGCTTCTAGGAGCCTCTGACTTTTGGACAACTCAGCATCTACCAGAGCACTACATACCAGGGCACCACATGACTGCACCACAGAAGTTTATTAGCCCTTATTTCTTCATGATTTTTAACAAGTTGATATCATTTCAGACCTCTCCTTTCTTTATATTGCCATAGCAAGAAGTCAAGTACAGCTGTACATCATCTCAGTCCACTCCAAATGCTATGCACATCAGGTCTTCCTTGCTCAAAAAAAAAATCATCCCTGTATGCCATGCCTTTCATACCCATGCAACATAAACTAAGCCCTACACTTTCCGAGGTAGTTTTATAGACATTTATAAGGGAAGGGGAAAGTTCGCAGAACTATTTCCATGCACTGCTGACCTGAATCCTTGGAGTCACTTGGAGATCTTGAACACCTTCTCTAGCAGCGAATACACGTATGCTAACATGTCACTCACTCAGATGCAAACTTAGCTGACAAAAAGTACCACATGTATGCAAACTTGCTTAACGGCATACATACACTGTACATGCACATGTACATCTATTAAGCAATTGCATTGTGCAAATCAGTCCTTTCTGTGCATGAACCACATGCAAAAAAAAACAATTCTTGGAAAAGCCCTACTACAACTGCTGGGAAGGAATTTATATTTCTCAGCAGAGACATGTCTAGATTTTCAACAGAGATGGAACTACCATCACATTTCTGGACAGTAAGTCTCAAGAACAAAGCTGTGGATATGATATTCCTTGAAGTAGGAGTGCTTGCATTTATAATGGGGATGTCATGTAAAGCTCAGTTTTATGCTTTAATCCTAAAAAGGACTGTGGAACATATTTTAATGAACAGAGAGCAAATAAAAGTAACAAGCAAAATACATGTGTGGGAGTGCTCTTAAAAGATTAAAAAAAAAAAGCATTTAAACCTTTAATATCCCATCCTTCCAAAATCATACAGGGTGTGTAGGTAGCAGTATCAAGACCAAAATTCTATGTATTCCACCTAACTAAACCATAGAAGAACAGAACGAATATTTATTATTATTCCTGCAATGTAACAATACATGTTTACCCATAGATCAATGAATATCAATTTATTTCATGAGAACTTCCTCTTTGTGGGAAATGTGGATTATACAACAAGGACAGAGTCCACACGAAGTACAAAAAGATTATACCTGTAGCCTGATCAGGCATGACAGAAGCATTAATGCACGATAGCGTATTCCCACAGATCTAAAGCATGCGTAACAACGTCAAAGTACGATATTAACTTCACTGTTTAACATTGCCAATGAGAATCAAGTCATACTGAACTACACAAAGAGAACATTCACATGCTTACAGGTATACAGTAGATGATTTTACTACTAAGTATCTTGCAAGTGTTCTGAAGTTAAGTACTTTGTACTATACAGCACATATTCCTGACTTAAACCATAATTCTAAAAGACTAAACATATTTCAACTTTTTTAACACAGTACAAACATGTGTTCAAGATGCTATTGTGTTATTTGTAGTTCAACTACAACATTAACTGCCATTTTGATCTTGCTTGCTTTTCACATGTACAGCTCTCCTGTGTTAAAATTGCATTAATCAAAGAATTCTTTGCTGCTTGTAATGCATCAGAAAATACATGTATGCAGAGCATGCATCTAGCAATCTTATCTTTATTTTGCTTAGGACAATTAATACATGGTTGACATTGCATTTTTAAGTAATTACATACAAGGAAGCATTCTGTAAAGAGGTGATCAGAATTGGTATCATCCCCACATTTCCAGGTTACACACTGGACTGCTAAATTTGACACTGTATCCCAAAAGTAGCACCTGAAATATACACTGCATGAGTTAAAGATGATGAATGTTTGTGCTTATAGTTATACAAGCAGAGAGCATACATGAAAATGGATTTAGGAAAGTGTTCACTGTATTTATGATGACAATCAGCGACTTAATTTGAGCAAAATACATATTTTTGCACATGTTCATCCATTTTGCAAAGGGAAAGACATTTGTACTTACCAGGTAGATTAAGAAGATCAAGTGCATTACATACAGCTTGGTTCACAATCAATGAAGCAACTTGGGGACAAAACAGCCAAAATTGCACATAAGTTTTCCTAATCTTTATTACTCAAAAAAACAAGAAGAATTAAAGTTGCATGCAACAAAGGGTTCTGGAACTGCATAGTACCGTGGTTGACTGCATGTTATCTAGATCTACCTGCAGATCATAATATTACGATAAATACTTTCAGATTCATCCCATAGTGGGTAAGCATACTTTTGATTCACTCCACAACTACCTGTTCCTTCTGACAACCTTTGTGCTGGTTATATATGTCCCAATGACACCTTAGTGTAAAGTACAGAGCACTCTGAAATCTATTTATTTATTTCAACTGTTCATTCTAAAGGGGGATAAAGTACAATAGCCCAAAGTATGTACTGTATACCTGGCATAACTCAGCAATAATCAATACAAAGTTCTTATGTTTATCATACAGCTGGTATTTGCCTGTGATTTAGTGCACTTGACTAGAGTAAAGTTTTAACAATTACCTTTAAAACAATTTATACCCTGTTTATATCTATTTCATAATTTTTAAAGTTTTCATCATTCTCTGCATAAAATGTGAGTTGATCAAATAATTGATTGAAGTAGGAAAGTTACTATCAATAAGCATCATTGTAAAACGAAATTGCTGTTAACAGGTCAACTCTGATACACTCTTATTGTACATATTCCCTTTTTAAACATATTTTACATCCTTACAGTTACATGAATTCAAAATAAACATTTAAAAGTGATTGTGTTTTAGAAATGTTCTAATGGTTTGAATGCTTCTGGGGGGAATGTCAATGGGGAAGGCAAATTGCCTATTGATTATTATGTCCCATAAAAATACCAGCATTTCAATACATATACCCAATTACAAAATTAAGTGGGCTTCGACTGATGGTATTTTTATAGATATGTAAACATTACCCTGAGATAGCATTCTCTCAGTTCTTTCAGAACCTACAGTTTACTTTTATGATTACAAGTACAGATTAAAAGTATACACTTTGGAAATTTGAACTGACACCATTGATTGTGAACATAGCCGTATAGAGTCTAAGTAATAGCCTCAAGGCAAATCATACAATGTGCATATAAAAACAAAGATGCAACATGAGTGCATGTCTAGAAATGTCATATGCATACAGGGTCTACATGGTTTGCAGATTCAAGTCAGTGCTGTTATCAATTTGTAGTTTCAGCTACACTACAGAGTGAGTCAAACAAAGTGTCCCATTGTTTTATAGTTGTGTTGTTTGAAGTATGAACATTTAATCATGGGTTTATGATTGTATCCTGGTAGAGTGATCATCCCAGCATATATTGGTATAATTTTTATCTTTGCATGTAACAGGATTGAACAACAGACAATCTACAGAAGACTGCAAAATCCCACTTGCTTGGTGAAGAAAACAACAAGTTGTGGAATAGTTTATACATTATGTGCACACAGAAAGACACAAACAAGCACGCACATGCACACACACATACACACGCTCCCACATACATACACACAAACACACACACATACAAATACACAGAAAGGAAAAATTGTTTCATAATGTACTGTAGACATTTCCACTTTTTTGATTCAGCATTGCTTTTTACCAAGATCGCTGAATGTTTAAGTGGCAAGTACGTACCTGGCAATCTTTCTCATAACATAAAATTATCACCTACATCATCATCAATATTAATATCATTATCATTATCATCATCATTATCATCAAGTGCACCTCAATCCAATGTGCTACCTCAAAACAGAGGAACAAGAACAATAGAAATGTATCCAGTTGGTTAACAATGGTTATTTACAATGTGCTTTTGTTACAGTACTTGCCTACAAGTGGTGAAATGAAAATTACTAATGTTGAGCCCTGTTTGAGCAGTACAAGTACTGGAATTATGGTTCGTCTTCATTTTTTTTGTGTGTGTCTTTCAATGTGTACACATGTATCTTCTGTCACAATGTGTTTTGTTCTTTACACAGCCACTTGGCACAACTGGGAATTTGCAGTCTTAAGCAGATCTGTCTTTTGTTTAGTCATGCATTTCTGAAAATGGTACCAAAATATGCTGAAAGGATCACTCTATCAGGATATAATCCTGAACCCATGAATGAATGTTCATACTTCAAACAAGACAACTTTAAAACAATGGGACATTTTCTTTACTCACTCTGTAGAATCAAAAGTATTTTGAGTATGTCATTTTAATTAGAATATGAGGTCATGAAATGAGATTTTGATTAAAAATAATGGGCATATGTTTTGACAGGGGAAATGTCAATAGAAGCATTTGCTGACATTGAAAATGGGTTGCATAAATTCCATGTTGACTCAAACACTATTTACCTGATTCAACATTGTCTCCTTCCAATTTAGGTTTGGCAATCTCATCAGGCTCCATGGTTACATCACTGGCATGGGCATCTCCCTGTTCATCTGTAGGAGTCGGCATTTTGTATCAAGTGAGGTATTATCCTGCAAGTTGACATACGAAAGTACAAAGTGATACAAAAATAACATCACATGTTTACATCTACATGGGATGTCGTGTGGTGTTAACAAAGAAGATGTGACAATTTGGACAAAGAGAGTAACAAAAAAGTTACAAATCAAATTAAACAGAAATTTAAACATCATAAAATCAAAGGATCTCAAATATTTTGTGAGCAGTTTTGGAGATATTTCATCAATAAATAAACTTCTGGTGATCCTTACAATGTCTATTTAAATGTTTGCTCTTTTTTTTTCTCTTCTTACAAATGAAGACCCCAACAAGTAGATCCTTAACTCAGAACAAAATTGTACACCACACAAGTGAACCCAAAAGTTCTTTTCTGCCACGAGGCCCACGAGCATCAATCATCAATAAGCCTGTGATGGCAGTGCTAGAAGATTTGACAGGTATGATACCCAATGAGCATGTTGTGTTTAGAATCAATAACCTGACACAATTTTGATCCTTATTCATCCAAAAGTGATTGATTAAAAGTCCAAAAATATGATAAATTGAAAGAACATCAATTGACAGATTGTTACGAAGCTCAGAAGTTCCTAAAAGAGATTGATTCAAGTTGTAACAATTTTTGGTTATTTTTTTCCCAAAAAGGTAATTTTATTATTAAACATACAAACACAGCACAGTTCACAGCCTGGGATTCACAAACTGGCCCCTACATGCATGTTTCTGCTCAATGCGCGTTATTCAAGTTTGGATGCACGTTTTATTGTGTATTTCTGCATAAGTAATAAAAATGCAAGATTTTCTGAGAAAAACTATTGGACAATGTATTTGAAAAATATTTGACAATTTTGTTCGAAATATCTGTTTTTCAACTTGTGTTCATACTTCAGTGAGTTTTCCATTGATCGGAGGTTTCCTGTTTATTTTTTTGTCATTCTACTCGAAAAAACATGACCGCGACACAATAATGGTGAAATGTCGGCACTGATATCGCACATTAGCCGTAGGGGTAAGTGTCAAACTTGAGTGATGACTGCATGAGTGATGTTTTACTGAGCAATATACAAAGCACATTTCTCTGAAAGTTTCTCGCTAATCTTCAATCCAAAAGGTAGTTCTTCAAAGAACAATTTATCTTTGAGTAAAATTTCAGTTTTTTACCCACCATCTTGGTAAGAATATATTCCAAAGAAAACAAGGGGGCCAGTTTGAAGCACCCGCATCATAAAAGAGCATCAGACACAGCTCAGGCACAAACACTAACAGTTTTCATAATTTTATTATTCATAGACTCAGTAAGACCCTTTTCATTTGTCATTGACTAATGAAGTATAAATTGCAGCAGACTAGCTTCGACAGCTTCATGGCGCCTTTGGCTCTAACCTGTTACAGCCCTCTTGAGAGGGGTGTGGGAGCCTACGTTTGGTCTACTTTTACACCACTCTTGGGAGCATGCATACGTCCTGCATAAATGTATGTGTACGCCGCGCCAGGACATCGGGCAGACAGGAAGGCGAACGGCCGCTCGCGTTCATGCACCAGGGGCTGCAACATATTCCTAAAACCAGCATTATACACCCCAATCTCACCCTAAGACTACCACAAAATCACGTTACACGTACGCAAAATGCTTGTAAGAGTTATTTTACATATATTCTCTTCATAAAGCGAAACATAAATGAGAATGAAATAGGTAAATTACATACCTTACAACAGATTATAAATCCCCGGGTCCGCAAGCAAATTGATTTTCTCCGAAATGAACAAACGATTTAATTTTACCGCGAGCTCGATAATATCGCAGACGGAATCATCTATCGATACTATCGAGAGCCTTTGGAGAGAGAGGTTGGTGCTGGCGCTCAACCTGCCTGGCCCGACGGCGCGGCGGCAGTTGTGTTGAAGTAGGCCTATCACAGCAGAAACCTTGGAGCTCTTTCCTTACTACTGTGAAAAAGGAGAAAAATAATTAATACATATTTAGCAATAAATACATACATGTATTTTTATATCAAATACAGTACCGGAAGAGCGATGAAATAAGAGAAGAAAATAAGTCCTTGTGCATGTTATTCGACCACGTCACTTAAAGACAGCCCGTCCCTTTTTCAGATCACCACAAAACCATCAAAACATTGGCAAAACATATAAAGAAATGTTAGCAAGCTATATATTCATAATTTGAAACTGATACGTAGTGTAAAATTCAAATAATGCACGTAAACAACGTCTGATTAATAGTCTTTACCTCAGGCTCTTAGCAGTTTGTGTTGAAATATCTGCTTTATTAAAAAATATGTTTATTAAATTATAAAACGCATTATGAAAAAAATGTTCTATAGAAAGAATCATCTCCAAAGTTTGGTAATTACTCATAAAATTAGGATTTCACACACGCATAATAACCACATAGATACTGTAACGAAGACAAATACTTTTTTTCGTAGTACGAATAAAGTCGGTTTGAAATTTAACGGGTGAAATTGTTTACATATACAGAAAGCTTCAACATGCTATATTCTTAGAAATGGTCTTGAATCACACTTTCTTCAATTTACGATCGTGACACACGATTTCAAATCTTAAGCTTGCAAAAGGGACGGACAATCTTTAAACAAGAATGAAATGAAATCAATAACAACATATTGTTTTAACGAAGCTGTATACTAATGAAAACAACAACAAAGATAATTTACTATGGCAACAAAATGTAATTGTACAGAATAATTAACTATATAGTAGTCACATTTCACATCATCAAGGCGACCAAGTGTAGAATAAAATGCTCACTTAGGAGAAATCCTATCTTAAATTTAAGTTTTCTCCTAAAAGGTACCGTGATGTATTTTGAAATCTCTCCTAAGTTTTTTTTTCTAAGTCCCCTCTTAAGTTTTCTATAAACTTTCTACAAGATTATGCAAACTAGAAAGTTAGGACGACTGGTATTCCAGAATGCACGTATGAGAGGATTTAGGATAATGTTTAGGAGAAAACTTAAAGGGAGAAATTTCGGAATACCACCAAATATGAGGAAGACATGGCCCTGCCTTATAATGAGATACCACATTTTAAAAGCTTGCTATTTTATTTTGCTGTTAAGACAACCACATGTACTATATATCTCATGAACGACTTCTAGAACTACGACTTCTACTTCTACTACCCTACTACTATACTACTATTACTACTACTACTACTACTACTACTACTACTACTACTACTACTACTACTACTACTACTACTATATACTACTACTATTACTACTACTACTACTACTACTACTACTACTACTACTACTACTACTACTACTACTACTACTGCTACTACTACTGTCTACTACTACTACTACTACTACTACTACTACTACTACTACTACTACTACTACTGCTACTACTACTGTCTACTACTACTACTACTACTACTACTACTACTACTACTACTACTACTACTACTACTACTATATACTACTTTTTATTACTTTTTCTTCAACTGTTACTTTATTACTACTACTTTTTACATAATTGTTATCATATATCTTTATCAATCCAATAATTTTACAATATAAACAAGATGTGTTTTTTGTTCAATACACGTTTTACTCACAAACAAGACCATGAAGACGGTAGCCGCTCGATCAGGTAAGAGAGCTCACACATGAGTCACAGAAGTAGCTCTCTCCTGATGACCGATGCTGCCCCCAACAGGGCACAAGGTAACCTCTGTCTCGAAGATTAAAGGGTAAACGATGAATTTGATTTGATTTAGATCTTATTTCATTCATTCACGGATAAAACAATCGCCCTCGATCAACCAATAAGCTGTTTTTTGATAGAGACCGTGACCCACCAAATAAAAATAAATAAATATACAGATATGTAAAAAAAAAATATTTAACAAAAAATAGAGAGAACAATGATAAAACAATGGACCATGATTATTCTGGACTTTAAACCAAGTTACGAAATCAAGGGAGCAAAAACCACCAATTATGAAATTTCCTTCCTTTGACATTGATATCCAAACCAAAAAACAATAGGTGTTATGCCTATACCTCGCAGTCTTGCGTCCTAACTGGAATGCAAAACTCAAATGTATAATAGCTTTTTCAAGAAAAGGAAACGGAGGCTCATAAACCCACACAATGATCCTCAGCACGCCACAACTTTGTCTGGGCCCTGCAACATGAAGGTTTGTGATCAATCACAAAATGGCAATGGCCAATCAACATCATTGTTGCATGCGCTTTTTGTTCAAAAGACTGACCAGTCACCAATCAGAATTCGTCTGTCAAATTTGCAATCAATTGCAAACCTTTATGTTACAGGCATGGGCGGAATCCCGGGGGGGGGGGGACGGGGGGGGGGGGTCCTGCCCCCCCCCCCCCCACCATTTCGAAGGGGGGGGGAGGGGACACAATATCAAATGTCCCCTCCACTATTTTCGGTCGTGTACCGAAAAAACGTCATAACCCCCCCCCCCCCCACCCCACCACCATTTCGAAGGGGGGACACAATATAAAATGTCCCCCCCCCCTATTATTTTCGATCGTGTACCCCCACGAGACTGGGCGGATTAAATTTTTTTCGAAAAACGCCACACCCCCCCCCCCCCCCCCTCCACTGAGATTTCAGAGACTGGGCGGGATTCAAAAAAAATGAAGGAAAAAAAACACCTCCCCCAAATCCCATCACCCCCCCCCCCCCCCCCCCCCCCCCCCCCCCGCTCAGCTACTTCTTGAGGAAAAACATGTCCCCTCCACCTTCGGGGAGCGATTTCCGCCCATGGTTACAGGGCTTGGGGATGCATGGGTGGCTGGGATTCTTTAACAAAAAGATCTCGATGAACATCAGAACCCTGTAACATAAAGGTTTGCGACTGATTGCAAATTTGACAGACGGTTACTGGTCAGGCTTTTGAACAAAAAGCACGTGCAACAATGATGTTGATTGGCCATTGCCATTTTACGATTGATCGCAAACTTTTATGTTGTGCATTCTTTTCCTGATACCAAATTTTTGAGAGGAGCACAATAAGGTACCATGCCCTCATTTCTATACCTTTGATATGATTTTGTTTTAATCTATTGGGTACCTGAATTCAACACAATAACGATATGTAAGATATGACATCATGAACATATTTAGATGTAAGCTTAATCGTTGAACAAAGTGTGACATAATGTCTCGATCATGTCGATAGGCATATCAACATAACTTTACGAATAAATATTGTAATATGAAATTTAATTCATTGATATTTAGTGTAGAACAGCTCCATTGTAAGTTATAGTCGAAGTTCTCCATCTATAACATTAGTAGGAAATGGTTATATTTAAAAGAACAGCAATATAGTACATGATCAAGTTCAAAAGAATTGACACAGTACAAAGAATTGACTAACTTCAAAAGCAAAAGATAAAGTGATTGCAATAGAAGAGTGGTGGAGCGTGACTGTTTCTTTCTTACATAAAAATAACTTCTCACTCCGTATTATCATGATTATTTCAACAAATATTCATGTATGTACGAGTATTACGTAAGAAAATGCGAGGTAGTTCACCGACACCAGGCCCGGTTTCTTATATCTTGCCTAAAAGTGGCCACAGTGGTTACTTGTAAGCTTTCCAAATTTTTCGAATGAAACGCGTATATGGTATAAAAAGAAAACAAAATGTAACACATTTTTATACAAAAAGCAGTCATAGCAGAAGGAATGATTGGCGAAAGTTAGCAGAAGGAATGATTGGCGAAAGTTTGCAGAAAATCAGAATTGTAATATCATACCAACGTTCTTAAAACTTCAATATGCTACGAAACGACGTTTGTATGAAATAGGTCTAAAAGACGTACATGTAATTCCTATACGCACACTACAAGATGAGGATTATTCGTCAAACGAAGTAGTTTAAAACTTAACTGATTTCAGAATACCGACCTTGAGAGTGACTATAGCCAGATCAAAGAAACATCACGAAGAACTGCAGCTTCATCAGGTTGAGGTGTTGCTTTAAATATGCGCTCCGAACCACCTGGCTCGTATTTTATACTGCTATGGCTCCATGTGTTAAACAGGAAATTTACGACATACATTATCCAAGGTAGCTAGCTTTCAAAATCCAGTAGTAACCTGTTGCTCTGCCAGCTCCTCCTCCCCCCCCCCCATCATCACAACCCCACCCCCACCCCCAATTCGCCAAATTTCTCTCCCTCTGCATGAACCTTGTGCTTGAACCTGTCCAGAAAACAATTGTGATTATTATCATTGAAACACTGGCAGTGATTATACAGATAAACAATGGACTTTCACCTTTCATCACCGATAGGCCTAAACGCGATAGCAGACTCACGTGCTGAACCCCGTGGATTCCCACTACATAATGATGACGCCTGGTTATAAATCACAGCTATATCCAATGAAAGTGCACTTCCCAGGGGTGTTACACTTTGCTGCCCCAGTTAACCGTGAACTTACAAACGAATGGACCAATATAGCTATGTTAAAGGTTGTTGCAAACATAAGCAGGAAGTTTGAGGCAACAGACCTTATCTGTGGTGTAGACCCATTTTACAAGGCTGAAATATAATACAGGTGTGAATACCATATCGTTGTTGAAGAACTTTCCTCAGAATATGAGAATTGATAATTGTCATTTAATATGTTGAAATTGACGTTTACATTTCGAATTGCAGATATATATGTGGTAAGATGTCAACATAAAGGACAGATTATATAAATTTTACTTCATTTTCCATTTTGCATTTGAAAGAAAAACCAAGCCTGAGCGGCAATATACAAATTAAAATAATCTTATGCATATTTTTTTAGATTTAATATTTCACATGTACATATTTTGACATGGTTTAGGAGGTCTTTTGCATTTCGCATTCTGGAGACTGATTCAAGGGGGTGTTACAATTAGAACCCTGGGCCATGTTGAATATACATTTTGAATTATTATAACTTACCAGCAATGGTAACTACCATGACAACAGCCAATGAGTTCTCATTATTGAACATGTTGCCGTGGTAGTTACCATGGATGGCAAGTTCCAATAATTAAAAACCTATATGCAACACGTCCCAGGTCGATGGATAAAAGAACGTATCATACACCTGGGCCAAGATCATTTACATAAATGTCCACATCCTACCAGGTACCCATCTATACCCCTGGGTGGAGAGCAGCAATATGGATGAGGTATCTTGATAAAGGACACGGGAGCCATGTGTGGGTTTGAACCTGGGATCTCGCTATCTTCAGTCACAGTTCACAACTACGTAAAAAGCGACACCTCCACTCAACGTTAAGTTTACCGAGCTCCAGTTTTTGTTTAATTGTAGTGTTTTTGATTATTTTTTGTTTGAAGAAAATGAAAAAAAAAATGTGAATGGACATGTGTTATACTTATAAAATTAATCTAGCGTAGGTTCAGAGGAAAAGAGGAAGTTAAATAAAAGTATCTACATGTATAGGGTATTGCCCTGTGTCACGCTATGGTTTCTGTGTAGGGTCATGTTAATAATTTTGTATATTTTGTATCATATATAAGCCAGTATCTATGATTTCACTATACACATGAATGTGCAATATATCATTTTATCAATCACTCATATCACCTCCATCATATACCGTCGGTAACAACAGCAAACAGCATATACTGTACGACTATGACTATCGCCACTCACTCACCCTCATCAGCGACTTCATTATCGTTATCAAAAAAACAACCAACACTACTAGTATTACAGCCTACATCTCAACGACGACGACCACCAACGACACTGGCATCATCGCTTCATGCCCCTATCACCTCAGCCATCACCAACACCAACACCAACACCACCATCATCACCATTACCATCACCATCGCCAACACCACCAGCTCCACCATCATCGCCATCACCATTACCACCACCACCACCGCCACCACCGCCACCACCGCCACCACCGCCACCACCCCCACACTATCACAAATAGCAAGAAAAGCACACGGCTTTGACCATCGCCACCACCAATTCCACCCACCATTTACTATCAACATCACCATCTCCAACTGCAGTATCATTATTATCAAACCTACCATCTTCACGACTTGGTTCCGTTACACTGTCAGTGTGCGATTTTTTTTTCATCTGCCAAATAATCGAAAAGGCCAATACACGCGCGCACGTGTGTGTGTCCTTTTGACCCTTTGACCTTTTGAACATTCAGCAATGTTTACAGTTTCATTGTGTACTCATTTTTATCACAGTCATCAAAATACTTGTAGTTCTTAGAGGCCTCGCTTGTATAGCTTCATCCTTTGCCCTTAATAATGCGTCATAAACGTACAATATAAACTAACACATCACCACCATCACCATCCCACCACCACCACCACCACCACAAACACCACCACCACCACCACCACCACCATCATTACCACCACCACCACCGCCATCATCATCGCCACTACCATCATTATCACCACTACCAC
This sequence comes from Arbacia lixula, assembly GCA_963669155.1. NCBI lineage: Eukaryota > Metazoa > Echinodermata > Echinoidea > Arbacioida > Arbaciidae > Arbacia > Arbacia lixula. The sequence goes on along the minus strand of OZ022590.1, from coordinate 4,903,265 downwards.
CACCACCACCACCACCACCACCACCACCACTACTACCTGCACCACCACCACTACCACTACCACCACCACCATCACAACCACCACCACCACCACCACTATCATCATCATCACCACTACCACCACCGCCATCATCATCACCACTACCACCACCACCACCACCACCACTACCACTACCACCACCACCACTACTACCACTACCACTGATACCACCACCACCACCACCACAACCATCATCATTAGTCTACGTGTTTTGCTCTGCTAAATGAGAACCAATATACGTGAACAATTGTGTTATATTTCTCTCCTTTTGACCTATTCAACATTCAGAAATGTTTACAGTGTCATTCTGTACTCATCATTATCGCAGTCACATCAACATAATAATAGTTCTTAAAGGTCTTGATAGTATTTTAATCATTTGCTCTTTGCTACCTCTCTACTTGGATTATGATGCGTCATTATATGTACATGATATAACATGATAAAGCGTCACCTCAACGTGTTTAGCTCTGCCAAATAATCGAAAGATCCAATACACGTGAGTAATTGTGCCATATGCCTGTCCATTTACCTTTTCAACATTCAGAAATATTTACAGCTTCATTATGTACTCATGTTTATCACCATATCAACATATTTATAGTTCTTAAAGGTCTCGATTGTAGTTTCATCCGTCGCTCTCTTCCTTCCTTTCTGCGTCATATACGTACATGGCCTAACATTATACATCGCCACCACTAATAGTGACCCCCGGAGTGACCCCACTTCCACAACTCCCACCACTATTAGTACAATCAAAGATAGCCTGCATTAAGGATGATTGAGTGATACTGGCCACAAATCATATTTCGAATGTTCAAAATATAATTTGTACCTAAAACATAGAAATGTGTGGGTTTTTTTGTGCAATTGCACACATATAAGCACTATGGACTTTTCACATAACATGATTATGGTTTCCATCATTGTCGAACTATTGTACAACAGCGAACATCCCGAGGACATGGGCTGCTATGTGCTAGACCTTTCTATGGTGCAGGAGCTTTCATGGAAGTCATTTACAAATTACAAACTAGGTGCAGTAATAGTATTCATCTTTTGAATTTATGATGTATTCATTTCAGCTTGATAAGAGTTGTAACTATATATTTTTTTTCTGAAAAAGTGTGAAACACTTGATCCGATCAGTCAAACGACTTTGCGAATGTTTTGTTGTTATTTAGTATTCTAATGACAATCAGAGTTGACTATTGTTGCCAATATCATTGCATCATTCATTATTTAAAGTCGTTGGTCTCGCTCTTTTGAATTGCGATGCTAATAAGGACCCCCCCAAAAGCACAAGTGCTAGTCGAGTCTGGCCCTCATAGTAAACATATTTGGCAAGATATCATTTTCTACATCTATATTGACTAGATTGTCAAAAATTTTTATACAAAAAGTGATATATGGATGTGTGTATACTATCTCTACAATGATATACAATGTATGTACATATATAACTATGATACTTATTGAAGACATCTACTTACAGTGGGGATTTAAATGACATAAATCTAATTTTACTCTGTGAATAGTGAAATTGACCTGAGGTCATTTTCTACCAGCAATTTAATCTGCTCATGTGAAGTGGCTTGTGCAAGTACTTGACATTACGCCATAACGACGACACAATCATGTAGTGCCATGTGTCTGTCGTCATACCAAACTGCCTAATAATGAGGGCGCTAATCCGCAATGATAAACATAATTGATTGACGAAACTTGACGGCCAAGGTCCTATCGGATAAATGACAGACGTGATGTTGAAAGGGGTAGTACAATAGATAGGGACAATGGTACCCAGCGACACTTAATGGGTTAAGTGTCCACAAGCAGGGAATTTAATAAACTAGGTGCTAAAAAATACTCGAAGCAAGCTGAAATTGACGCACCATTAAGTCAAAGGATATAAGTTTTTGTTCGCCATCTATTAATCCTTGGAATATAATGACATTTTCTATTTTGGACAAATTTGGGCCTAAGCATGTGTGGAAAATAATATAAACATAATAATCATATTCCTTTGGGCCGGTATTCAATTCGATACTTAAGTAAAGTACAAAAAATACTTAAGTATTTACTTGATTGGAGCAATATTTTTACTTATACTTTTTACCAAATACTTAAGACAAAAATCGTCCTTTGAATACCATTTTTGGCTAAGTATTTTATCTAAGCCAAATACTAAGTATTCGTCTTATTTTTTTATACTTAAGTATTGAATTGAATACCGCCCCTGGTTGTAAATATCTGTCAAATCATCAAGTGTATGCCAAGCATTATGATGTCACACGTGCATACACATCAGTGCGCATGCGCTTACACACGAACTTTACACACTTGGATACCAATAAGCGCATTGCATTGTGACGACACAATTCGCGCATGCTCAAACTGCGTGACAACTATTATAACGCATTAGTTTTATGTTGTTAGTATACAATGTATATCATACTGATTTAGCGATTTCTTTGCTACATCTTGCTTTATATTTGAGCGATTTTGTCTGAAATAATGGCGAATTTCGACAACGCCCTGTTGTGGGCGGTGAAGATGATATTCAGGATGTCATCTACTGCTGCCCTCGATGAAGATTTTATCGTTGTGCAAGTCAGGTAAGAAAATATCATATGTCATTATGATGGAACTTAAGCGTTGGATTTGAGGTATGTAATAAGAGAGATGCAAAATAAGACTGGGTAAATTCGACCGTGAATCTTTCATTGTTACAAATATTGCTATTATGCTATAAAACAAGTTGTAATAATGGAGTAAGACTTTGGTTGGGACATATATATCACTTGTAATTTTACAGATATTTGAACATAATATATTTTTTTCTTTCAGGCGACACTCTCCGTCTCTGATTCGCCAACTCGAAAGATCTTCTCCATCCAGCGCCTCTCTTTCTACTAGACAAAGCATGTCATTTCTTCGGGAGGTATGAGTCTACTTTGTGTTTGTACTTGACCATCATTAAGTCACAAGAAATGATCTGACAGTTTCGAAATTGTCTACATATATAATACTGTTCATGATTCTGATTCCTAAGCATGTGTGGCGATTTGGGAACGTGTGTGAATATTTAGTCTATATTTATGTTGTTTACTATAGTTGCAATTATTACGTGCCAAAAATGAGATTACTTCATAAAGTACTTTGACAATGATCTCTGATGATATTTCTTTCACTTATCATTTCCAGAGACTCGTAGAACTGAGAGCTCGGAGACCCAACCAACTATTCCGCACTGAGGCAGGTGATGGACGGTATTACTGGAGGCTTACTCCACCTCCGCCAGAACCTCACGGCAACCATGATGATGGATGTCCCGCCTCTACGGACAGCATGGACAGCCTTCCCCTGGACGCAGTACGCGGTAGGACGGCGCCGGTGGTTCAGCACACGGCAGGACACAAGCGTCAACTCCAGGATGATCTGCAGAAGATGGCGGATCAGCTCCAGAACTGCGAGCTTGCAAAGGAGAACGACGCAAACGCCCAGGCGGCCACCTTGGAGCCAGCGAAGAAGCTTAAGCAGATCGTCGAAGCCGACCTCTCGGACATCGCAGAAAAACTTCAAAAGTGTGACGTTCAAACGTCATCACGCAATGAGGACTCACATACAGAGCACATTGCTTTTGCGAGCTCGAGTAGGAGGTCCAAGGAGAGGGGTCCATACCGCAGGAGACAGAGAAAGGCTCGCTCAGAGAGCAGCAAACGCCTCGATAGACCCCTGGACTCAAAAATTGCTTCTGCTTCGAAGGCTCATGTTAGTTCCCCATCAACACCTTCCCCCGCATCAGCAGATAGTCTGCCGTCACCTCGGCCTGCTTTCCCGAGGGGCAGCCAAGCTAGCGGCGTCAAAGCTCGACAACTCCGAACGGCTCTGTCACGTTTCGACTACCACAGACCTGGTACGGATGGTGACGCTGCCCGTCTGTGCCGCAGGAGGCAAGCCAAGGCTCGTGCAGAGAGCTGCAACCGCCTCGTCACACCACCAACTGCTGCATCAAATGCTGATGGGAAACCTGATAGTTCAACTGGCGGCACAGCTTCCAATCAAGGTAATTCATGTTGGAATGGCACTTGGTAAATTTGTAAAGTTGATTATGTAGTCACAGACTAACATGTAAAGAAATTCTGATCAATATTCGTTTGCATTATCCTTCATTTTAACATGTTTAAGCGTACATTCTCTTCATAAAAGGAAATCTCCCGAAATGGCACTACTAAGCTATTTGATGTACAGAAATGTACTGATAAATAGATTATTGTGCATGCAACACGTGGAATTTCATTAAAAAAACTTTTCTTTTGATGGTTAAGGATAATCTCTTATAAACGAGAGCCGTCGTCATGTGGTAATGTGCTAATTAATATTAATCCGTCAAATGAGTTGTGATTTCCTACATCCATTCGAAGAGAATGCTGTGAATATCTTACAGTTGTTCATTTGTTCTTACCATAGTACTCTATCATTGATAACAAAATAAACCAAACGATATTTCGTTTTCAGATGCGCCATTGCCACCTCCACCTTCCCGCGAAGAAGCCTGTCGGTCAACTCGACCGACCTCCCCCGACGGCAGTCGCGTTGTCAACCTCCAGGTCAAGCATGGCGTGAAGCCCCTCCCCCATCACGACTACGACAGCGCCGCTAAGGACGAGAACTCTACCCGTCGTCGAAAAGCGACAACAAAGTCGCTGGATTTGAAGGAGCTCAACAAATCTCGACGGTCCTTTATCAGGCGACCAAAAAAGATCGTATATAAACGCGGGAAATCGACAGGCTTCGTAACAAACGTCGAGCCAGAGTTCGTCGTCTTTGAAGGCCGTCGTGATGTCCCAAACTATGACGATAATTTCGTTTATCCTACACCCGATGTCGACGTCGAAGCCGTTGACGATAGTGACATTGATAGTTATCCGTGCCTCGGTTCCGACAAAGAGGATAATATTTGTAACGTATTTGGAAGTATTTGTATTCATGATCGACACTGATCTTCTCCGAAGCTTAACACCTTAACACTCAAACAGTTTTTTCTGAAAGTAAAACTGATCATCCTAATACATCATCCTAATACATACATCATCATTTACACATCTGAAATAAAAATTATGCATATAGTCTAAAGACCGCATATGTATGTGTATTTGATATGAATATGAATATTTTATCTGTATGAATATGAGAGTGGTGTGCAATTATAAAATTAAGACATAAAATGATGTCATTACCAATGCTTTATGGGTTCATTAAACTCCATCCATCGATAAGACGGTACACATTGTAATCACATACATATCACATAATCACGCATACATACACACACTTATCTCTCGTGTAGTGGATTGCACACACACACACACACACACACACACACACACACACACACACACACACACACACACACACACACACACACAACAAAGAGAGGGAGGGAAACGTAATAACCTTCATTTAAATTCACATAATATGATACTACATGTATATCAACCGCCTATGTGTATGTGTTGTATGTGTGTTTGTGTGTAAGCGAATAGATCATGGCCTACCTTGATAGAAGCTTGTGTAGACCATTCCGAATCCACTGTCACGAGTTGAGGAGTCTGTCTTGAAGACCAGAGTCAATAACGATCCAGTCGAGATGACGATTCCAAGATCGTCTCCATGACCGCATAGTTCTGAGCCTATATATAGAATAAAAGAAGAAGAAAAATCGCTTTAGTCTTCTTTCCATTTCGTCCTGCCCCTTCACATCCTTCTTAAATGGAAATTTAAGTTGGTTTCGATTATAGAAACAAAATGAAAGCAACATATTGGTAAGGGTTTGACAAAAGATCGTCCAAAGATAAGAGAGTAACTTGTGACATAATCTGCTATTAGTTGTGTACTTTTCTTTTTGAGAATTTTCTTTTTCTCCAAAGGATGTATACCATTTTCTAAAATTTGATCTATCATTAGACATGTATTTTACACACACACTATTGAAACTCTATTGTAACGTATTTCATTAAAAGTGTGCTGGAAACGTTACTATAAGATATTTCTCTTTCAGTCAAGAAAGATGCAAAACGTCCCCACCTGCGCCAAAGTAAGTATTCTCATCTCGAAAAATGTCAGGCGTATTGGTTAGGTATGAACATGATATGCCACTCATTAATATTGAGTGGCGGAACCAAAGCTTGTTCAAAGGAATGGATATCAATAAGCCATTTTCGTAAAGTATTTTACGTATTTTCCCCTAGCTGCCTATTGATACGTTACTGCATTCACCTGTATTTCATTATTCAGTTTGATGGAACGCACTCTCAATCTATTAGTTGTTGCTTCTCGGACAAACCTCTGACAAGCTTTAGGATTACTATGAGTAACGTATTGTTTGAACGAAGTAAATAACATTTCGAATTCATAACGAAAATGGTATATTTCTTTAAAACATCCTTGGTTCGTCGCATGATGCATAACGCGCGGTGTTAACAGAGAAAGAACTCGTACATAACTACGAAACAAAGCATGCGTTATGTAAGCATGCATCGTACTAGGCCCTATCCTGAAGTAATACATTTACCAAGCTCGCTTCTTACATTAGTTTACATACACCGTAAGCAAGTACATTGCAGTTCTGGGTGGAACTTTGATCAACATAGCTATGTTCATGAACACAGCTCATTATTGTTCTCACTTCTTTTAAAATGATTCCTAAACCCTTTGGGTGCCAGATAGAATGCTGCTCTGTGTGCATTGTGTGTATAATCCCCTATATCCCTTCCTCAATAAACCATTTTCATTATGTATGAAGATTTTACGTACGTCTTTCAAACATGACGTGAATTAAAGTAACTCCAAAAGCTTGCCCGAGGTTTGTCGAGTAGCAACAAATATGGTTAATTATGTACTACTGTACTTTCAATGTCGCTTCATACTATGTTTAGCAAAATGACTTTGTATAACTGCATGGCTCTCTTGAAAAACAGGCCCTCGGACTCTGAATGAGACTGTAAATGTAAATAAAACTTGAATAAATGAATAGAATAAAATAAAATAAACAGCTATTAATGATTCAGAGTGCGTTCCACCCATTGAAACCGAATCGCTAGATACAAGCAACCGTAATACAAGTCATGTGCATCACAAACCTCCCACAACTTATATTCTTCCAGAAGCATCATGCGTTATCAAAAAAACAAAAAACAAAAAAAAACACAATGTGATGGCCGGTTGTTAGTGGATTGATAGGTTTGATACACAATGTTCACTGTTGTGTTCTGAATTAATTATCTGATACACACACATTTTTTGGTCCAAATTTGTTCCAAAGTGAAAATCTCATCAAATATTCCAGTATATTGAGCTATATGCCGCTGGACTAATTAGGAGAATCACAAGAAGAACGACTTGCTAGAGGTAATCCTGGTAGTATCAACAGCAGCTGCATGTAACCATGTACATGTAATATGATTATGTAATCCTCACTGGCTGTGTAGTTCATTGTACCAGAACCAGGCAGAAGAACTACGGGAAAAAAAACACAATGTGGTAAGTTTAATACGATATACGACCACGGCTACATTTTCATGATAAAAATCAATTCGATACCTCGCAAGGAGGGGGGGGGGGCTCAAGTATATTAGGGGGAGTTATATTCATGTGGAGGAAAGGGCTCACTTGAACTTTCATGAGGGGAGGGTTGCCTCGGAACTAGGTAGGGTGGGATCATGGTGGTGGTGTCGGGGGGGGGGGGGGGGGGGAGGGGGGTTAGGAGTTACCTACCCTTTCCAATACCGGCTTACGGTATCCCTGGGGCTTCCATTATTCAAGAAATGCACGGATCACACAATATTTACCAGCCCTCTCTTGATCAATGTACTTTAGTCAGGTTGCGATCGTTCGCGATCGATTACACAGCAAACAGAATTTTAGGCATGCTATCAGAAATGGCGTCTGCTCTGAAGTTATTGAGGTTGGGACGAAATGGGATTCGCCCATCTTCTTTGCGACGATGTTATTCTCAAAAAGTTATATCGGATGGTAGAATTGTACGCCAATTAAGTGGTTCTAGATCTCCATCCTCTTTGACAGAAGGGGACCTATGGGAGGAGTATAACTCGTTGAAAAGTTATTGCGAAGGATATGGTAAGTGAGTTGAGCGTGCAAGTGCAAGCAGCGCCAGCGGTACGATACGGTTCAGGTGTCCCGACGTTTCGGCTGATGTAACGACCTAGTAACGTGTTTACAAAAGAGGATTTTCTCGTGCATCGTGAGTGTTATGTAAGAAGCGTAACTGGGCCTTGTCTGAGCTGACTATTATGACAGTTTAACCAATTACTGACCTGTTAAGACTTTGTCCTTCTCTGTTTGAAAAACAATACTTCAAATCCTTATCATGCTTGTTATAAATTGTCTACATTGTAGATTAGACCTTGACCGAAAAATCAGTCTCTGTAGGACGTTGGATCCGCTGAGATTGCATCTGGCTCCTCTGAACGTTCTGGGCCTGGGGGTATGTCCAAAAATGTCATTTCGATTAAAGAATGCCCCGAATGAGACGGTTATTCCTGTCTAGACTAGACCACACTCCGTCCTCAGTTCAAAAATATTCCAAAAGTCTAAAAGACTGTAGACATGCTCTGAAAATTCTATGGTGATCCAACTTAAATCCAAGTTATGGTTTCACAACAATGGCGAATCAAATGGACCCATCCTTAATGTCATTGCACACAAATGCAGGAGCATCAGACATTAATACCACACATGCGATCACGTAGTATGAGAAGGTTCAAACTGCGCACACATCATTCCAAATTAGATTCCCTGACCCTGTGCTTTTTATGGGCAAGTCAGCTCAGCAACTGTGCGCAGTGTCAATACAGTTAGCAAAATCTCGCGCTGTGGAAAGAATGCAGGACGCGAACATGTAACAATAATAGTATGTGACGCTTGCATGAAATTAACAAGTTGCAGGTGTTCGCGCCTAGCGATGCAAATGTATTACATTGCAAGCTCAGCAATGCAGACAGAAATTTACATATCATTCAAAACAAATATGCGTCGCTACACGCATTTTAATTGCGTTTCAGCGTAATTGATGCCAATTGGAAAGATTGTTCAAGGTTTATTGAGCCTTGTTATTTTCTACTTCAGAAAAGTATGAGATCACTGCCTATTGTCGTGAACTTCTGTATTTTATTTGCCTGCAAATATCTGAATATGGACAACATAACTTAAAAATAAAAGATTTGATCAAAATTACTGTCAAATCTCTTTAAAAATAAGATTATTTCCAATATTTTGGGGAAATATCGTCATCTCTAATATATACTGGTTGGTAATAGGGTCCTTGGCTCAAGTGGCCCTAACATGGAATATAATGTATCCACTCTGGAAGATTTGAAGAGCCAAAATTGAAGCCAAGTGGAAAAAAATGGAGACTGATTTATATAATCCTAAAATCTGACCCCAAATGAAAATGAAAAGAGTAGTGTCTAACAGAAGTAACCCCTAGGCCTGAACTCGGGCTTTTAAAATCTCCAAAAGCAACTTCAGTCTTCAGTGGCTCAATAAGTGCATCTTCATTAGGCCGATGTGGGCGAAATAATGAGCTTGTTCTGATCGGGTTAGCTAGCCAGATCACGAAATAGCTAGCTATTTGCGTCTTCATTAGCCAGATCAGGCAAAATAGCTCGATATTTGGTCGAGAAAATTTCCCAAGAAATCTTGGGCTAGATGGAGCTCTGAGCTAGCTCAAGCTAGTTCGCGAACTAGCTCGAGCTAGCTCGGAGCGTCTTCATTAGCCTGAAAATTTCTCGATCCCGGCTTGCATCAGCGCCCACGAGGCATTGTTTACGTTATAGGTTTTTACACGTGCGTGAATGTGAGCTCACAACCGAAGCCATGCGACCGTTGCCTATTTCCGTCGCACACTGCTGGTATGTGCGAAACTCGGGATAATTTATGCAACCCGAGCTTGAGCTTACGTATCCCGAGTTTCGAGCTAATGAAGACGCGATTGCAACTTCAGGCTAGTTCCCCGGATCAGCAAAATAGCTCGCTATTTCGTCTGATCGGGCTTATGAAGGCGCACCTACACTGACACTGCCTGGCTGCAGCACATGCAGGCAGAAGGTGGAGGCAGACCTCGGTCTCAGACTAATGCCAGTCAAGCCTGGATCAGATGCGACTAACTTTTTGACCCATTGAGATGTATTCCAATTTGATTTATTTTGATGTGAAACACTATAACATATACCAGTTTGGAACCACACTTCTGTACACACTGTACATGTGTACATGTATGTACCAAATGCTGTTTCAAACTCATATTGGAGTAAATTGAAAGCAACTCTGTTCTTGAAAATGTTGAACAATTCACTTAAGTTGGGCTCTCTCTTTTTTGCCCAATGTAATTCTTCGAACTGTATAGTCAAGAGTTTTCTATGTGGTCAGTCCAATGTTCAAAGATCTCATCTTGGTGCACTTCCCTTCTCTTCACTATCAAAGAATTGCACACTTTCTTAATATTTACTCAGCTGCTAACCACTCCATCAAGGTGAATCCAAAGACGGTGTTTGCAAACAATGAGATGAGTCTTGAAGACATCCAGGTGTATGGCTTCGACTACGACTACACCCTGGCCTGCTATAACGATGCCCTCCATGTGCTTATCTACAGACTGGCTGTGGAGAATCTTGTCCTCAGGAAAAAGGTATTTAAAAGTATCCACAGTTATTGTAATAATAGGATATTGAAACATGTATGATTAATAGGTAGATAGGTATTGCTAAATATCATTTTAATATTGTGTGCCTATGTAAATATTCTATGCTGGTCTTTTCAGCCTGTGCTACTGATCAGTTTATGGATACATGGATAAGTAATTAAATTAAAATATCTACCTGGTACTAATGCCCAATTGAAAGAATCGCAGATTCAAGATTCATTTCATGCAATAATTAAGATTTCTTTTGAATATGAATACATTGAATTATTATACAGATAATTTGACAGTAAACAGAGCACAGTAGGGAGTGGGGCTCAATCAGTTTAACACTGTCAGAGAGACTGCTGCTCTATAGGATTTGTGTGCAAAAATATTTCATTGACACATAAATATGTGTATAGAACATTCTATTGAAATGGTACAGTACATGTTAAAACAAATCTAATGATTTTAGGAATGTTTTTCCATCTTTCTCTCATTCAAGTAAATTTGTCATTATACAGGATCCTGAATCCAAACATTGTTATCTGTATGATGAAACTTTTTTTTCTACAGTTTCCACCAGGTATTCAAGACATGCCTTACAATCCAGAGTTCCCCATCCGCGGCCTGCATTTTGACACCCAAAGAGTGAGTATATAGATGCATGAAGATGGGTCATATGGCAAATGAGTTTTCAAGGTGTGGTACTGCAAGTGTTCAGTGAGTTTATACATGAAGATTGTATGTTTGGGCCTGGAAGCTATTGCAATGTTGTATTACCACAATTTCAAAATGATTTGCATCCTTATCATTTCCCAAATACCAATTTAATTTGTGGGTGTTAATAAGTGCTAAAAAGGGAACATTTGTGAATTATATCACTGAGGGTACAAATTAAAGAAATGAAATCAAGGAAACTAGTAGAATATACTTGCAAATGTTACGACTCATTCATGATTCCAAAGCTGAGATATTTGTTTCAAACCATTGTGTCACCGATCATATCCAATCCCACAGTAGTGAAGTAGTGATGACCTGACAGATGTGCCTACCACTTTTCAGGCAGATCAAAACTCTCAAATAATTGTTTCACTACATTTTTTTTTTCCTGGGGGGGGGGGGGGGGGGGAAGGGAGGGGATATTTGGGATATGAAAACACTCTTTTGATTCATGTCCTGGTTTTTGTTTCCTTTCCAGATAGATTTTTGCTATGTTACAGAATATATTTGTTATACAGTAAAACGATAAATGACCTATAACTCCTTTGAAATCATGATTTCTTTTGTGTGTCAAGACTAAATGTTGTAAAGGGATTATTAACCCTGTCAAATATTTTTTTTTTTCAGTCTGCCAACAATTTAAGAAATAAAGTTTCAAAGACCACCCTACTCTGACAAAAGGAAGCAACTAACAAAAGAGACTTTTCTTGTAATTGAGCAAAATGTGTCCGTCACTTGCATTGGCATAATGCAACACCACATCATGTTAGATTGAATGTCTCTCATCGAGATGAACATTTCTTGTCTAGATTTTGGCTGTATGTAGGGAATGCTGGGCACAATCTAATAATATCAATAACCCAGATTTGAGTGCTTTGTCACTTGCTTCCTTTTGTCAGAGTAGTGCACATTAGCAGTCAGCAGTCTTCCCATGATGCATGTCAGTTGATGATGTGATACTGTTATTTAAATGTGTGCCCTGTAATGTTCCCCAAGTATCTATCCAATATCCTGAAAACTTCATGAAGTCCAATTTATTTATGCTGTTTTTTTTTCTCTCTTGTGGTTTATTATTCCAGGGAGTGCTACTGAAAATGGATGCCTTCCATCATATACAGCTTGGCACTGTTACAAGGCAAGTTGGGATAGTTCATTGGATGGAAGGGTTTGAGAAACAAGTGAAGCCAGTTTATTTTCTCTTTCATATTTATAGATACATGTGCCATGTTTTTAGAAGGAGGAGGAGGATATATATGTACGATATGTTTAGTGAGTTTTTGTGATGAAAAGTCTTTTGAAAACAGGAATAAAAAACAGAATCAAGGGTAATGTAGTAGAAAAAATAAACATGAATACTTGTAGCATACTACTAGTAATTAATTATCTAAACATACAAATTAACTTAGGATATGAATAATAAGATAGAAATAACCACAAAATCACAAAAGTACCTTTGTATACAAGTGATAAACTAAATGGTTAAACAACCCAAAATGTAAATTAGAGTACCGGTACACATTATACACTAAAGAGTTACATCGGATCAGTCAAACATCAAATTTAAGAATGTGAATAGAGGTAATAGTAAAACAAATTTATTTGTAATGAATTTCTAATTTCTTTTCTTATCAGTCACTAAACATGAACTTTGATAATGTGATACACATTTATGGTAATATCAATGTATTCCTTATGAATGAATGTAATTACAATTACTTCCTGATCAGTGAATACACACAAACTTTGTTATCAGGATACACGATAATAGTGTAATGTATTTTGGATTGATTCATCCTTTATCATTTTTTTTTCACTATAGAGGGCTCAAGCCTGTCAGTGCTGACGAAGTTATAGAGATGTACGGTGGAACACATGTGCCCAACGAGATGATCGTAGACCACAGTATGCAAGGCTATGTGAGTTTCTATTTGTATCTGTATATCAATATGTATGTATATATATAAAAAATGCAATGTTGTGAGTGATTCCATTTCCACATTCTTCCCAAAGCTATCAAGACAAAATCGTTCCCATGCACATGGTGCCTTGTAAACATCTTGCAACTAATGGCTTGTGATCTGATTCCCTCAAAATAGATTTATGTACAGTTATATGGCTATGCAGTAATTGTGTGGCCAAGATAGGTGAAGTTTTTTTTCTTCCGTGGTTGACTTCTTTACCTTCCCCTTCTTTGAACTCTCAACATTTCAGCTGTGGGATTATGTGTGTGTCATGTTTTTACTTTGTTTGTAGGTTTATGTACATCCTCTGATAATCAAAGGTGTATTTAAACCCAAGTAAGCAAGTAATCATAGAAGCTTGTGCTACAAGATGGTAGATGAACATGCTATTGATTTGTTTTTATTAATATTTTTTGTGTGTGCAGGAGAAAGGTCTCCGCCAACTGATGGATATGTTTGCTACGGCTGAGATGTGTCTCCTTACCAATGTGATTGAGGTAACACAGTCTTCAGTTAACCCTTTATGCGCCACACAAATTGCCGCTTTGACATATGTACGTATGTGTATTACTACTGCAAAACTACATACTAGAAAGATCAAGGAAGCAGATTGGTGAAAGTTTGAGCATGATCGAATAAAATGACAAAAAAAGTTATAATTGCTTCTTCTCAATACTGATGTCAAGAGTCCAATACCTTGTCTATTCTACCCTTTGAAGAAAACTTGTTTTCACAGTGACTCTTTTTTTATAACTAATGAGAACCCTCTTGTATTGCAGGGACTAATTTGCCCTGAGCACCCCCATGAATGTTGTGGAATTCCCATTAGCTTTTGCTAAATGTTTCACATTGCTTTTGAGAGAGTTTCTTTTCTAATGTTGCAGCATCTATCTCGTGAATCCTGGTTGTATTTTGACCACAGTTTTTCTTGAAATCTGGGCCCTGTTGCTTAAAAAATTACCATTGATGGAAACTTTGCAAGTTTGTATGTTGCAGTATCTATCACATGAACTCAGGTTGTATTTTGACTTAAGATTTCCTTGAACTATGGACCCTGTTTCATAAAACATTACATTGATGGTACCATGGTAGTTACCATTGATGTCAGAGTTGCCATTAATGTTAAGTTTTATGTATTGGGGGCCTCTTGTGTTTTCATTTGCCCTCTGACTGTTTCATTTGCATCACAATTGTGCAACACTTCCCGTTCTTTCTCCCTTTCTTTTGTAGTATCTGCGGACTCATGAAATGGACTATGATCCTGAGTACCTCTTTTATGATGTCCATGTAAGTACACTGCAATCCGCATGAAATGCTAGCTTGGTTTTATCTGTACAAACTGAAAACAAAATATAACATGATGGAAATGTATGAATATACATGAGTATAAATGATTCCTATGATCTTTTATGTGGAAAATATTTGAATTTATTTCCAGGCTGTGAATGAAAAAAAATGCACTGTGACTTTGCCTTAAAGATGGTATGAAGAATCGCTGTATTTCGTAGTTTGTATTTGTTCTTTGTACTTTGTCGTTCAATGAGTAAATGTTACACATGTTGTTAAACCTCATGTGCAGTAAATATTTTGTCCTTTAGGCAAAAGTTTATCAGTTGTACATACTTTTTTTTTTCACAGAATGCAGTGAAAGAGGTTCATAAATCTGGGGCCATGCACCGTGAAGTGGCAAACAACGTTGGTAAGTATGCCTTGTGATTTATTTCTTTCTCTCAAGTAAACAGTAACAAGGATAATATCCTCCATAGATATAGGTTTTCGTGATGTGAATGCGTTAATAGATACTGCCACCCTTTAATGATTGATTAATTAGATCATATAATTGAGTTGTTCATTCATTTTTTCCCCATTCCTTTATTAATTCATTGTTATACTAGTGGTCTGCTAGAATTCAGATGTTCTATTTTCTGAGGTAAATGATATTGCTCTAAATTTCTGTTTAGATCACTTGTTATCACCAAACCTCTGGCTGAGAAAATAAGCACAGTCACATTCCAGAATTAGTGAAATCCTTACCACAGCTGAAATGTCACTAATTCTTGCGCACATTCACACGCAACTTGGAAAAATCTCACTAGCCAGCAAGCGCCACATACTTTATGTGCACATTGCAAATGCCTTGGCTTAAGGATCTCAGCTTTTCACCAAATATCTCACTTGTTATAGAGAGTTTTGCATTCACACACAAATTCTGACTTAGGTTGAAACATCAATGTTTAAATCTCTCTTAATTTTGATGTGTGTGAATGCCTGAAAGGTGTAGTGCAACTGTCAGCAAATGTGTACAATACTTTTGTTTTCGCTCTTAATCTCTCTGTTTGGTATTTGATCTGTGCAGAGGAGTACTTACAGATGGATACTGGCATCCCCGAGTTGCTGCACAAGTTACACAATGCAGGCAAACAGCTCTTCCTCGTCACCAACTCAGAATTCTCATTTGTGTGAGTATTATCTCCTGGCCTGTCACTATGACACCCTGTCTTGTAAAGACTTGAGATTGATAGGAACTTGACTTGCAATTGATATCAATTGTAACTCTCTCCTGGCCTGTCATCACAAGACTGGGTCCCTGTCTTATAAAGACTTGAGATTGATAGGAACTTGACTTGCAATTGATATCAATCGTAACTCTCTCCTGGCCTGTCACCACAAGACTGGGTCCCTGTCTTATAAAGACTTGAGATTGATAGGAACTTGACTTGCAATTGATATCAATCGTAACTCTCTCCTGGCCTGTCACCACAAGACTGTGTCCCTGTCTTTTAAAGACTTGAGATTGATAGGAACTTGACTTGCAATTGATATCAATTGTAACTCTCTCCTGGCCTGTCACCACAAGACTGGGTCCCTGTCTTATAAAGACTTGCGATTGATATCAATCATAGCTCTGTACATTAGAGATAGGGGATTGGACTTACAGTTCAGTCAGATCAATTCCAAATCTTTATAGATGGGGCCCAGGTTCATCAGGTGAGACATATTGAAAAACAAGAGATGAAGGAGCATTGTAGTCTATTGGTGAAAGCTCTTAACTCCCATCCTGTGTTCAACCCCTGTGCGATGCATGTACCCTCAAACAAGTTGTTTTGCTCATATTTCCCTCCTCAACCCAGGTGTAGGAGTCAGGATTAACTATGGCTCCAGTTTGATCCACTAGCTTGTAGTACCAGCCTTGCTGTGGATGCCGTTATCATAATCTTAGATGTGAGGGAAGAATGATGCCGTTATATTGGACTTAAGCATGCAAAATTTGTTGAGTGACATTTGATATTTCTTTTTATTGGAACCACAGAAACAGTGGCATGTCTCACCTCGTAGGCCAGGATTGGACCAACCTGTTTGATGTGATTGTAACACAAGCCAGAAAGCCGCAGTTCTTCAGTGAATCAACAAGGTAGGAATGAATTAGAGTCTTCTACCTCCATCTCCTCCTCCTCCTCCTCCCCCTCCCTCCTCCTTCTCCTCTTCGTTCTCCACCTCCTCCTCCTTCCTCTTCTCCCTATCCCTCCTCTTCCTCCTTCTCCCCCTCCTCTTCCTCCTCTTCCTTCTTATTATCATGATTATTTACATGACTACCACCATTGGCATTGTCAAAGAATAACAAAATCTTTTTTGTAAATGATTGATTCAAATAAGAACAGGGGAGTAGAGAGCATAGCAAAAGGTTGATGAAACTCAGACAAATTGCAAAATACATTGTTTTATGATTTTTATGCCTCTGTGACAAAGTGGCCGGAGGCATTATGTTTTCGGGTTGTCCGTCCGTCCGTCCGTCCATCCGTACGTGTATACGTCCGTCCGTACGTATGTCCGTCCGTATACGTCCGTTCCGAATCAGTTTAGGCAATATCTTGGGAACCGTTAACCAGATTTGCTTCAAACTTGGTACATGTGTGTATTGCATGAAACCAATGAAGTGTGTAAAAGAGGGGTCAATTCTGATTGAGGTCAAAGGTCAAAGGTCAATGACCTTTGTGAAAAATTGCTTAAAATTGACCTTTTTCACAATAAAGCCAAATCCAAGGATCCAATTCTCATGAAACATGGTACAAAGATGAATCACTACTTGGGAATAGACTGGTGACATTTTGTGATAAATTTCCTGAAAGTTCAGAGGTCAAAGGTCAATGAACTTCGCTAAAATTGACTAAAAACTGCCCCAAGCTTTATATTCTTCACAATAAATCCAAATTCAACTATACAATTCTCATGAAACATATTACAAAGATAGATCACTACTTGGGAATAGACTGGTGACATTTGTGATAAAATTCCTGAAAGTTCAGAGGTCAAAGGTCAATGAACTTCGCCAAAATTGACTAAAAACTGCCCCAAACTTCATATTTTTCACCATAAAACTAAATCCAAAAATGCAATTCTCATGAAACGTGGTACTAAGATGGATCACTACTTGGGAATAGACCGGTGACATTTTTTGGTGAAATTCCTGGAAAGCCAGAGGTCAAAGATCAATGAACTTTGCAACAATTTGCTAAAAATTGGCCCCAAATTGATATTTTTCACAATAAACCCAAATCCAATGGTGCAATTCTAACCAAACATGGTACAGAGATGTTTCACTACTTCATGGAGGTAGATTGATGGAAGTTTGGGTAAAATTCCTGAAAGGTCAAAGGTCAATGAACTTTGCCAAAAATAGCTAAAAAATTGCCCCTGAAGTAATATTTTTCAAAATAAATCAAGATCCAATTGTGAAGTACCAACAAAATATGGTGCAAAGATGGATCACTACTTGGGGGTAGACTAATGATATTTTTGGTGAAAAGTCTCAAAGGTCAGAGGTCAAAGTTCAATGAACTATGCCAAAATTGGCTAAAAACTGAGCCAAATTTAACATTTTTCACAATGAATGCAAAACTAATGGCTCAATTTGAACCAAACATGGTACAGAGATGTATCACTTCATGGAGGTACCTGGTGAAAGTGTGGGTAAAATTTCTAAAAGGTCAAAGTTCAATGAGCTTTACCCCCAGATTGGCTAATTTTAAACAAACTTGAAGGATGGCTTTAGACGGACTGATTAGATTGGAAGTCAAAGGTCAATGAACATTGCCAAACTTGGCCAAACATGGAAAAACAGAATATGATATTTTCATTTCACATGGGAATTAAATGGTTCATTGCCCACCAAACAAATTTTCTGAGAATAAATCTAAATAGAGCTAGCAAAGAGGTGGAGGCATATTTATCGACTGTGTGGCAGTCGAATTGCTCTAGTTGTGTTTAATAACCACATTCTGAAGTCCTGCATCGGAGACTGGTAGCCATATTGTGATGTGTGGGTTGAGCAGGGCATATTATATTAAGTGTTTCTGACGATGGCCCCATCTTGCTGTTTTCTCCTTCTTAGACCCTTCAGAGCCATCTACAGGAAAACAGGGACCCCATCTTGGGCACGAGTCACAAAGCTAGAGAAGGGAAAGGTCTATCTTGAGGTAGGTCTCGAGTCAACAAGATTGTGTGCTCCCTTATGATTATAATCTAAGCACATATTGTGTCATAAAACTCTTAAAATCATATTCACCAATGATTGGATTGCCTAATTTTAGTTGTATGCTTCCTTTTGATAAGTAGTTGTATATTTCCCAATGTTGCATGTGCCTGTGGGTCTCAGTTAGCAAGGCATTCAGCTTCTTTGGATTATATAACATATATGCACATATTTAGAGCAGGCTACACAACTCGCATGGGAATTGGTCAGGAGATTTATGATAAATGAGAACCATGCCTATTCCCTCATCTCTCACCTTCGTGATGACAGGGTATAATATAGTAGAAATAACACCATATGTTTTCTGTAGGGAAAATGTGGAGCAGGTTACACAACCACCGCACTGGAGTGGGTGAGGAGTCCTGTAATATACAAGGATTATTCTTTTTCCAACATTTACCACTTTCATGATAACAGGGTAGAGATAAAGCCTTGTTTTTCTGTAGGGAAATGTTGAGCGTTTTACACAACTCGTGCACTGGAACTGGTCAGGAGCTCTGCAATACATTGTATGAGAGCTATATGTATTCCCGCATTGACGACTTTCATGAAAACAAGGCAGAGATAACACCATTTGTTTTCTGTAGGGGAATGTGGAGCAGTTCACACAACTCACGCACTGGAACGGGTCAGGGGTGCTGTACTTTGGAGACCATGTCTACAGTGACCTTGTGGAACCGTGTCTGAAGAATGGCTGGAGGACAGGAGGCATCATCCCAGAACTCGATGTAAGTTCAGAACACAAAGTGTCCTTCCTTTTCTACTCACTCCTATGCATCCTATATGAACATGTATGATACAGTGATATAACCTGGGCCTTTTATCTTAAAGAGGGGGGGGGGGGGGGGGAAGAAAAGAAAGAAACTGTAGGCATACATCCAGTAATAAGGATGGATTGATGGCAGTGGTGATGACTTGTATGAAATGTACCTTTGTATGAAAACCTGGATGGTGAAGATAATCTTCACACCAGCTTTTTTTCTGCTGCTTCACCTTGCTTCACATCTACTGTAGGCAACTTCTGCTAGTACACTTCGCAACCCAAGTGGGGTATTTCTATTGCACATGTTGTAAAGTTCACAGATAAAAGCTTCTAGCTCGGTTAAGGAAAGTCAATTTTAACATGTTTGTAAGTACATAGATGGTGATGTTTCATACTTGATTGTTGTTCTGTAGACATTGTGTGAAGCATTATGAAAAAATATCAGATTAAAAATGAAGAAGTAGAGGGTCACTTGCTCAACATTTAACAAAAAAAATAAAAAATAGAATGCATTTTATAGATAGAGACTGTCCATGAAACATTAATAGCGCCCTCTAGTGGATGGTTCTGTAGAATGGACATACTTCTGCCTGTTTTTTTTTTTTAATTTACTGCATGAAATACATGTATGTGGGCTTTAGGCTGCCTTCTCACTTCCTCATACATTTTTGTTTTTCTGTTGCAGTCTAAGTTGATGTTTGAGCTACTTTTAGTCTACAGGAAGCTTATCTATTGCTGTGCAAAACTTAACACAGTTGTAAAACCCTCTGTTAATGCAATCTATTCTCAAATCATGCAACATAAGTCCTTTTTTATTATTTTGTATTTTTCCGCTAGGTTTCTTCTTCTTTCTTTGAAACATAAGGATAATGATGACAGGCTGTAATCATATGCGCAGTAGAATATATACTGTATGGAATAGATTCTGTGCTCTATAAAATATTATTTTTATTATTATTATCATGGCAGAACTGTTGTGCCGTTATCCCTGGAATCCATATTTTGTTTGATTTCAACAATTGATAATTTTTGAGCTTAGATTTCTTCCTTGCATCTTGATGTCAAGCTAAAATGGAACCCATGGTCATAGCTGAATAGCACTCCATTTGATAACATGTCTAATAGTCTTCAACCATACTACCTTGAGATGCTACGTATGCATGTAGCATTATGTTGTATATGACTCATGTGACAGATGATTTGATGTCGGACAAAACTGTATTTCATTTTGCAATTCCGATTAAATAATTAAAAAATTGTTGATACATAGCGTAACATTCAGATTACAAGAACACCATATGTTGCAGAGTTTGGCAATTGATATGATATCTGATCTGTGATAACAGGAAGACTAGAAAGGAACAACATAAAAAGGTCATTAAATCATTTTAATGGCATGTTCAAGCGCAGTATTAATAACTGTGCGTGTAGAGCCTCCCACATAGCAGGGTACCAGTATGTGAATGGACAAGGTTGTCAATATGTTGTGTTGAAAGGTGCTACTTGTCTTTTGTGTTGACCAAAACATCAATTTGAGATTGAAGCTTGACAGTGACATCATGAGGTGACAGCGTGGGAGGATTACACTGAAGATATCCAACAAAGATATGGGTGGGTGGGGTAATGATAACATGTTTACATGTATCTTTTTTTATGATCATGAGGGGAAGTATTTTTTCCTGCAGGGTACATTGGGGGAGGGGTGGGTTGTGTGTGATGGGAAGAGAATGAAGGGAGTATAGTCACAGTTAATTATGAATTTCTATTACTGACAAGCTTATTTTTTTCTCAAATTGAGGGAAAGAGGTAGAAGTGCTGTTTAACCCATTACTCATGTTTAGATTTTCTAGCTTTATGAGCCCTGGTCAAATGAGGATCTATTAAAATTCGTCATGGAACTGCAGTAACCAAAGGGGAGTTCTTAATTGAGCCCTAAAATGAATTTGAAGTAAATTTATAGCTTGTCGTCTATTGTTCATACAGCAGATGATGTGGGAGTCAGTATCACTGTTCAGTGCATGAGTGGAGAAAAGCCAGCCCGTAAATATGCATGCTTAGTGAGCGAATGGGTTAAGTGCTGAGCTAATATGCATGCTTAGTAGCGAATGAGTTAAGTGCTCGTGAGGGGGGGGGGGGGGGGGGGCAACTAGTGCAAAGATTATACTAGTACATGTTTGATGTGTCTCAATACAAAGAAAGAAAAGAAGGAACGGTAGGCTCAGCAGGATACTGATCTTCTTCTTAGTACCTTCTAGCAATTATGGTAACATCCATTTCAATATAAATAATGTAGATATACAAAAGGCTACCAGTAAGTTTGCCGTCTTCTAAAAACTATCCCCATTCCAAGGGCTGCCACGGTATTGATTGGCCTCTAATATCCGGTCATATATATTTCATAGCTACCTGGATGTTGCATATTTTTATCCATTATACTTTAAAAGTTAGTATGCAGGCAGGATGTGACATTGAAAGAGCAGGTACCTGTCTGATATCAGTGGAAGGAAAGAAGATAAATTTGTTAACCTTGAGAAAGTGTCATTGTAATGGAGAGAGGTTAATATGATACATTGTTGAGGCATTGTCATTCAAATTTGACATTTTTTTTTCAAAGAAAGGAGTAATCTTGTCAAATGAAGAGAGAAATACCTTCAGTAGCTTGTCAGAGTGTTAGGTTCTCTATTGTTTTGTTCAAATTCTGTGTTTGTTTGAGTATACATTTACTTTTAGTGATCATATTCTATGGCCGATCTGCCAAATATTAGAATTGCCATTCTTTCTTATTGAAAAGTAACTCAACTACTGAAAAGACTGAAATTTCCAATTCAAGTTTGTGTGTAGTTTTATTTTATTCATTGGAGAAATACTCATTTCTCATCAGAATACAGATTTTTAGATAACAAAATACTGAAATTAAGGTGAGGAAGTTAGCAAGGCCTTGAAATTATGATAGTATTTACAACATTGTTGTGTTGGATTTGGGTAATTTGCGCGTTTCCCAAGTTTTTTAAAAATCTGCTCTAACCGAGCTAAAATACAGATCCATCGGTAATTTTAATTTTTCTACATTTTCAAAAGTTAAGGATCGTGCATTTCCATTGGATGATATTTCGCTGTAAATTTAGCAAAAATCGATGTGTATTTTCACTTGATATTTTGCTGCAATTACAGCGAAACTGGGCAGGTATCTTGGTATTTCGCTGTAATTACAGCAAAACTGGGCAGGTGTCTTGGTATTTTGCTGTTATTACAGCAAAACTGGGTTGGTGTCTTGGTATTTCGCTGTAATTACAGCAAAACTGGGCTGGTGTCTTGGTATTTCACTGTAATTACAGCAAAACTGGGCTGGTGTCTTGGTATTTCACTGTAATTACAGCAAAACTGGGCTGGTGTCTTGGTATTTCGCTGTAATTACAGGAAAACTGGGCTGGTGTCTTGAGTTGATATTTTGCTGTAATTACATGCAGTGAAACTGTTTCGGTGTGTTTCATCGATATTCAGCTTTAACTACAGCGAACGTGGACATGTGTCTTATTGAAATTTCGCTGTATTTACAGTATAAGTGGGCATGTGTCTTTTATTGAATTATACAGCGAAACTGGGAAGGTCTCTTGATTTTATGCTTTAGTGTAATATTATGTAATATCTTGCAGAATAATGAAGCAAATTTCTGTCTTGTTGCATGGGTGATGCAACATAACACATGTGATACAACATACATGTAGTGTGTCATAAAAGCAAATTGTAAACATTATCAACATTACTTTAATAGTTTAGAATCATGTTTGGGAACACATTCTCACTGACTGTTGCATGTCCATATCATGGGATATCCCACCCCCTCCCCCAAACACACACACGCACGCACACACACAACACACAAACAAACAAACACACACACAACAACAACAACAGCAGCAACATCAACAACAGACAAAAACAATGGCAAAAATAACAAAGGAAGACAAAAATTTTAAGGCACCATTTTTTCTTTAAATAATGACAACAAAAAGATATACATGTACATACAAAGGTAGCGTTCATGTTTAGTTCTCTATTGAAGTTACCTTTTTTTCAAATCAGATTTGGGACAGAAAAAAAAATAGTGATATGTATTACTCATATCACATTTAGAAGGAAAAAAAATGAAAATTGCGTATGATAAAACAAGTACATGTATTATGTATCCTGGGTGGTGTTTCACCAAGCTGTTCCTAAGATATGAACGACATTATGCACGACTGGTGACCCCTTCTTTTGCTAAATCACACTCTCAGTTATTTTGAATCAGATGTTGAAATCTGATGTTTATAACTGAAAATTCTTGTCGTTAACAAGTGTCTGAAAACAAAGCTTATGATTTTTCAAATTTGATTAGGATTTGGGGGAATGAAATCCCAATATGCTAAAACAGGAACATAGTGTGGTATTGCATTTAGTACGAGTCATTTTTAGTACAAGTATTTTGTCACTTCATATAGTTTCATAACTACTACAAGTAAATGGACAGTAATAGTTAATCTATTTACAATCTTGCCACATACATGATTCACTATCAATTAAGGTGGTCAAGGACATATATGAAAAGCAACACAATGTTTATGAACAATGTTCAGAGCCGCAAGGCTCACTCTAAACCCTACTGTTTTACTCCTTCCTTTTTAGATGGACTTATGATACTGGTTTTACATAATGATTTATATACGATTTATAATGATTTATATAATGCATGATTTATCTTTTCCATCCATGAACAATTATCAACACACACCTAGAAAGAATGGACATTCATGATAACAAACTGGTTGTGACTAACACCATTACTTTATTACACTGGACATTATGATACATGTATTAAGTTTTAAATGATGAACAGAAATTTATTTATTTGAAGTCTGCACATATGTTGCACAGTGTGCAGAAATAGTATCAATTGTTTCAGCAAAACTTTACTTTCATGAATGCAGTTGTATTTCCACTGGAGCTGGCTATTGTTGTTAGGATTTTGAGAACATTTGAGACTCGTTTAACTTTAACATTTACATTACTCAGAGGTTGTATTAGATGTATTGGATTGGACGCTACTGTACAGATAGCGAATATTGCATGTTTCTTTATGCAAGTGATATGCAAATAGGGACAATCAGGTGGTATAGAGAATGATGCAGCTAAATTAGATGTTTGATAACCCCAGGCAATCTCAAACCAGGTGTCAAGTCAAAAACTTGGCACACACTTTCTTTTGCAATGGTGACTTGCCTGGGGTTACCATTTGCTCTAACATCAGGCCTCCATAATGTATTTTTCTTTCCATTGTACAGGTCAATGGTGATATTCTCACCATTGACCCCAACAACACAACCCACTTTCTTCACGGCAGTGAGCACCATCTTTCCCGGTGTTATGTGTTGCTCATTTCCTTGTGCTGACTGGCCTCTCTTGTTGATCTGCACAAGAATGAAAGCGGAGCAAAAAAAGAAATACATCAGTATTATTATGCCATTGCTCCGCTTATGTTTGTTGATATTTTGAGTCGTCTGTTTTCGGTAGTCTGATGCTTTGATTGCGCAATTATCACAAATCATTTATCAAAATACCCAAAATATTGGGCAGTGTGGCTACACTCACTGATGTAAATTTCTCACCTACGTAAGCACTCAACCATGATACTCATTTAAAGAGGCAGGGTTAATAGGTTACTAGGCCTTACATGCACAGTCATGACAACAAAAATGATACTTCTCTGAAATTTGGGTTTAAACAAGGAAGTGTAGATCACACATCTGTTAGGATTAAAAATCTTACCACTGTCTGACCGTACCTCATGAAAAAACAATGGACACAAGAACTGGTTACCATTTCTTTCACTGTTCTGCAAACTCAATATGTTTTAAATTGAATTTTGCTTGTTTAGTCATAGCTTTACTCTGGTGATAATCAAGGATCATTTCTCGTACATTGAGAGGGGATCAAAGAATAACAAGAATCTCAATGTGTTAATCTAAACAATGAATTTGTAAACTAAACATTACCATCACAGCATCTCCTCTGAGCAAAGTATACAAACATCATCTTCCAAATGCTCCTCCCCACAGAAACAGTTGAGACACATTGTTACAAATCTGATATCCTGTTCTCTGCCTCATCATAAACTGGTTGGATAGTATGTACAAGTTGAAATTAAAAGTACACCACATTGTTATCAGTAGAGCAAGTATTTTACAATGTATTTCACTGAATACGTATGGGAGGTCATTATTATTACGAATATCTTATGGTGTGCTGGTGTCGTAAGGGAAATATGTGTTTGATTTAAATTACAAGGCTTCCTTATTTATCATACAGCAAAATGTTCCATGGGTTTCAGATGGTACATGTACGCTCTTTTAGGGATGCGTCAATGTGCTGGTATTGTTAATCAATTCATCTATTCCATTATATTTTGGGTAACCATTGGTGAAATCTTTAACATACATATATGAGTTCAACTGTATCTGTCTGAATTCTGACATAAAGCAAACAGAAAGTTTGTACATTCCTGCATGAATCCTCAATAACAATTTGAGTACTTACATGGGGAGCACGCCGTTCCCTCTCAAGAAAAGGCGTTAGCACAGTTGGACCAGCAACCACTGCCATCTCCTCATCCTCACTGATGTCAGCTGCGTGCTGCTTCAAGATGTCAGGAGCCCAAACACTGTCTGGGATGCCATCTGTTGGGTTGTTGAAGAATGAGCTCCACCAGTCGTGTTGGTCAGAATCTAGATGGTGAGCTCCAGAGTTTATAGTGCGCTGCACCATGTCTAGATTCTGCCGCTCGTATGTGGGCTCCCTCAAGGCTGGCATCCCAGGTGGCAGCTTCATGCTCCCATTCACATCAGAGATGAAGACTTTGTGCTGCTGATCATAAGTGGCTGGTAGCCACTCCTTATCTTGGGTCCACTGCTTATAATGTAGCAGCACATGTTTCTGGCTTCCTGGTGACCAGGTCAACCTGAAAAATAAGCGTGAAATCAAACATCAAAGTGATTTGACATACACTGACTTAGAGGAAAATGGTTTGGTATGGAAACTGATTCTCCACTAATCTTTTAAATAATATGACTTGATGTTACTCACCTCCACTTCCTTTTCATAAGTATCAAAGACAATTTAAAAAGGTCCATCTTCATTTTGCATTTCATGCACAAGGCATCAAATACATTGTACATGCTTGTACAAAACAACATAAACACAGCACAAGAAATGGACATGTCTCATCTGTAACCCTAAGAACTAGTATATACTTCATTTATTCAAACGGTTAGTTACATTTGTTAAAATCTATTCTTTTCAAGGACTTACACATTGATAACAGCAAAGCTGGAGACCCTTGTCCAATACATGTATTTATTTCTGCAGTGAAGCAACAGTGAAAGAAAGTATCTATCCCTATAAGTGCCATATCCGGAGACGTAGGCGATCATGGCATGTCACAAATCTCTGTTCCTAGCTGTTTGAATCAGTTCCACTTCCTTTTGCAATCCATGCATTCAGACTGGTCATCCAATTCATTTGTTTCCTTCCTTCCCCCTCTTTCCCTCTATCTTTCCTGTCAATGCTCAATTTTCAAGACCATCGTTTCTAATTATATGTCCTACAAAACTCTTTTGCCTCGTTCTTTTCTCTATAACCAGCTTATATAATCAGCTTATATAAATTATAAGCCCCCAAAATGAAATCAACCTATGAATACATGTGACTAGCTTTCTTCTTACATCCTGATTCATAAAATGAATTACCTGAATGCATGCTGTGCTGAATGCTGACTGAGTGGGGCAAGGAAGGGCTCCAACCATGATTTGATGTCAAACACTCTGCCAAGTCTGGTTGCTCTGCTTGTAGTGTTTGCCATGGAGGTTTCAATGACTGTCAACAGTTCTGGCAGGGTCCTGGCACTTTCACGCTTTAGGGCACGAGAAATGCAGCTGAAACGCTGGTCAATGTCTTCATGAGTATGACCCACCATCAAAAATGACATCTGGACCTGTAAAAAAAGTACCGGTATGTAATAATTTTTTGTTGTTGAAGAACTTAGTAAGAATATGGGACAGATATATGAGAACCTGAGATCAAGTTTATAGCAATTGAGGTTGCTGACTGCAATCTGTTGCAATCAAATACAGACAGCTCAATGCATGCATTTGATTGAGGTCTCTGACTGCAATTGATTAAAGTCAGAAAGTCACTCACACACTATACATATCCTCTTTACCATCATTAGCAAAAATAGTAATATGTGAGCAGCCAATAGCTTGTATATTCTATAATCCGCATACCGATCGTTTTCACCTGGCACTCCATTATAAATGTTGTATGGTATTGATAACAATTGTTGCAAAAATGTTTTTAAAAATGTACAAACCACAAAATGCAGATTCAAATTTCTTTAAAAGTATACTGACATGAATAGATATATTGGTCTGCATGCTCGTTTACCTCCTTGAATATGTGTGCAGCAACCAGGAACGCCATGAACCCAATGAAGTAGCGGTTCTTGTTCTCCCTCCAGCAGTTGTCCAGCTGAATGTAGAGGGTCGGGGGAAGTACGCCATCATCACTCACTTGGCACAATGTAGCAAGGAGGCAATTAATGACCATGCTGGAGTCATGGCCATCTTCTAGTGACACGTAAGCATGGAAGGATCGCCCGTGGACCAGACAACCCTCAATATGTGGTTGAAGCCTGTATTTGTCACAGTCCTTCAGACAAAGGAGTACAAGAAATCGCAATGAACACAGTAATATTCTGTATGTATATTTCCAACAGATTTGTTGTTTTGTGCAGAAATGTGTATTTGTCAGAATTAACCTGTCTTCCATAAGGAATTTAACATCACTGATGAATTTATGTCACACTAATCAGTAACATTTTAACAGGGTAAATAGCTTCTTCCCTAGCCTCCAGGGATCCTACAATTACAATTATCCTGATCAACACGTTTGTTTTCGAAGCTGAATGAGAAAATCTCTTTATTCATTTGCTCATCAACCTCATTATCTGAATTTTTGTATTGCAAATGTATCCAGATGTGGACTTTAGTACTCTTACCTTAGGAGCTGACCATCCTTTGAAATGAGGGAGATACGTTTTGGCCTGATCCATCCCATCCATAATTATGCTCAGCTTCCCCTTTTGATCCTGCACCGCCTCTTCTCTCCTCTCATAATACAATTTCCGCTCCAACCTATATAAATCCAAGAACGAGCATGAAGAACCCGTAAATAAGAGAATCTGTGCAAGGTATCTGAAAGTCATGTATTTTCCCCCAGTACATGTACATCATTTTGTATTTCCTGAATTGTCATGTACACATATGAAGATGTTCAATCCTGAATAAGAATAAAATGTCTTGGCATTCAACCAAAATCCAGCTAACAATCAAGATAAATCTTATGAAACAGTGGCTACTTGTAATTCCTCATGATTTACTTATAAATCGTGAATATATCTAACATTTGAATATATCTTACATACCACTGTCGCTGCAGGTGTTCGTCTCGTTCCCTTACAAGATTTTCTCTGGTTAGAGGGTCAGACGTCTTGGAAATGACCTCTTTCGCCAGAATACAGATATTGCACTTTGTCATCCTCGTTATCTGTGGAAGGACATAAAAATGAATGAATATATGCATACAGACATATACAAATACCCCTGCCTCTGTTTCATTTACACACATGGTGCTATGATAAGCAAACATAAATTGACAGATGTGATGATTAACTGGAAATAAGTATATCAAAATGCTTTTATATGTAACCTGTATTATTTGGCAGATGTAGCATGAATGTTGATATTAATAATGTACAACTCACTCCCCTCAAATATTTTTTAATTTTTGTACAATTCAAAACATACCTTAGGGAAGGAGACGTGCATGAAATGTTTGTGCCAAATCCTTCCAAAATGCGACCTGGAAATCTTGCTAATGTTGTCTCTCGATGCCAAGAATTTGTGGTAGATGTCTCCTATCCCAGTACAACAGGGCAGGAATATCCGTCCGCTTTGTGGGCATGTGTCTCCCATTCTCTTGATGTACTGCTCCATGAACCCAATTGCTGCCATACCTTATGTACATATAAAAAAAAAATGTTAGCTCATAAACATTGTACAGGATCAGCATGTAGGCTTACTTGATGGAGAATTACTATTACTAAACAGCGTGCAGTGTTATTTTCAGAGAATACACCTCTTTGTTGTTTCTCACCATGAAGTAAATTAGATAATCAAACAGCATATGCATAAGGAGATAATGCTCTTAACAAGTATGACTTCTCCCAAACTCCTCTGGAAATTTTGATGCAAATTACTGTGTGAGAAGAGCTCCATTTTACTTTCTTCTCGCAACATCAAATGTCAAAGGGTGCTCAATGCATCCAGCAACACATAGTGTACTGCCATTACTAAGTACATGTATAATGCCATATTACAGGTATTATTGTTCTCTCTCTCTCTCTCTCTCTCTCTCTCTCTCTATTTTTCCTATTCATAAAAATTGTCTTACCGTTGGTGTCTCTTCCACTGACAAATGTTGAGCATGGATTAAAAACTCTCCCATTTTTCAGAAGCGCAAGAGCACGATAGAACGAATTCCTCGAAATCTTCATGAATTGGCACCAAGCATGTCTGAAATAAAAGTAATAGAGAGATGACACATTCATTACAAATCAAGCTGTAAGCAATTGATATTGAAATATGAATTGATCTTGCAATTTTTGGTCATAAAATGAGCATGCAGAACAAAAGTTAAATGTATTTTATAATCTTAGTGAGTGCACATGTATACTTTCGAGTAGATATACACTTTGTCAAAATGAACTTAAGAGAGCAGTGTCATTTCCTCAATAAACTAGAAGTGCAAAATTTGCACTTTAAATACATTCAA
The DNA here is from genome assembly GCA_963669155.1 of Arbacia lixula. Classification (NCBI taxonomy): domain Eukaryota; kingdom Metazoa; phylum Echinodermata; class Echinoidea; order Arbacioida; family Arbaciidae; genus Arbacia; species Arbacia lixula. Next base: position 4,872,618 of record OZ022590.1, on the reverse strand, counting down.
TTCACACAAGTTTACCTTCGATGTTTTCAGATCACTTGTACTCAGATATGTCATGATGTACTTATTATCCTATGTACAGACATGGCATAAGGGTATGTGTTTTTTATTAAATGTCATTGACCTTTGACTTTTTACGTTGTGCGAAATTATAAACAATGTAATGTGACTGCACAGAATACCTGCAGATAAGTTCTCCGTTTATGACGAACTGTCTGCAGTCTGTCTGAAGTGCCATGCTCTGCATCAGTTCAATTATCTTGACCTGTCTGCCACTCCCCTCTTTCACCTCAAACAGTCGTGTCCTCCACATCAACGCAGTTTGAACGTCCATTTTGCGTAAGCAGCCATTTCCACAATGACATTTCATGCTCAGATCACCTTCTATTCTTGCAGGATCAAGATAATTTTCTTTCCGAGTTTTTTTCTCCATGACTGTTTAACAAGATCCCAACCTATTAAAAAAAGTGATTTGAAAGACACAATTTAGGTAAGAAAAGCAGTTGATTTTTAGTACATATCATGAATGTTGAAGCGAAATTTACACATTATTAGAAAAATCTCATCAGCATCACCACTCTGATAACCACATAACAAGTATCCAAGGTTTGTAAATGATCACATAAGAAAAATGCAACCGCGGTTATTGGCTGATATATCACCTACCCACCCCCCCCTCAAAAAAAAACACATTGTCATAATATTTCGTCCATATATACCAGTGAAAATAGATACTTTACTTTCATAATCTTCACGTTCTCAATATATATTGAGAATGGCATGTTATACAGATGATGAAAGAGGAAGGGAAAATAATAGCATGACACACACTCAAATTAACGAATGAAAGAAATAACAATGGGAAGAAGCAAAAGAAACAATGAAAAACATGTTGTGAACAGGAGAAATCAAGGTTAAAACAAAAACAAAGACAATGTTTGAAATGATGAATATGAAATGAAACCAATGGAAAAAATGACATATTGAAAGGGCCATGATAAAAAGGAACACAAAACATTTGCATAAATGAATTAGTGTGATTGAAACTTAAAGGATAGAAGAGAACACGTAAAAGAATGAAGTGACAAAATAGTAAAAAGGACATCCAAATGGAAAGAAAAATGCAAGACACAAATGAATGAAAGAAAATAAGACAGAAGGGTAGAGAAAAGTAAATTAAAAAAAAACACAAAGAATCATAACAAAAACAAATGAAAAATCAAAAAGAGAAGTGTGGGAATAATGAATACAGATAAAAACAGGAAAAAATTGAATACTTAAATTGACAAGGAATAGCAAGAAAAGGGATACAAAGGAAGAAAAGAGTAAGAAAAACCTGAATAAAGCCGACAGAGCCGAAAAACAGAGCCGACAATATGTACAAGATTTTGGGAACCTAGCGCAAACATAGCACGCCCAGTACTCGGGGCCCAGTACCATCAAGCTCGATGGTCGATCGACCGCTTCTATTTCCTACGACGCTGCTCAACATGCACACCCCCGTGTTTGGCACGCGCTAAAGAGATTAGGCCACGAACGTATGAATCTAGTCTACTTTCTAAACGTATTTTATCAGCCTGAATTCGTGTACTCAGCGCGCGACGGAACTCAGCGATCGCGCGATCCCGCGGAGTTCCTTCGCGCGTTTTTTTTGTACACGAATTCGGGCTGTTAAATAGTCTAGAACCTAGACTAGTATGAATCACGCTGCCGGACAGTTTGGTTTACACATGGTGCAGGGAGGTGTTCCCTGCATGGTGTAAGCAGGAAGGTGGAGTCGTCATGACGAGTAGTTTATTCTAGCCTTTTGACAAGACATTGTGGATGTGGGTTGTCCCTCACGCCTTGTAGCCTCTGAGCAGTACTTTTGTATCCCGTACGCCTAGAAAAGACTAATTATGATGCCTTGCACTGACCAGGAAGGTGTTAGAACTGGAGTCAGCACGAAGCATAATTTATTTCCTACACCAGTCGCGTTCATTGATAGCACAATAGAATATTTGACGCATTTATGGGTTCTTTGATCCAGTGACGACCGCCGCCAAATATGCAAAGCGAATTTTGGATGCATTTAGAGGAATATATATTTTGTATGCGCAGAAGATTTCAGAACCACTTCATTAACTGAAGTGCATGTGCAGTTGTAGTACATCTTATAAAGATACGATTCTGTGTATTTCAGATTATATTGTTGCTTCGTTTTGGGGATAAAAGGAGAATACTGTAGAAAACATGCCAGAGAAATGCCTCCATATCGTACATTAAGCAATCCAATCATATTTCCTTAAAAATATCTTGTAAATCGTTTATTGAGTGTTTTATCTTCCATGGAAACAAGCTCATTTTCGTGTCCGGAGGTGTCCAAAAAAGTTACGGACCAAATTCTTTCTCCAATTTTTCCAAAATTTCCCCTCGCTCACCCCAAAATTAATTCACAGTGTGTGTAAAAAGATCACCTAAGAGCTCCTAGCGAAGGCTTAACGGTTGACATATTTCTCAAAAGAGATTTTCTTTTGTTATTCCGAGGAAGGCACAACCTAATTAGAAATACAGCTAATTGTTTAAAACACCTGAATGTCTTGAATTTTAATGAGGCGGCGGTCATCATAGATCAAAGGAAATCTATCCGAGCACAGTCCATCCATGATAGGTCCATGCACTGACCGAACCAAACTAATTATATATTCAGGACAACGCTTGTGAATAGTTATAGATAGGTCACGTCTGTATGCCAATTATGGCGTTAGTTTATGAATAATTCATATTAATACCCAGGTTATCGTCCAACCCACGTTACAAATGCGTTTCGGATCGTACATTATGTGAATGTGTAGGTATTGTTTGAAAACGTAGCTACGCCGAATTTATAGAAAGAATTGAAAATAATGAGATGTTCTGTTATCATGTTTAGTTATTTTACGTAGACAGTTTGGTTATTCTAAATTTTAAAAAGAGATATTTGTTATGAAATACAACGCTTCACAAGTCTACTGTTACCGCGCTGTTCAAATGAACGAATCCATGCCGATCGCCTACGGTCGCGTCGTCCATGTGCGTTGGTCTGCCAATTAGCTAATCCTATCGCGCGCTTCAAAACGATTGTGATTGGTGGCCACCAAAAGGAATAAGAAATTCGATGCAGAATCGGGTCTGCGCCCCTCGCCTGCTCTGTCACTGGGGTTAGCGCGGTTAGTCTCGTTCCAGGCGCTAGTGGGGTATTGCGCTGACGGGGTCAAAGGCTTAATTTATTCCTACACCAGTCGCGTTCATTGACAGCACAGAAGTATATTTGACGCGTTGGGTTCTTTGACCCAGTGACGATCGCCGCCAAATATGCAAGACAAATTTTGGATGCATTGAGAGAAATTGCGCAGAAGATTTCAGAACTACTTCATGAAGTGAGCTGCATTTGCAGTAGTACACCTTGTAATGATACGATTATGTGAATTTTAGATATTGTTGCTTCGTTTTTGTGAGAATACTGTGGAAAACATGTCAGAGAAATCGTTTATTGAGTGTTTCACCTTCCATGGAAACAACCTCCATTTCATGTCCGGAGATTTCCGAAAAAGTTACGAACCAAATTCTTTCTACAATCTTATCAAAGTTTCCCTTCGCCCGCCCAAAACTAATTCCCACCGTGTGTAATAAAATCAGCTATGAGTATGAATTCCCAGCGAAAGCTGAACGGTAGACTTATTTTTCAAACCAGATTTTCTTTTGTTAGTCAGTGGAAGGCACAGGCTAATTAGAAATACAGCGTATTGCTTGAAAAACCTGAACGTCTTGACTTTTTATGAGGCGGCGGTCATCAAAGATCAAAGGAAGTCTATCCGAGCGCAGTCCATCCATGATAGGTCCATAGTTTGATAAAGGATTACGAGGCGTAGCTAAGCTTCATACTTGGTTTGAGCAGAGAGGTGGGACAGAGGTACAATGTGTGTGTACTTTCGGAGATACTTTTCATACCTCGCTCAGTTCATTATGATGGAAACCCCACGGATATTATGTGCGTGTCTTTAAAGTTCGCATCCAAATATTAAATATATTACATTGGGGTTTCTTAGTCTAGTTTTTAAAGCTTTTTTCACTAACAATTCTTAGCCCCGTACTAGTTTTTAAACCCGACTAAAGAAATCCACGATGCTCCCACTCGAAATCATTAGCCACGAGTGGGAACATCGTGGATTTCCTTAGTCGGGTTTAAGAAATAATACGGGACTAAGGAATGCCAGATTAAAAAGCTTCACGAAAAAAATCCGGGGCTAAACCCAATGTAAAAAGGGTGTGAGAGTCCCCGGTATGATCATTGCTGCTTGCTCTACCCACATAGTTTTATAACAATTTGTTTTGACAACATGCTATTAAGAAGTGACACTTCGGCGCTTTAAAATAGCTGGAAATAATTCGGATGGAATGACAAAATCTTTCAACCCGCTCAATCACTATTTTCAATCGCTTTTGACTTTCAAAATCAACTTATTTACCCGTGCAAGTTATTGATATTAATGCTAAGTTCTGAAGCTTGATGTAAAACTTGGGTTAACAAGATAATGGATCATATAGGTCATATAATCACGCTAGTCCTATTTCTTCTTTATCCATAAGGAAAAGTAATATGATTATTGAAAAGTACAGTCATAACATACCTAACTCGAAAACTTTATCATACCGGTCACCAATATGCATACTATGAATCAACTTCGTACTTACCGCGCAAGGCAATAATGCTGTGAGGGGACAGTCTTCAGCGATGACCACACCATGCGAGCTGCGGGGCCTGGCGGCGGCGATATGAGGGTTGTGATGCGATGAGATGCCCCTTCCGCCTCCGAGATGAAGTAGAGAATATATACGAAGCGAAATGTCTGTCGATTGAATTTCCCGCGCGCTTGGATCAATTTACTTTCAGCCAACCAATCCAGAGGTTTCGAGTCCAGCGGCCTCCCCATAGAGCCTTGGTGCTTGTGCGCCTGCGCGTATCAAAGCTAGCAGCCGTTGACCATCCAAGTATAAAATGCTTTTTAACCTATTTAAGTAAATGACAACTTAAAGTTGTTATTAAGTACGGTTTTATTTCTGTGGGAAATTGCGTGCTTTTGATACCCGCCCTTGATCTGTTGTTTCACATATGACCTGTAAGAGCCCCCTGATGACACATTGTTTTTGTTGTAGCTCGAAGAAAAACAATAAATAGACATATCAATATGGTTATGGCAATAAGCATAATAGTAGTAACGAGCTAGAACTGATGATTACAAGTGTGTACTTGGCTATATAAATCGGACAAGTAATGACACTTGCAAGGTGTGTGTCACCAAGGATGGTTTCACCTGAACATTTATATTGATGTGTGTTTTCGTGTTGCTTGTATTAAGCAAGACAATGGGCATACAAGAGCGATCTATCGAGAAACCTGCCACGGCCAAAGGCCGGTGCAATGAGAAGAAATGTAGGCTGGGGGTGACAGATTTGTCTCGATCAATATTGTGGTTTCTGTGACTGTTCTCTTCTCTTTAGACATATTACTCATTTTTTAAATCACGAGAAGAGTTTGATAAGTAACGAGAAGCAAATCATGATTGTTGAAAGTGCTTCTTTGCATAAACGATTATCACACAGGGGTGACATGCCCGTTGTGCGAGCGGGAAAGCGGTGCGGATGATTTAGGCGGGTTCGACAGAGAAGGGTGGAGGAGGAACTGGTGCGTGTGACTTCTCAGAAAGGTGATAGGGGGGGGGGGGGGGGGGGGTTGTAGGGTGATGGTTATCATGACAAGCGTTAAAGACAGCCAGTCCCTTTTTCAGATCACCACAAAACCATCGAAACAGTGGCCAAACATATAGAGAAGTGTTAGCAAGCTCTATATTCACAATTTGAAACTGATACGTAGTGTAAAATTCAAATAATGCACGTAAACAACGTCTGATTAATAGTCTTTACCTCAGGCTCTTAGCAGTTTGTGTTGAAATATCTGCTTTATTGATTAATCTGGTTATTAAATTATGAAACGCATTATGAAAAACATTGTTCTATGGAAGGAATCATCTCCAAAGTTTGGTAGTTACTCATAAAATTAGGATTTCACACACGCATAATAACCACATAGATACTGTAACAAAGACTAATACTTTTTTCGTGGTACGAAAAAAGTCGGTTTGAAATTTAACGGCTGAAATTTTTTACATAATTAGAGAAAGATTCAACATGCTATATTCTTAGAAATGGTCTTGAATCACACTTTCTTCAATTTCCGATCGTGATAGACGATTTCAAATTTTAAGCTTGCAAAAGGGACGGACAATCTTTAAATGGAGGTAGCGTATGGTACAATGCAATGAATAGACATGGTCTGTGCTGTTTAGGTGCTCATACAATAATTGTTATTGTTACGTGTTTTTTATTTGAGACGTAGACGTACATACTACAACGATGTTGACAGATATGTAAATGTGGTTTCAGAACTACATTTCTTCAGTCATTCCGATGATTATTTCGAAGGCGTAACATAGTGTAACAACCTAGCTAAGAGTCGAACTCTAGCTCTCAACCCAAACTAGACTCTCTTCTCAACTCAAAGCTAAAAATGAAATAAAGTGACTCTAATTTTGTCTATGTAGGTGCATCTTATGAAGCTCTCCTTTGAGAAGGGGGGATGGGGAAACAAATAGGTGGTAAGATAAAAAAAAAAGCACACACACACACATATATAGAAAGATAAGAGGAAAATTGCAGTCCCAGGAAAGAGAGAGAGAGAGAGAGAGATGTAAACAATAATAGAGTAATTGCATGTTGGTTTCACAAAACACAATTACCTCACACCTTCCTTCCTCCTTAGTCGTGTTAATACCCCCACAGGAATTTAAATGGGAGGGGAGCCTTATTTCCAAACAAAGGGGGGTGTTGTAAAGTAGTTATCTGTCATTACCCACTCCCACCACTTGTAAAGAACAAGTAATTACCCTTTCCTTCACCACACCTTAAGTCTTCTAACCATTCTTCAATTAGTTTTGTGCAACGAGCTGTATATTCATCTGTGTTATTTCACATTAAGTGTACGCTTTTGTAAAAATGGATTTTCCATATTTTGGTCCAATTTTAACATTCACTGTACAACCAGTTTTGTTTGATGGTCCTTAACATGAATAACCTACAGTTGAGATTTCATAACATTTCAAATATTACTCCTGTTAATTTACAGCATTTTAGGGTATTCTTTTTAACAGAAAATGGATTCTCATTTCACATTAAAAAAAAGTTCACTAATATCCTTGATGTATTCAATGAGAGTAGTATTGAATATTAATATTACTCTATAAGTACAATCAATACTTCACATTGTGAAACCTATTTGATGAAATTTAACCCATAAATGTGGAACTTATGAATGTCTTTGTAAAATGTATCTTTTCGTTAAATTTAAAGACCGTGTCCTCTCTTGAACAATTAAGTCACCAGCAGTGAATTAAATTGATAAATATGTGCCAAAACTTAACTAATTCAATCTTCAGAATAGTTGTAATTAAAAACATATGACAAAGTGATGGATATATTTTGTTACATAGTTATTTTGACCAATCTATTTTCCGTTAAAAGTGTGTCCTCTCCAGGACAGGCAACTTTTTGATATTATTAAGCAATGTGGAATTTGACATCTATTGTTGTGATACAAAAATTATTGTCTGCTTCAATTCAACATAATGAGATTTTATTTCCTCTTTACATTCTTATGGAAAGTAAGTATTTCACACTAGTGCAATGTTTAACATGTCCTCTCCAGAACAAAGGTTCCATATTCTAAAACAATGCACAAAGGTTACAGCTCGATATTCCGAAGCCTCGTTTATTCCGAGGGTTCGTTATTCCGAGGGTTCGTTATTCCGAAGGTTCGTAATTCCGAAACACATAAATTGCCTATACCTCGATGCTCGTTAGTCAAAAAAACGAAAAACGGTTCGTTAATCCGAGCATTTTTGGCGTAATGCCGAAGGTTTGTTAATCCATAAAATAAAGCTGGGTTCGTTATTCCGAAAACGAAATAAGGTTCGTTACTCTGAAGGTTCGTTAATCCGAAATCCGAAAACGAAATAAGGTTCGTTACTTTGAAGGTTTGTTAACGAACCTCCGGAATAACGAACCTTCGGAGCATTCGAACTTTCGGAATAACGAGCCTTCGGAATAACGAGTGCTTCCCGCAATTTTAAAACACCCTATTTTGATATTCAAGAAAAATAATGTGATATTGTTTGTTACTGTGTATCTGACAAAATTCAATGATCATGGCAATTATTTACTACCCTGGTAAACAATTCGCTTTTACCTTCACGTAGTTCATGGAGAGAACAAATATTTTAACACATGGTGGCATTTACAATTTGGTCACTTGTATCTACAGCTAAATATTGATTTCATTGTAGGTAATTGAATCCTGAACACCTTGGCAGTTCACTTAAAGTTAAAGTCAATTGGAGGCTGGGATCACAAACCAAGGAACTTAACAAAACAGACAAAAATTGCTGTGGAAAAACTAATGGAACTAGCAAAAATGCAATGTTTGTCAGAGACATGAAGACCGGCCGGTCGCGGCCGCTCAACCAGCAAGATTCAAACAAGACTTGAAGAATGATGCCGCCCAAAAGAGAAAGACATAACGGATGCAATAAAATTCCACAGAAGCTATGTTTTCTTTGTTTTAATGTGGACACTATTTCCACTGATATTCAAACGGGTATACATGTACTTATGCATGTTCGAACCGATAATATTGGCATGTATTGCCATTTTCGAATTGATTCACTGTGTTGTTGTATGTATGGTCAGTGTGTTGCTGGATTCGATTTTATGATGAGGGGATTTTAACAAAGAGAATATTCGTATTTTAACGGATGTTTTTCCTATGGGTTGATTAAATTTATTAAGAATTTAGTAATGTGTAGTTTGACCACCACCATCCCTGCATGCATGCAATAGGTTTATTGTACAGAGTAGTACGAACACACCTCCCTTAGAAGTTAGGACAAAGAGATTGTGTTTAGAGTGTTTATCTGCTGCGGTCAGAACCCTCGGTTCCCTGTCTCTATCGTTATTATACCTCATAACATGTCAGAGAACAGAAACAACACTGACTCTGAATAGAGAAAGGTTGTTCTGGGGAGAAGATGACTTTTTGATAGTTTGGCAGTCGAAACCTGGCCAAGTGAGGAAAAGAGAGAAAGAGAGGGAAAGTATGCAGAACCAGTTGCAAATGTTTAAGCCCTTCATTGCCAGGTTGAATACTACCATTGTGCATTAATGTGCTTGAACACCATTCAACAACGGTAAAGTACAGGAAAGAGTTAAGACGATGACTCATATGGAAGTCAGAATAACATGTTTCGTTGACTTGCTCCCGGTATGGACAGGGAGATAACACAGATACCAGTTCTGAATAGAAAGAAGCAAAACGAGGAGAAACGAGTTAGGATTAGATGTATTTATTGGGCGGCTTCTTCGTTCGGGAGCGCATCGTTTATCATTGTCCATTGTGGTAAACTTTCTCGGAGCTCTGCGGTGTCAGAAAGTTTATTTGCCGGCCGCGGTTGGTCGGGCGATTACCGGAAATACCACGAATAGGTGACAAACAACAGACTTCGGGAAGAATAGTGTTTCGCTTTCATAGGGGGGGGGGGATCATTTGTTAACCTCTCAGCCCAATATATTCAAGGAGTGAACAGTTGAGCTGCTACAATCTATATCTTCAATGCCGCTTGTTCTCAGTAACTCAGCGAAAGCTGAAATGTATAGGAGTGTGTATGACCTATTATCCACGTGAATAACAATCGCATATGCATCATATTGATGAGAGCAGTTGCTAGTAGGAGGCGGCTTCGAAGCTGATAGAACGAATTTACGCGAGCTTTGAGAGTAGCCATTGAGATAAATAAATACAACAAAAAAAGTAAGCCCCCCCCCCCCCTTTAAAGCAAAATAGCATATCTTATTGACCAACTTCTGTGTGATCATCACATTAATCCAATTAGTCATGCAAGAGTGAGCGTATTTTAAAGGCAAAAATGCCACTTTTCAAAAGTCACAAGGGTAATTTTTGGATTCTGTCACATTAATTTTTGATGAATTCTAATTCTGGTGAATGATATATGTCCTTTCATTGTTTATCATCCATCTCTCGAAGCACTAACACCTATCCCGGCACTTAACCCATTGTTCTGGTTGAATGAGCATCAAATAAAAAAATACTCATCCCTCTTGAGTTTGAAACTTTTAAAAACCCTTTATTTTGGTGAAAAAATAAAACTCTGGATATTTTGACAAAGACGTAACATAACATGTTATATAATCATGAGAAGTCATTTTCGTGTCATGGTTGAGTGAAAACACTTTAAAGAGAACATGCTGTTCTGGGAAGACAAAAAAGCCTTCAAAAGGTGATCTTGAGTAATCATCTTGCCAATGATCTTAGGTTCATGTATTGTTCATTTTAGAAACTTGCTGAAAGTGATTTGCCCTCAAACGATCCACATTTAGAGTAATTAGTGATTAAATCAAATTAAATTAAAATGTTCGGGCCGAACATTTTGCGGATTTGTGATTAAATCACTAATTACTCCAAATGTGGATCGTTTGAGGGCAAATCATCTTTTATGAAGTTTCTGAAATGGACAATACATTAATTAATGACCATTGGTAAGAAGATTGCTCACGATCATCTTTTGAAGGCTTTTTGACTTCCCATGACAGTATATGCCCTTTAAAGACAGCCAGTCCCTTTTTCAGATCACCACAAAACCATCGAAACATTGGCAAAACATAGAGAAGTGTTAGCAAGCTCTATATTCACAATTTGAAACTGATACGTAGTGTAAAATTCAAATAATGCACGAAAACAACGTCTGATTAATAGTCTTTACCTCAGGCTCTTAGCAGTTTGTGTTGAAATATCTGCTTTATTGATTAATCTGTTTATTAAATTATAAAACGCATTATGAAAAAATTGTTCTATGGAAGGAATCATCTCCAAAGTTTGGTAGTTACTCATAAAATTAGGATTTCACACACGCATAATAACCACATAGATACTGTAACAAAGGCTAATACTTTTTTCGTGGTACGAAAAAAGTCGGTTTGAAATTTAACGGCTGAATTTTTTACATATACAGAAAGCTTCAACATGCTATATTCTTAGAAATGGTCTTGAATCACACTTTCTTCAATTTCCGATCGTGATAGACGATTTCAAATTTTAAGCTTGCAAAAGGGACGGACAATCTTTAAAGATCGTACAGAAAATGCCAAAATGTATTGCTCAAACGGCATGAACAATTACCCTTGTGACTTTTGAAAAGTGACATTTTCGCCTTTAAAATTTGCCCACTCATGCATGACTAACTAGATTAATGTGATTTTCACACATAAGTTAGTCAATAAGATAAGAAACAATCCTGCCAAATTATTTTGCCCAAACCTCTTTGATAAAAAGTTATGCTATTTTGCTTGGGGGGGGGGGGGGGGGGGGTCTTACTTTTTTTGTTGTGTTTAGACTCTCAACATGTTATTTGATTATTAGACATTACAGTTTGAAATACAGAGTTAAAAAAGGATAAAGATTAGTGTTATATTGACACCACTTCTGATAAGGCTAGTTGCTCCGTTGAAATATTGAATTGTCACTCTTTTATCAAGTAGATATGTGTCATTTTGGTTTATCATTACTGATATACGAAATATGTACAGATGTAGAACATAGAATTAATTAAGTTACGAGTAATATACTTTATACGTTGAGGAGTCGTTGGAATTATAGTTAGATTTACATTGTGGTATGTAAGTGGAAGCGTGTAAACATAGCAAAGCAGTAAATCTGCTCAGAATAAAGGGTGTAAATGCAAGAAAATAGTCGCATTACTTATTTTGTATGTAAAATCGGTAAAAACTGGTAATATGTTGTCAAGACCGTTCTATGCTGATGACCACACCAACACTGACTGATCTTCGTTCTCCTTCCTCTTCTCAAATCTTATAGGTTTAACGCCCCACCCCACGTCGGGAGCGGGGTATCAGAATATCAGCAAGATATGATGATACAAGGATGTTTTAAGAAATGTATACCCATTTGAACGAGGTTTGGTTCCGCCACCTAATATGCATTACTTGCAGCTACTCTTACTGCATGAATTGCGTCATGGCCACCTGGACTTTATAAGAGGACATAAAGTAGATATTCCTAAACATGCATACATTTCAGCTTTCGTTGATGAATAGGTAGATTTGTTACGAAGTGCTTGTTATGTAGTTAATGAGGACAAGGGAACACGGAATTTGATACTTTTCCAGATCAGTAGATGGAATTACTAGTATGGGCATGGCTAGGGCCGTTTTTGAAGTTACATGTACTTCTTTGAAAAGAACATTTCCGGACTGCAACTTGATATGACTTTGAGCGCCTTTTTCACCTTACCGTAACAATATTCCCCGATTAAATCTTTACACTGTAGACGCATTATTTTGGAGTATTTTTAATGCTACAACTGCGCACGTATCTGGGGTGAGGACATTTCCCCCAAATTCATCTACGCATCCTATTTTGTTTATATATGAAATTCATGCAACATTTCTCTGGAGAATCGGCGAAATCTAACATGTGATGAGAGAGAGAGAGAGCCTTTGTAACGACTAGAAGAATAATACAAGAGTCTGCATTTATTAAGCTTTTGATGGTACTCTATATAATTCAAAAATCCTTGATGATAATACCACAAATCCACTAACATTTTGGAGGGGTAGTATGCTTTACATGTATCTGAAGGTAGATGATGGTTAGTGTTGGTGAAATGTGATATAAGTTCATTAGCGTTATGAATTCAAGGTAAAACTAGCGTGATCGTTTTTTTTTATTCTTTGGGTCCAATCTTAGTTTAAAGAAACGTGCTCTTTCTCTCTCTCTTTCCATCTATTATTAGCTTCTTACGGAGAATTTGAAAAAACACAGCAAAACAGTAAGCCCCCCCCCCCCCTAAGCAAAATGGCACAACTTTTTGTCGAAGAGGTTTTGGACAAAATAATTTTGCACGATTGTCCCCTAACTTCTGTGTGAAAATCACATTAATCCAATGAGTCAAAAGTGTTTCAAAGGTAAAGTCACAAAAGTAATTGATAATGCCATTTTAACAATACATTTTGGTATTTCTTGTGCGATTTTTAAAGTGTTTTCACTCAACTATGACACGAAAATGACCTCTTATGCTTACATAACAGGTCATGTCACATCTTTGCCAAAATATTCAGAGTTTTATTTCTTCACCAAAATAAAGGCTTTTTAAAAGTTTCAAACTCAAGAGGGATGAGTATTTGTTAAACGGTGACCACTCAACCAGAACAATGGGTTAAGTGACGGGATAGGTGTTAGTGCATCGAGAGATGGATGATAAACATTGAAAGGACATAAATTATGCACAAGAAATGGAATTCATCAAAAATTCATACCACAGAATCCCCAATTACCCTTGTGACTTTTGAAAAGTGACATTTTTGCCTTTAAAATTTGCCCACTCATGCATGAATAATTTGATTAATGTGATTTTCACATATAAGTTAGTCAATATGTTGAGGAACAATCCTGCCAAATTATTTTGCCCAAAACCTCTTCGATGAAAAGTTATGCTTTTTTGCTTGGGGGGGGGGGGGGGGGGGGCTTACTTTTTTTGTTGTTTAGTTAAACCTAAAGAAGACCGAGCCAGAATGCTTCATGAAAAATACATAACCTAATTATTAATCAATGTAGTCATTTTATCAAACTAGAAATTTAAAATGAATGTTAGTTTGACACCGTTGTACAAAGTTGGATGAATAGTGCTGATAGAGGGCGTCGATGCAAAAATTAATAGACATTTTTCATGACGTAATTACATCACCATAATTAAACAAATGGCTTTCAAAATGCCACTTCCCTATTTAACATTGACGATAAAAAAAAAATAGCACAGTGGATTGTCTGGTTGTCAATTTGCATCAAGCCCACATATTAAGGTTAAAATATGATGAAGGTCTGTTACTAGCTCGTACTTCATTGCTGGTAAGAAAACAACGATTTTTTTTTTCACACTCCCCCTCCCTCGCTCGTTAGAATTTATTTTGTTTTTAAACGGAGTCGATAAATAAAGCAATATCCTGATAGCTTTATATATCTATACAGATAACTGTAAACCTGCTTTAATTACTTTTGCATGACAAGTCTTGGAGAGAGCACTGCAGTCAGCCCAACATCAGTTTTTAGAATGGCCTACATTTTCTTTGTTATTACTAAATGGATGGAAGTTAAATGAATATCACAACAAGATATGTGTTGTAAAAGATGAGAAATTGTCTTTTTTGTCAATATGGTAGCAATTATTTCTGATATCAGAGGCATACTCCAAGTTGCTTTTCTCCCACAACTCGGGGTAAATCGCTCCGAAATACCTGTGAAGCGATCAGTTCCTGATGTCGACCTATCAACATCAGTAGCTAGAATGACCCACCTAGTCTTCAGTACTACTTGATACGCCAAATTGTGATAGATATCACAACAAGATATATGTTGTAAAAGATGACAATTTTTTGTCGATATGGTTTCGTGGATTTCTGATCTCTGAGGTAAACTCAGAGTTATTTTCTCCCACAACTCAGGGGAGAGCGCTCCTAAATACATGCAGTGCAGCTGCCGGTTCCTGATGTCGACCAATCAGCATCAGTTGTTAGAATGCTTTAGCTTTAGCATTCCTTGATGAATGAAACTTATCCAAACATCATAAAAGACAAAGGGTAATCTAAAATATGGACAATTTGTTGCTTGTTTGTCAAAAGAGTGGCGTGGATATATGAGTTAAGACACATGTACAATCGGAGTTACTTTGGTGTATGCCGAGAGCAATATCTTTTGAAGCTATAAAAACAACGGTAGACCTATTTTGATACGATGTACGAATCATTCATACATTTTTTAATTAAGTCCTGACTCATCATTGTTTAATGAATAGGATAAGGGTGGGAACGTAAGCATTTCCGTTCTAGAGAGGCCTTGGTGTATATTTCTAACTGCGATATTTTTGAACGCTTTAGTTCATTTCCAACCACCTTTACTAATTTATTTTATTGTTACCAGTTCTAACAATGGGCCTAAACAGTTTCAGATTGAGATGATGTTTACGTTCTTGTATTCAGTGCCTGTGCATGTACAGTATGTATATAGCTATTGAGCGTCAACGATTTAATCGTCTCTTTTTTTTTTCTCTCTCTTGTATTTTCCCCAATAATCAGGATAATGTCATTCGTCAGAGTTTTATTGCAAAACCAAAAATGTACAGTCACTGTATACAATCTAAACATGGGTATTGTGCATGTTTTATTTTTCAATATCGTAATAAGCTTGCTACATTAATTGTATGTCAAACTTTGGTACATGTCACAATTGTACGTCGAACCCATTTCAGCCTTCATGGCCTTCGGGCTGTGATGTTTAGTTTTAATAGAACCTTTCAAATCAATTCAATTCACGTTGACCCCACTTTTGTCTAATCCTAACGGTCTGATCAATGACTTCCAACATCACGGCGTGTGATTTGAAATGGACAAGAGTGTGATGTCCCTGTCGAACTTAACAAGATCACGTACGTCCACGTCCTCAACGTTTCTATCTACAATGTTCTTTTGACGCAATGTCACGTCGTTAGCTTTGAAATATCGTTACTATTACATAAAAATCCATTTTAAAATGATTTTACGATATGTTTCATTATCACCACTTAAGACATTTGCGCGATGTCGACATGACGTCGGCTTTGAGATATTGCAATTTGGTTGGAATTATTAAGTCGAGTTGACGTCAAATTACGACCAATTACCGACTTTTTTGACTGCCAACATAATTTCTGTTACAAGCACAATGTTGGCGCGACGTCAGTTTATCGACCGCGATCTCGCTGACGATTGCCGATATCGTCCCGACGTCAGCTTGCTAGCTGGGAATATGTTTCTCTTACGGATATCTCACTCTGACTCACTTTCTACCTTTGAATTTGTCTTTTCCTCACACCGTCCTCTCTATAACTCAACCTTCCCCTGGTTTCCTCCAGCATTTGATCTTTGATATTCCCTTCCATTATTTATTTCCATCATTACGTCTCTCCCCATACTTTCTTCCACGCCACCAATCTTTACCTCACATTCTTAACATTGTGAGATCTTTTTAACATCGGCAGTCTGACTTCCAGAACCATCCTCTCCTATAGCATGTATAAACACAGTGTCATGTATATATTTTGATATAATAGTGTACAATTGTCTTAGTGATTATTAATTAAGATTTGTTATGATTAATCAACGCCCATGCTTAGCATGTTCATGTTTAAAAACATTGTTTAGGAACGCACAAATACAAATCAAAGATATTTCACATCTGGGCTGATATGCACGGTCATTGATGGAATATTGTTAGTATCGATGTAACTCGAAAGTGCCCTAAACACATTTCTGAGACCGCGCTCATGAGCAATGTGATGATGATCCCACCACAAGTCCCTCTACAAGATATGCCAAGAAGTTTTAGGTATGGCATGAACACTGTCACTCCGTCATGTCCGTTGGTGATTGAAGGGAGAAAATGCTAGCACTTGCAATACATAACAGCTACAATCGCGAGTTCTTTGCTTAATCCGAATCAGGGGGGGGGGGGGGGGGGGGTGTTGGAGATCTCGGCAACCCAGCGACGTAGTCTTCAAGTGTGAAAGTAGATTTTCAATTGAAATTAAAATCGATTATCATTATGCATATGCACCTATGTTATTGTTGGGAAGTAATCGCTTTAGGCACAAAATGAGCAGAATTTGGGATGACATTGTCTTACGAAAATGAAAATTACACCCGTTCGTTGAGACTACGAATGTGTCGCAAAAATGTATTTTCGCACTATCGCGCGAAATGTTGAGCCCCCCCCCCCCCCCCCCCCACCCCCTCCGCCGGTTTAACGTTAAGCCTTCCCAACAGAGTGGTCGGTGGGATAAGCAGAATGCATTCGGGATGTCCTTCCATCCGTATGGCTATCGTGTACGCAATAACTCGAGACCGAGGTTGGCTAGGTGCGAGGATGTGAGGTGCATAGACACAATGTCTGATAGCACAGACTATGTACTAATCCCATCCTTGGAGAGAAGCCAGAGGAGCCATGAAGTAAGAAGGGCGTAGTCTGTTACCAGACATATTTGAGAACAGACTGGGTTCATTTCATTTCATTCACCTCACAGCCTAGTACTTAGACTGGATAAGTATGTGACCATGGATGCAGGACGGCCCATGATGCGACCAGAACACGCCAATTAAGCTTGGGAAAAAAGTTATTATCATGATTGTAAATCATACTACGAGAACCAAGCCCCAGGCATCATGAGTCAACTTTGTCACATCACTTTATATCATGACATAGTACATTACTGTTGCTTTATACGCTTCACTGCTTTTCCCCTTTATTACATTGCGAAGAGACTGTTATACCAACATTATGAAGCCATTCATTACGAAAGGTTCCGATTAATTTGTACACGGCAGGATGTGGATGGACTAAATTGAACAATTAGGGCTCGAAGACACATTCCATGCAGTTGGAGCGTGTTTTATTTATTTCTCATGCATCTGAATCCTAAGACGGGGGATGTGCAACAGAAGGAGCCCATCGATCCCGCGTCCAAGAAAGTAACATATGCCAGACCTGGTGCGGTCGAGATAGGGCGCAGTAGCTACGCATCATTCATTTGTCAACAGTCAGAGGTCAATTGTTCGCGGATGCAAAAATATACCACAGATAAATCACCGTCGCCAGCATGGAGTTCTCCACAAGAATTTCTTCCTGCTTTACAATAACATGTGTTGTTAATCATATTTAAACACGCATGATCATGTTGATAATGTCGTGATGTAACGAACGTTGATTTAAATCAAAACGTTAACTTGATTTAACGTAGAGGCTTACATGTTAAACCAACTAACGTGCGTCGTGATATTAAGTTTTGGTTATTCTTCCAACATGAGCATGTGCATGTGTGGTTGGTCAAAAATCTGTCAGTTTCGCAAGGGGCCTCGCGCAATGGACCTGAGAAAACCGGGGACAACAATCCTCAACAGACAATCCCGAAAAAAAAAACATCCGAAACTCTATGTTCCCCACCGGGAAGTTGTTTTCAACGTTAACACAATTAACACATTACAACACAAATCAGTGAAAAATGTGATAACATTTATAACTAGAACATGTGAGCGGCGAGATATTAAATACTCTTTTGAAATTTTCATTCGTTTTTCAGGCCTACTAAATTAGGGTTTAACAAGATATATTTTGTACATAGTACTTAAAACGAAATTGAGCCAAAGATCCGCGCTTTATCGAGTTGGCGTAATATCCAGTCGCACGTCGTATTGAAGCTCTTTTCGACAAAGCAGGGACAGCAGGGACTTGTTCCTGACAACTTTCTGGAAAAAGCAAGATTTACAAATGTAATAAACGACTCAGATCGAGAGCAGGATATCGTACCCAACAACATGCGGACAAGATGGCGGCGGGTCGTTCGCTTGTCCCAATGTAGCAACATGAATAAAGGAATGACGTCATTGCATTACGAAAACACCAACTTTGCGTTGAAATCATCTACTCTTCAAAATTGTTAACTCTAACAGTTCTTCAGTCAGACCACGTCCTGCTTTTCTCCACATAAACACAACTATCAATACAGGTCTCCTATCAATCTTGAAGGCTCCTCCAAATTATGATGAATACGATAGTTTGTTGTAATGATCAACAATTGGAACTAAAAGGAGTTCGGCGCTGATGTATTATCATATATGCAGATACACAACAAATCATCTTCCCTGCTATGATTGCCCTTGGACGCACTAGCTGGCTCTTGCTTGTGGTTGATTCATTTATTTTCATGTAAACCGATGTGAATATCATGATAGCATTTACATGTAACAATATGCTTGTATTACAGCAGTATACAATGTTGGTTACCAAAGGTAAAAATTCATGATTTTACTTAAATCATTGCTGTTTTGCACTTTGTATTCACATAGAAGTGATCTGCAATGCGGCGAAAATGTAACCGGTTGTTGTGCTGGGGTTATCAACATTTGGGAAGATTAAATGCTATATATTCCTTATTAAGCCCAAATTTCAATTTAGTAAACAATAAAAGGAAAAGGAAAATAACTATATTACTGATTATTTTAATTTTTAATTAATAAAAAAGGTCTAAATTAACAGCGGCATAATCTTCTTGGAGGAATTTTAAATAAGCAGTCGTCCCACAACTTAAAGAATACCGGGGTGGTATTCCTAGATTAGTTCTTTCTACCCGGTGCTTGAAGAAAAAAAAACGCCAGTGCATAACTCCCAGGAAATACACAACATACGGAGATGAACGAGTACAACTTGGCAAGAAACTACTTTCTTGATAAGTTTATTCTACTGCGATATACGCCCAGAAATTACGCCAATAGCTCTTGAGATAGTAGCTCCTGAAATACCTTCTCTTTTATTCAACATTGTGTGCTTTCCAAATGAAACTTAACGCCTTTGCAGGAACCAGTGATTAAGTTTCGCTGTGTGGTCCCTTTAAACAAAACGAAGCAGGGATAGTGCGCAAATAAATTCGTACTTCAGGAATTTCAACCACACACACGCACAAAAAAAAAAAAAAAAAAATCCACCCCACCCTTGTCGCAAGAGTTGGTCATTGGACGCTGGACCTCGGTCCATGATTGGACAATAGTTGTCGTGATAGTCTCTACTCTCCATTTCTGCTCCGTTCAAATCTCGGGCTCACTCCTTGAAGTTGCTAAAGAGAAGCACACAGGTATCGACATGGCTGCTCGCGATATTCCGAAACTTGAACTCGCTCCATCTAATGAATGGTGGAGTCTACGAGGTGTTCCAGACTCGGACAAGTCTCGTGTCGTGATAATCAGAGCCAAAGAAACAACTTATCTAGCCGAGTATAAACCAGGTAAGATTCCTTAGGTTCTCAATGTATGTGTCTGTATCTGTGCTTACCTCTTATTTCATTAATTTGGTACTCTGCTTTTTTCATCGCCACCGAACGCATCAGCGGCCACTTTGAATACTTCAATCGCTCTACCCCTGATTTGAAAATGTAGTTGAATTTACTTTGGATAATGGAACTTGTAATCTAGATCCAATCGTTGTAATATCTACAGTTTTCCACATTTTGGTGGTAACATTTACCAATTAAAAGCGTTTGTCCTCAACAGATTGTGTACTAATAACTGCTATTTAGATAATAGTAAAACTCTCGATAACACCATGGGGTTGTATTCTGTCGGATAACTAACCAACTTACGGGGAAAGGCAGGAAGGAGCGTGATTATGTATTGGTAAATAGGCTTCTTTCTGTGCTCCAAATTGTTGAACATTTCTTGCTCATTCAACTCGTATTTTTTTTTTTTTTATCTCAGTATGGATAATCTGTAGATCTATCCTTTTTGATCTCCCCGAGAGGCCGTGGCCTCCTGGGACATAGAGAAACTCGACTGGGAAAGAAGATTATTTTAGTTTCACGCCAAGGCCCAGTGATAACGGATTACGTTACGGATAGTGCAAGGGAGTGGTTCGGATATAAACAAACGGGAACTAAAATCTCTAAAATTAAGACTACGACGGGGTCGGACGGTACGTTTGGCCAGTAAAATGTTCGGTGATGCAAAATAAGATCGTGTTTCTTTGTTAAATTTAACTTTAGAATTGACTGATGGCTGTGATGTAGTAGCTGATCTGGACGATACAGATGAAACATGCCTGAAGGTCAGTTTCTCATCGTCATCTTTATAACCTTATTTTGACTTAGCGTGAAAGACTGCGTAGTGCTCTAATACATGTATATGTTTTCCGAGATGAAGCGCAACCCTGCAGGTCTGTAATTTTGCAATAAGTTCAAGCATCGAAGAACAAGTCCTAAAGAAAGCTGTAACGCATACATTTTCTGTTAAATTTCCCTGTCCATCGTTCTCAAGTTCACATTGTTTTATTTTCCTTTTATTACTCTTTCATCGGATATCAATTATTTTGCAACAAAGATGCGCTATGGTGGGTTTTATTATTTTGCAATATCCCACTTATTCAATTCGCGCGTTCTGGCCTAACCTTTTCCGGCAATTCTCAGGGATCGCGCAGTCGCTTTGGTGAGTTGCGCTTTGTTCCGTTTCGCGCGGTGTGTATAAATTCGGGCTGATAAACTGCGACTCGAACCTAGACTAGCTGGACACTGACAAAAGTACAAAGAGCCGATTTTTCTGAGGCAACAGAGCGCGAGCGTCGAGCTCGAGGAAAGTTGCACAGTGTTTTTTGGGGGGGCGAATTTGACTGCGCCATGTGGCGGGGTATTTCGCAGTGAAAAAAAAAAAACACCGCTTAATGCTTCTTTTCCTTATTTCTTTCGTACTCATTCTTTTGGTGGTCCTCTACATTTACAGTATCCTCTGCCAACGCTCCGGGCACGCATCGCTGAGGCACGAGGTGGCATGCTTTCATGCTGTCAATTTGCTAGCACCTCTTCTTTCAATCTTTTCCCTATTGTTTTTACTCTGTTATTCACATTCTCTCATTTTCCATCACTATCAACAGATTCATTCGTCCCAATCTAATTCTTTGTGATTTTTGTTTTCGGTTTGTTCATATCCCAATTAGCCTAACCCTATCAATGTTCTGATTAAGCTTTCGTTTCCAAATCGCTCGTTTTCTTTGGCCTTTGTCCACCTTTTTTTATTCATGGGCCAGGTTCGATTATATCTTCACTTTTCCTTACTTGGAGGCTTATACAAATTGTACATTAAATACTTCAGATTGGATTGTACTTTCACAGCTTGAGCATAAGTACAGGCATGTCTCATATCCTGCATGTAGCAACTTTAACAATGCTAAGTCAAAATCAACTATCATGAAATATGAAATAGGTGGACTTATTTAAGGATTTTATCCATCTTCAATTTCTCTTCATATACAGAAAATAAAACAATTTAAGAACGATTGATTCTTTTATGGTATCTACTTAATTTTGTTGTTCTTTTTTCAATGAAATATTATGCTGACATTTCTTGAAGGCAGAACAGGCCAGGCATAATTGAAACAAAAAACATGCTGAGGATTAACCGCATCATAGTCGAATGATGTCTTATTGTACTGGCTTTAAATAGTTCCAAGTAAAGTTTCCTCAGATTTTAATGTTATACATGTTTTACTTTTCGATATTTTGCTTTTGCCTTTTTTCTGCTAATTGCATGAATATTATCATTATGTTGAGAACAAGAAAGATAAAAATAAATCATGTTCTTATGTTTTCTTTGTGACCCGTTATACAGCTCCTATTTTCAAATGGAAAAAGCATGCTGGCTCCATTGCAGAACTTTCAGGCATTCACTATTTTCACACAACATGTGATTGGACCTGTGCAATCAACCAAGGAGTTTGTGCAAAAATGGCGAGCCAATTTAACTGACAAAAATGACATGCCCCCCCAGAAAAAACGAGGCCGGTACCACAAGTATAACGAAGAACATCAGTTATTAAACAGTCATCGGGAAAATATCAAAATGGGATATGTAGGGATCTTTTCAGTTGAGCTTGGTCAGTTGGTTACACCGGATCAATCAAGACTGGTCAGATTTCAAGATGAACAGTTCTTGAAAACTCTCACTGCTAGAATGATTGAAAAGAGCAGTTTGTGCATAGACACTGCTCCCCCTGTTGTCGGTCTTTTGGATAAAACTATCTGCCCTACTCCTGCTTCCTTTCGGCCCACTATGCTTAAAACCTGTCCCCTTGAAGTAATTGATGGCAATCATTCAGTCCTTGCACAAAAAAGTGCCCTTCAAACGACCCAAAACCCAATTTTCAAAACTCGAATGGTTGTCATTTATGCTGGGCTGAGTGATGAACAGGCACTATCACTTGGGGTGTCCAGAAATGATGATGCCTGTAAAGTGCTCAAGATGAGCAGTTGGCAGGAGATCCAGCTTTTCCGACGGGAGCTGTATGCAATGAATGCCACGCCTACCACTGAGGAGCCACCAAGCGTGACATCTCCGTACATTAACAGGCTCAAGAACATCCTCGGGATATACAAGGTTGGTCAATTTACCAATATAATCATCAAGTAACTATTTGCAAAAATATATAGAGATATATACTCTTAGAAAAATCTCTATATACATACGTTCAATAGTGCTCAATGAGGATGTATAACATGTCTTTGATTTTCTGGTATTCTCTTATTAAGGTTCTTCAGTTATCATGAATGATACTAATGGTTCATCACTGGATTGTGTATTTCAAATTTTGGAAATATACATGTATATTAAAATGTTGGCCTTCTTCATGTGTGGTGTGCTCTACTATGCTGTACCCAAATAAGATTGCTGAAGATGCAGTACGAAGACAGGGATGTTTGATGCAGCTATACTCATCAGTAATTTTAATTTCAATATGAGGTAAATAATGCATAATTGTGTCATTTAGAGTGAAGTGTACAGTATACCATGTCTGTAAAGCATTTTTACTGTTATGCATTTGTTTTTTCAATTGCAGAAGAGCCAAATCGACACAAAACGTCTTGCGATTAAAGTTGCAGCTCTCTCAAATAGATGTTTTGAGATCGTGGAAGAGTTGTTTGCTGAACACCCAAAGCTCAAGGCATTTAAATTTCAACCCCTACAAAAGCTGAATGAGGCAGAGACATTCCGATGTCTGCGAGTGTTTGTCAGCGAAGGGCACGAGGCATTCACTAAGGCATGCGGCATGACCAAACAAAAGAAAGAGCAAAGAAAGGTTTGTACATATATGATATTACACTTTAAGCTTCTTGAAATTTTATAGAATGTTGTCTTTTTCAGTGTGATTTTGTTTTGGAGCAGCATATGATATGGCTATAGTGACAAGGCAATCCGGAATTGAAAGAAATGTGTTTACTTTCGAAAAAAATACTTCTGATAAAAAGCTACTATTGACAACACATAGGTCTACTTACGTGCAAAGTTTTTATTTCTGATTGTTTTCCCTATGATAAGCATTACATCTTTCTTCGATACAGAATCAACAGCAGGTGCTGATGACCATTGCAGAAGACCATGCAGAGATAGACATAGGTGGCGATAAGGTTCTCCTGCAAGATGTCGTCATAACGCTGAATGGCCACCCCCGGCAGTGGACATCAGAGGAGCTGTTCAGCGCTCTTTCGGGTAAAGAATGCGCCGCTAACTTGATATTGCTTATCTGTCTTGTAATGTGTCATTTGCCTCTCGAGTTGTCCCAATAGATGATATTAAAAACGTTTGTCAAGTTTGGTGTGCTTTAGAAAAAATCACACTGTAGATTACATGTTACTCATATCTTCTGTTTGTCTTTCTATCCATGTATCCATCACAATTGTCAATTCAGTTATCTGGATCTATTCAGCTAAATTTCTTTCTTTCCTTTATATTAATACCTTAGATGGATGTTATCATGGATGTATTTCTTAGTGCAACAATCAACGTTTTCATTTTTCGAACATAGCATGATATACATGTTCTTCAAACATTCTATTCATACTTATGCTATCTATATTCCTGTAAAATTGATTATCATCCAAAGCCACTTCCTCAGAATGTGCAGTCATTCACATGTTATGTAAAATTATGTGTTCTTATTTTTTTTATTTCTTACTGTGCACCTGCATCTGCCAGATTACATCCAGAAGGAGATGCCATATGAGAGTCGCGAGTCGTCCATATTGACTGGATCAGGTGACGAGGAAGAGGACATGGATGTTGACGATAATGACTCAAGTAAGACGTGTACCAGTATTTGATTAACATTTTAATCATTAGTATTCTTTTGCTTGCTAATTAAATCATGTTGTTGGTCGTGTTTTCAGACTGCCTGCCCGAAACCTTGTGACGATAAGAGCTATCGTGTGAAGGTACCAGATCATTGAAAAGTAAATGATTAAGTATTAATATAAGGTGTTATTAAGCACTAAATGCGTTGACCAACTCATCAATCACAACCTGCTAGAACAATCCAGAAGTGAGGTACAAAAATTTGATATTTCGTGAATGACACAAATGCAAACTCATTGCAAATGAGACGGTAGACTTCTCGTCAGTAAATCTGTTTGGATAACGTGGCCGATATTCTCAACAAGGAAGAATAGGGAATGGTTATAAAACAAACTTCTAAAATAAACACTTCACTCTGGTTTCAGATATATTGAATATAAATTTTAACAGTTAATAGAAGAAATATAAATAGAAGAAAATAAATAGTTACAACATTCATTTCTGCCCTACATGTGCCATGCTACTATCAGCATTCAGAGAGAATGAATATCCATTGAATCAGCGTGTAATGTGGCAACTCAACATTAAAAAATATATGTATACATGTGGAAAGATCATTTTTTGATGCAAAAGGAACAATACTTAATATCTGGCCGTCGGAGCCCAAAATATTTCATTTCAATTTAGTTTTGCATTGTTGTGTTAATCAGTGTAATCATGTACAAGTGCCAGTGTACTACACATTACACAACCCAAATTATTTAGTCAGTGAATTATACAAAGCACATCAAATTAATAATAAATCCATATATATCACTTTCTCAAACTTTAATAGATTCAAAGCATGCAGAACATGATGATGAATCTTCCATCTCTGATGCAGCAGGTATGTTAAGAGTAATGATGAGTTATTAGATAGCTTTAAAAAAAATGATTGTCACCATTTCAGTATTGTCACATCACATCAACTAAGATAAGTATGAATATACAATTATCAAGGTTGGTATACACGCGTGGGTAGCCACTATGTATTTACTGGAGATCAGTCAATATTTTGCTTGTAATGGGGCACAAACACAATATTAATAAGCCGGAAGTTTGTCACATTTTTAAGCAATTTGATGATTGGAGTGCATGTTGATCCGAAAAAGTAATCGACATACTGTATATGTAGGAAGGTGACCACCATTCCCACATAAATTAAGATAAATGTGACATCATGTAACAAATATTTCATGCTTGATTTTATCTTATTGCTTATCATTAAATTGTATATTTAAATCAATGTAATGTATGCTTGAGAGCCTTGGTACTGAATTCCATGCATTGATTAAGATGAACAATGTATTTGCCCATTATTTCTTTACTCCCAATGTTTTGAAATTCATATTGTAGATGGGGAAGGATGTGCAGAGAGCGAGTGTGATCCATATGAATTCAGAGAAGACCTGGGTAAGTTTATGACTGGTCAGCATTATGATATATTGGTGCCCTCTTATTATGACGGCTATTGATATCATACTGTTAAAAGGTCATCACATTGACAAAAAGAACCCACTTTTCATCAATATTAATGTTTTTCAATGTTTTTCCACATGTGACTTGATTTAGGTCACTCCTTTTCAATTTTCTGTCCTTTTCCATTAAATCTTACTGTACCAGGCAGAGTGCTTGTCATGTGATTTGTGTACATTATTGGTGAAATAATACATAAATGGCATGTTAAGATTGAAGTAAAGGGTAATTGCTCTCTTCCTCTCTCTCTTTTCACATTGTAGGTGTTCTGCCAGAGGTGGAAGAGGCAACTCCTGCTTGTGACATTGGTGAATGCTCAGGTAAAGAACTTTACCGAACTACTTTGTATTAAAATAGAAAACATGTATGGTCATCAACTTTTTTCCTTTTTTTTTTTTTTTAATCTTACCATGGACACTATAACCCCCCCCCCCCCCCCCCCATTTCCCTTCGCATCTCAGCAATGCAATGCACGGCCTCCACAACAATTGTGTCATCTGTACATAGCTTTCCAAATGCAATCTGTTCATAATCAATTAGTTATGGCATGCCATTTTTTATGGAGGAATACCGAAATAACAGCTATTTGTTGATAATGTGTTATGTTGAGATGATGATTGGCAGAGTGCTTGTGGGGATTTGTGTACATTATTGGTGAAATAAATAAATAAATGGCATGTAAAGATTGAAGTAAAGGGCCATTGCTCTCTTTCTCTCTCTCTCTCTTTTCACATTGTAGGTGTTCTGCCGGAGGTGGAAGATGCAACTCCTGCTTGTGACCTTGGTGAATGCTCAGGTACGGAACCGTAACTACTTTGTATTAAAATAGAAAATGTGTATGGTCTCCAACTCTTTTCCTTTTCTTTCTTACCATAGACACTATTATTCCCCCCCCCCCCTTCCCCTTCGCATCTTAGCAATGCAAGGCCTTCACAACAATTGGTGTATATGTCATCTGTAACATAATCTATGTAGCTTTCCAAATGCAATCTGTTCATAATCAATTAGTTATGGCATGCCATTTTTTATGGAGAAATACCGAAATAACAGCTATTTGTTGATAATGTGTTATGTCAAGATGTTGATTGGAAAGTGTTAATAGTGATAGGCATTCGTGGACTCGGGAAGCATGCTCTGCTTCCCTTGAATGAAATAAGCAAGCATCAGAATACAACAACAGTCTACATGGACACTCATACAGAAGAGCTTTGACAAATTATCTGTTAGATCATACATTATCCATGATATGTTAAGCCCAAACTGTATACATGTACTGCAAAAGTAACTTTTATTAGAGGGTTACATATTTTCTTGTGTAAGCTCATCCTTACTTTAATGTAACATATCGTCATAGTGCCATTATTGGAGAACTATACTGATGCAATAAAATTAAATTGATCTAATGTTCAGATTATGTAGCTTGAATGTGTGTAGATTCAATGTATATTTTCCCTCTTATTTGCCCATTCTTACAGAATATACAATAAACCACAGCCTGAAGGACCTGCGCATTGGAGACAACATCATAATTAATCCCCCACAAAAGTCCTACAAAGAGGGGGAGCCATGGCTTGCAAGAGTTGTAGGCATCACCAAAAGAAAGGTTACATTTGAATTTTTTGCAGGGACGTACTCCACAGTATGGAGACTCGGTGTATTCTGCCACGATTCCATTGCAAGGTCCCGTGTGGAATGCATCGTGACGTGGAACGAGAAGCTACCAATGCCCAAGGAGATGGTCGCTGAATTGCGTGCCAAACTAGATGGGTAGAGTTTCTGATATTGGGTGCGTAGATAGTAGTAGATAATATCTAAATATGTTAAGCTTTACAGAAAAGTTATGAATTTTTGATGTTTTTTGATATGAAGAATTAAATGGTTGTAATTGTAATGATTTGCTGAAATAAAAGGTTCGCTGTAATTATGGCGAAATGTTAAGTTAAAACAGCTACCAAGTTACGCTATAACTACAGTAAAATATGAAGTTAAGACGCCCACCCAATTTCGCTGAAATTACAGCAAAATAGCAAGCCAAGGCTCCCCTGCCAATTTCGCTGAAATTACAGCAAAATATCAAGTTTAGATAGGTTCTGATATTGAGTACACACTCAGGAGTAGGATGCTCTATTCTATAACAATTCCCATTAAAAACTAGTCTATCTGTGCCCTAACGGTATCAGGAAAGTATCGTACATGTATCACATATTCAGTACTCAACAATCAAGTGCAGAACAATGATGTTCCTTTGTTCTTCACAACAAATTTTTAACTTGAGCTACTTGTATTCTCACAAATAAACATATTGGCACAATGTGAAATATATCAGTTCATGTCTGCTTCACAATAAATAACGTTTCTTAGTGCCTACCAGATATTCCATTGTAGATATTATCCAATATGTTTAGCTATACAGATGAGTTATTAATTCTGGATCTTTTTTAATATGAGGAATTAAATTGTTACATGCATTTGTTCTAGCATTGTGTGATGCTCAACTATTTCAAGCTTTCAAATTAGCTCTTTGAGGAGTACATCTATCCTGGTATACTCTTGACAAAAAAAAAATGTGTATGGTTGTGATTGCAATTTATAACTAAATTATTTACTTCATTGCTTCCAAGTTTGCTTCGAGTAGAGATTTTTCAATGTAATACATGTATTTCTGAAAACAAATACTCATTACCAAATTGTCCTAAAAAATGATCAGTGTAACTATTGTTTTGTATGCATTATGTTGGCTATAGAAAGCCACTGACAAGGCAGTGTGAAAATGGACGTATATCAGATGAGACATCATGTACAGAGCAAGTAGTCGGACATTTTTGCTAAAGATTGCTAAGTTCCATACATTTATATTTTTATAGGATTTTGGTCACCCATCAACTGTGACTGATGTTGTGTCATAATGTTAAACTTCTACTTCATAGTTGAGGAAGTAGGCACTATGCCTTGTCTCTTGTTGTATATATTATTGACAGAAAGAAGTAACGTACCGCTTCATGTATAGATCTTAATACAAGTCTTTTTTTAAACAAAATATTTATATTCTTCATGTGGGATCAAAGAAATATGTAAGGTCTGCACTGCGTTATCGTTTTTGGTTCAACATGATTACTTCGCATTTGAAAATACATTTGTTATACATCTTAAAAACAACTCTATCAATGTATTGGTACACTGTATGATTTTTGTTGCACTTCCACATTGATTTTACAGCGTTCACAATGATATTGAGTTTGATTTTATGACATGTCTGTATTTTGAAATGTTTGAAAATGTTGATGTCTCTGATTGGATATGTGCTTGATGTTTGATGGATTGATAGATGGATAATGGATGCTTGTAGGACAATGTGTGTTATCTGTATTGTGGATCCTATGCCACTTGCTGTATACAAAAAAATGCAGCAATGAAGTTATTAAAGGGTTACTAAATTAGAAAAATGAGTTCCCACTAATCTATGTTAAATTATCCACTAAAAACGAATTTCATATTTGTTTGCCGCAATAAAGTATCATTTTGACTTCTCTGACGTCACTGGAGGCGTACTTTTTTCAAATTTTAGTCAAAATTGCGGCAAACGAATGTGAACTTCGTTTTTAGTGGATAATTTAACATAGATTAGTGGGAACTAATTTTTTTCTTATTTAGTAACCCTGTAAGCAGGTGGTCTCTATGTATAGCTTGCCTGAATATGTGTTTCAATTAAAATATTATTCAAGACCATAGAAATGTGGTCTTAATACAGGTGGCCTTTCTACACAGGACTCCCTAATGCAAGCTGTATAACAGTTCTATAAAGTAACCGAGGAAAAACACATGGATTTGTTGTGGTTATGGTGCTTTGCTGAATTAGATGCAAGACACTTCCAAAGTTTTGCTGTAATTATGGCGAAATGTCAGGTTAAGACAGTGATCATGTTTCACCCCAACTACAGAAAAATCTCAACTTAAGGTGCCTCTGACTCTTCGCTGAGCCATAAATTAAGTTGAGACATCAACCCAATTTTGCTGTAATTACAGCGAAATATCAAGGCACCTTTCTGGTTTCGCTGTAATTACAGCAAAATATTTAAGATGCCCACCATATTTTGCTGTAATTACAGCGAAATATTATATAAAAATGCCCACCCAGACAGCGAAAAATCAAGGCAAGGCACTTTTCTTGTTTTGCTGTAATTACAGCAAAATATGAAGTCAGGATACCTCCCTAATTTCGCTGCAACTACAGCAAAATATCAAGTCAAGACACTTACTTCCTAATTTCGCTGTAATTACAGCGAAATATCAATAAAAATACCTTTCTGATTTTGCTGTTATTAGAGCAAAATGGAATTGCGCCAAGCCTAACTTTTGAAAATTCAAAAAAGCTCTCATTATTAACGACTCTGTCTTTTTGCTCAATTAGAGCAGATTTTTAAAAAACTTGGGAAACACGCAAATTACCCAAATCCAACACAACGATGTTGAAACCACATTGCTACAAAATGTAAATCTGCCCTCATGGCCGTCAGGAAAATAAGTAAAATCCGTCGTTACCTTGATCATGAAACCACGTCACGGTTAGTTCACGCACTTGTCACCTCCAGGCTTGATTCCTGCAATTCTCTTCTATATGGTCTTCCTGTGAAAGACATTGCCAAACTTCAACGTGTACAAAATATTGCTGCTCGCCTTATCACCTGTATCCCTCCTTCTCACCACATAACTCCAACTTTTCAAGCTCTTCACTGGTTACCTGTCGACATGCGCATTTCCTACAAAATCCTCCTCCTCATCTTTAAGTCAATAAACGGACTTTCCCCATATTACCTGTCTGATCATCTGCATCGCTATATTCCATTACGGACTTTGCGTTCTTCAACTCAAGCTCTTCTCCAGCTTCCTTGCCATATTCCCTCTAAATCTTACGGTCAACGATCCTTTTCTTTTGCCGCCCCTTTTCTATGGAACAACTTACCCCTTCATATCCGCAATGCTGGAACAGGGAACATTTTCAAAACTTTGTTAAAAACTCATTTGTTTCAGCTTGCTTACCTGTAATGTTCAGATCTAGCCTTATATTTGTACATCAGTTGTTACTCTTCTCATCTGTAATTTGTTACTCTCAATTTGGCTTGTAGATTTTCATGTATTTCTATTTGTGTAACCTTTCAGCGCATAGAGGCTTTCAGCAATTTTGCGCTATATAAATATCTTGTATTATAATTATTATCAGGCTTCCAAACCAATCATCCATACACACATTATTCGTGGATAATAAAAATTGAGGTCAGCTTTCACATTATATATACATCAACAGTATTGGTGCACAGGTAGAACTGAGGACACATACCAATCTTCCAAATCTTCCATAAACACAATATTTAGGAAAAAGGAAAATTGAGGTCAGCTTTCACATTATATATACATCAACAGTATTGGTGCACAGGTAGAACTGAGGACACATACCAATCATCCATACACACATTATTTGTGGATAATGAAAATTGAGGACAGCTTTCACATTATATACACATCAACAGTATTGGTGCACAGGTAGAACTGAGGACACATACCAATCAGCCATACACACAATATTTGTGGATAATGAAAATTGAGGTCAGTTTTCACATTATACACACATCAACAGTATTGGTACACAGGTAGAACTGAGGACACATACCAATCATCCATACACACAATATTTGTGGATAATGAAAATTGAGGTCAGTTTTCACATTATACACACATCAACAGTATTGGTGCACAGGTAGAACCGAGGACACATACCAATCATCCATACACACATTATTTGTGGATAATGAAAATTGAGGTCAGTTTTCACATTATATACACATCAACAGTATTGGTGCACAGGTAGAACTGAGGACACATACCAATCATCCATACACACATTATTCGTGGATAATAAAAATTGAGGTCAGCTTACACATTATATACACATCAACAGTATTGGTACACAGGAAGAACTGAGGACATCATTTGCGGCACATCCTTGAAATGGTTCTCCTCATCCCTGAACAACCGTAAGCAGTCTGTCATTATCAATAATGTCAACTCGGATTGCCATCATCTTTGGTGTGGTGTTCCCCGGGGTTCAGTGGCAGGGCCGCTTGAATTAATCATGTTTAGCGCTCCTTTGCAGGACCTTATTTCTGCTCTTGGAGTTTCATCAATAGTATATGCTGATGACACTCGGCTCTACATTACCTTTGACCCCAAGGACCGTGCATACGCTATCGCAAATATTGAAACCTGTATTCAAGATTTAAAATCATGAGCAATACAAAACAAACTTGTCTTAAATGACTCGAAAACTGAGATCATCTTCTTCGATTCCCGATTAACAACACCAATTCCTACCTTTCAAATTGGTCAATCCACCATCACACCTTCTCCAGCTGCCAGAAATCTTGGAGTTCTTTTTGATTCTTCATTGAATATGAGAAACCACATTGCTACAAAATGTAAATCTGCCCTCATGGCCGTCAGGAAAATAAGTAAAATCCGTCGTTACCTTGATCATGAAACCACGTCACGGTTAGTTCACGCACTTGTCACCTCCAGGCTTGATTCCTGCAATTCTCTTCTATATGGTCTTCCTGTGAAAGACATTGCCAAACTTCAACGTGTACAAAATATTGCTGCTCGCCTTATCACCTGTATCCCTCCTTCTCACCACATAACTCCAACTTTTCAAGCTCTTCACTGGTTACCTGTTGACATGCGCATTGCCTACAAAATCCTCCTCCTCATCTTTAAGTCAATAAACGGACTTTCCCCATATTACCTGTCTGATCATCTGCATCGCTATATTCCATTACGGACTTTGCGTTCTTCAACTCAAGCTCTTCTCCAGCTTCCTTGCCATATTCCCTCTAAATCTTACGGTCAACGATCCTTTTCTTTTGCCGCCCCTTTTCTATGGAACAACTTACCCCTTCATATCCGCAATGCTGGAACAGGGAACATTTTCAAAACTTTGTTAAAAACTCATTTGTTTCAGCTTGCTTACCTGTAATGTTCAGATCTAGCCTTATATTTGTACATCAGTTGTTACTCTTCTCATCTGTAATTTGTTACTCTCAATTTGGCTTGTAGATTTTCATGTATTTCTATTTGTGTAACCTTTCAGCGCATAGAGGCTTTCAGCAATTTTGCGCTATATAAATATCTTGTATTATAATTATTATCAGGCTTCCAAACCAATCATCCATACACACATTATTCGTGGATAATAAAAATTGAGGTCAGCTTTCACATTATATATACATCAACAGTATTGGTGCACAGGTAGAACTGAGGACACATACCAATCTTCCAAATCTTCCATAAACACAATATTTAGGAAAAAGGAAAATTGAGGTCAGCTTTCACATTATATATACATCAACAGTATTGGTGCACAGGTAGAACTGAGGACACATACCAATCATCCATACACACATTATTTGTGGATAATGAAAATTGAGGACAGCTTTCACATTATATACACATCAACAGTATTGGTGCACAGGTAGAACTGAGGACACATACCAATCAGCCATACACACAATATTTGTGGATAATGAAAATTGAGGTCAGTTTTCACATTATACACACATCAACAGTATTGGTACACAGGTAGAACTGAGGACACATACCAATCATCCATACACACATTATTTGTGGATAATGAAAATTGAGGTCAGTTTTCACATTATATACACATCAACAGTATTGGTGCACAGGTAGAACTGAGGACACATACCAATCATCCATACACACATTATTCGTGGATAATAAAAATTGAGGTCAGCTTACACATTATATACACATCAACAGTATTGGTACACAGGAAGAACTGAGGACATCATTTGCGGCACATCCTTGAAATGGTTCTCCTCATCCCTGAACAACCGTAAGCAGTCTGTCATTATCAATAATGTCAACTCGGATTGCCATCATCTTTGGTGTGGTGTTCCCCGGGGTTCAGTGGCAGGGCCGCTTGAATTAATCATGTTTAGCGCTCCTTTGCAGGACCTTATTTCTGCTCTTGGAGTTTCATCAATAGTATATGCTGATGACACTCGGCTCTACATTACCTTTGACCCCAAGGACCGTGCATACGCTATCGCAAATATTGAAACCTGTATTCAAGATTTAAAATCATGAGCAATACAAAACAAACTTGTCTTAAATGACTCGAAAACTGAGATCATCTTCTTCGATTCCCGATTAACAACACCAATTCCTACCTTTCAAATTGGTCAATCCACCATCACACCTTCTCCAGCTGCCAGAAATCTTGGAGTTCTTTTTGATTCTTCATTGAATATGAGAAACCACATTGCTACAAAATGTAAATCTGCCCTCATGGCCGTCAGGAAAATAAGTAAAATCCGTCGTTACCTTGATCATGAAACCACGTCACGGTTAGTTCACGCACTTGTCACCTCCAGGCTTGATTCCTGCAATTCTCTTCTATATGGTCTTCCTGTGAAAGACATTGCCAAACTTCAACGTGTACAAAATATTGCTGCTCGCCTTATCACCTGTATCCCTCCTTCTCACCACATAACTCCAACTTTTCAAGCTCTTCACTGGTTACCTGTCGACATGCGCATTGCCTACAAAATCCTCCTCCTCATCTTTAAGTCAATAAACGGACTTTCCCCATATTACCTGTCTGATCATCTGCATCGCTATATTCCATTACGGACTTTGCGTTCTTCAACTCAAGCTCTTCTCCAGCTTCCTTGCCATATTCCCTCTAAATCTTACGGTCAACGATCCTTTTCTTTTGCCGCCCCTTTTCTATGGAACAACTTACCCCTTCATATCCGCAATGCTGGAACAGGGAACATTTTCAAAACTTTGTTAAAAACTCATTTGTTTCAGCTTGCTTACCTGTAATGTTCAGATCTAGCCTTATATTTGTACATCAGTTGTTACTCTTCTCATCTGTAATTTGTTACTCTCAATTTGGCTTGTAGATTTTCATGTATTTC
This sequence comes from Arbacia lixula, assembly GCA_963669155.1. Taxonomy (NCBI): domain Eukaryota; kingdom Metazoa; phylum Echinodermata; class Echinoidea; order Arbacioida; family Arbaciidae; genus Arbacia; species Arbacia lixula. The sequence continues at coordinate 4,837,264 of OZ022590.1, read as the reverse complement.
TATTTGTGTAACCTTTCAGCGCATAGAGGCTTTCAGCAATTTTGCGCTATATAAATATCTTGTATTATAATTATTATCAGGCTTCCAAACCAATCATCCATACACACATTATTCGTGGATAATAAAAATTGAGGTCAGCTTTCACATTATATACACATCAACAGTATTGGTACACAGGTAGAACTGAGGACACATACCAATCATCCATGTACACACATTATTTGTGGATAATGACAATTGAGGTCAGCTTTCACATTCTACACATAAAGGTACACAGGTAGAACTGAGGACACATACCAATCATCCATACACACATTATTTGTGGATAATGAAAATTGAGGTCAGCTTTCACATCATACATCAACAGTATTGGTGCACAGGTAGAACTGAGGACACATACCAATCATCCATACACACATTATTTGTGAATAATGAAAATTGAGGTCAGCTTCCACATTATATACACATCAACAGTATTGGTGCACAGGTAGAATCTAGCCTTATATTTGTACATCAGTTGTTACTCTTCTCATCTGTAATTTGTTACTCTCAATTTGGCTTGTAGATTTTCATGTATTTCTATTTGTGTAACCTTTCAGCGCATAGAGGCTTTCAGCAATTTTGCGCTATATAAATATCTTGTATTATAATTATTATCAGGCTTCCAAACCAATCATCCATACACACATTATTCGTGGATAATAAAAATTGAGGTCAGCTTTCACATTATATACACATCAACAGTATTGGTACACAGGTAGAACTGAGGACACATACCAATCATCCATGTACACACATTATTTGTGGATAATGACAATTGAGGTCAGCTTTCACATTCTACACATAAAGGTACACAGGTAGAACTGAGGACACATACCAATCATCCATACACACATTATTTGTGGATAATGAAAATTGAGGTCAGCTTTCACATCATACATCAACAGTATTGGTGCACAGGTAGAACTGAGGACACATACCAATCATCCATACACACATTATTTGTGAATAATGAAAATTGAGGTCAGCTTCCACATTATATACACATCAACAGTATTGGTGCACAGGTAGAATTGAGGACACATACCAATCATCCATACACACATTACTTGTGGATAACGAAAATTGAGGTCAGCTTTTACATTACACCAGGGATGTAGTCGAGGCCGGCCTCAAGGCAATTTGCCGGCCTTGGTTTTGGCCTCAGACCGAGATACATGTACAAAGTCTATGGAAAAAATATTTTTCCAGCGGCCTCGAGACTTGGAACGACCGGCATCGAATACATCCCTGCATTACACTATATTATACACATGAACAATATTGGTGCACAGGTAGAACTGAGGACATGATTTCATAGGAGTTCATACCTATCACCCATAAACACATTATTTGTGGATAATGAAAACTGAGGACACATTTCACATCTTATACACAAATGGTAAATGCATTAACTTGTTTATCATTTTTCAGTAGTACTGTATGAGAAGTAGTACATTGGAGTTCGATACATTGTTACTAATCTGTGATTTTATGATGGTCGCCTGAAACAATTTTCATTGTTACAGAATCAGACAACCTAAATAAATCAAGTATAAAATTGTATCTATAGTTTATTTATTGCATTTGCAGGTAGCAAAGAGTAATATTTACTGACAAAGAAATCAATGTCACACTTTTATTTATAAATAGAGCTGGAAGCTTAAAATGATTAACAATACTTATGTTACGTGTGTGGACTTACCTTATATTTGTATGCAATTTATACACTTATCTATTACCTATACAAGTAATCACAGTACTTGGATCCGACTCAGGCTACACTTACCAATAAGTTTTCTCATTATGTCTGAAGAAATACATGTAGTCTCTTCTACGCTCCTCTAAGATGCCACTGTCGTCGAGCTGTTTCTCTGCCACCAGATCCCCCCTGTACTCTATGATGAATTCTCCTATGCCAATTTTCTTCTTCGAAAAAAGGCCATATCCTGTAAAACAGACAGAGGATAGAGATCTTTCTTACATGTAGCTCCACCTAAAAGCAACTTCTCAAAAAGAAAAACACATGGTTTCACAAGTCTTCCCAATAAATTAGGTTCTTCACAGACCACAGAAAACTTGCACCCTGTATTCTGTTTCATAAATTGTCATGAACAACTTTTATTCTTCACATTTTAGGTATACATCTACATACAAAACAAATTGACACTTGGAGAAGATTTTTGAAATTGACAGACTTTTGCCCACTTGGGGGCCCTCCCCCTGGGGGCCACACAAACCATTTGAACAACTTTGAATTCTTTACCCATATGGATGATTCCTTCCAAGTTTGGTTAAAATCAGACTACCCAAAGAAGAACGGACGGCAATAGCTTACTTGAGCCTTTGGCACAGGTGAGCTAAAAAATTCAGCTTATTCAAGCACATGCCAGGTAATTTCGTAAATTTAAGTTGCTCCAATTTTTTATTGCATCACACTACCTTAACCCATCCACTCACATTTTTATTTTCAGTTGGAATGAATCCCTATTTCATCATTCAAATTGGCAACATATTTTTTTATTTCTTTTAATGACACTTCCAGAAGAGGTGTAATGAATTACAAATAAATAAAACGACAATTATATATATTTATGGTCAAACATTGCCAATTTGCATGAGAAATAGTGGATTTTCAATCATTCAAAGCATTGCCAATTTGAGTTTTTTTTATAATTTCTCTTGAGAAAAATCCTGCGATCAACTCGTACATTACATGGTGATAAAAATAGGCTTAAATTGAAACTATTTTTCTCTTTCTTTTGAGCTATTTTCCTTCATTTTTCTACTCATAATTCATGAGTTATGATAAGAAACCACAAAATGTGGCACTTGTACGTGGATGGGTTAATGAAAACTATGTATTCTCACTTGCTTAAAATAACATACATGTCCTGGGAACATAACATATATCTAACATGGTGTGAGTATGTAAATAGAATGTAAATCATGTCATACCTATGTCATCATTTATGTACTTCTGTTCAAGCCATGGCGGATCTTCTTTTTTCCTTATCCATTTCTCTGCCACTGGCTCAGGAGACATACGTGTAGATCTCTAAAATTAGAGAGAAGGAGTGATAACATCAAATTAAGAAAGAAAGTTTTTATTATTATATAATACATGTACAAATTCATATACAAGGGTTTTTTCTTATTGTTGTAAACAAACATATGCTTAATACATAAAATATAATGCTTGGGACATTGATATCATACATAACCACATATTACATTCACGCTACTGCAGCTATGATTTGCTTTGTAAAATTTAAAGAAAAAAAGTGAATTACAGTATTTAAACCTTTAATCACCAGCATCTAATTGAGATAATTGGCACTCTAACATTTAAAATTTGCACCGCTGCACCGTATGTAGCTTGTGACTGTGCTGTACATGTGGAGTTGCTTGTGGAAATTAGCAGGGCAGTATTATTATTTTCAATGTCCGTGCGATCTCCGTGCTCAGAAATTAGGAACACAACTTTGCAATTTCGAAAGCACAATAATAACATGCAATGTATGTAAGCTTGATGTGAGGTTTTGTGTTTATCAATTACTTTGATGTACATAATTGCACACAACACTGAAGTTACTGCATTGCACTGTGAAGCAATGCTTTTGTCTGAATATTTCATGACAAATCAATGGGCAACCCAACAATCTTTTCAGTACTTGTTAAAACCGAACAAAATTGCTTGTGTTTTCTTTCTTTTTTATAATGGGATGGTAGAAAAGCCTCATTTTAACCAAAATCTCACTATATCTGAGCTTGTTGTAAACCGTGCTCTATTCATTAAACAACACAGAAAAGAAAACACGACCGGGAATTTTGCCTTATCACAACAGGTACCTCATTGTATCCGTGCTCCTTAAAATGAGGTTTCCCTGTGCATGTATTATATAAATCATTGATTCTGACTTTAAAAACCACTTTTATGATTAAATAAAACCAATGGAGGGTTTCGGTAAAAGCTGAAAATCAAATGAAATTTGTTTTCTTTATAACTAATTTTATGGTTCTGTATCAATTCTTCATGCTCTGTTAATTGTTTGCTCAGAAAAAGGTAGAAATATCACTGAAGGTGATTAATACGCCCGCCTTATCACATACCCGACTCACTGCCATATGCTGTTACATGGCAACACAGTTTCCGACACAGATAAAAAGTATGTCTTGCACATCTTCACTTAAAGACCAATGTGTGACCCAAATTTCATGATGACTGGTCAAGAACAGAGGAAGTAGTTGGATTCGCAAGATTTTTACCTGATTAATTACCATAAATATGCCGTTACCACAGCAATGCAGATTTCAACACATTCATAAAATGTGTCTTGCACTTCTTCACCTTAACCCTAAAAAGACTAGGGGGGCTAAAAGTCCCCCTCGCCCCCTCGACATTAACTGCGAGTGCGTTGTAACGCAAAAAGATTATACGCTGCCATTTCATGACTTTTTTTTCTCAAGTTTTGCGCAACTTTTGATACCAAACATGTGTACCCCTGTTGTTCGGTTACAGAGTTACGTCACGTTTTCTTACGGCAAGTCACGAAAAAACAGCCATTTTGCATTTGTTTGTGTGTAAAGAGTATGAGTGTCAGAAGGAATTTCACAGATATTGTCTCAGTCTTCTCTTACAATGGATTCTTCTATAAAGGTTATGTCACTTGTGAGTACAAGTAACAATTCTACATCATAAAAACAAAGAAATACATAAGATAATAGAACGAAAACAAAGACAAACATAAAATTTAAAAAAAAAAGAAAAAAAAAAAAATTGAATTAAAAAATGCGTAAAATTAATAAATGCCTAATTTACATAATGCTAAATAATAATTCAAACTGAAAATGATGCATTTACACAATGGATAGCTTATTCTTTCAAATAACACATTTTGACAGGGATTTTATGACTGCTGGGTACAAAAATTGACAGAAAAGTGAATTTCTGATAAAAATTTGCATATTTGCATAATTAATTACATTTAAATAAAAAACTGAAACGATATATCACTAATTACACTATGCAATCTTGTAGAGAACATATTGGCAAACACACACGCCAAATTTGGTTACAAAAAATACAAAAAATGTGTCTTGCACATCTTAATCTCAACACCAATGTGTGACCCAATTTTTGTGAGGACTGGTTGAAAACTGAAAAAGTAGTTCAATCCGCAAAATTTGCAACGGACCGACCGCCCGACTGCCCGACCGCCCGACTGCCAACCACCTGCCTGCCCGACCGTACGCTGATTCCTATATATGTACCCCCTTCAAACTTGGCGGGAGTATAAAAAGAGATATCAAAATATTTGCCACTGGTACTATACATCTATAAGGTTATTTTGTTCAGTGGGTATTAAAGGGGATGTTCAGGAGTGGGGTAAAGGCCCTTCGGGTTTTCAACTCATTTGGTCAGTAGGATGAAAACAACTATGAATATTGAAGCAGAATGATAATTCAGAAAGAAAAATTCTGTTTTTTTGAGGAAAATCAAATTCAACATTGTCCATAATTTACATGTTGTGTGCTGATTGGGCGAATCGTGGTGGCACCTATGTTAGATATATGTTCATTTAAATATATATTACCAGCCATATAATTATATTTAAATAAACTGTTATACATCCACATTTTGGGGGGAATAAAATATGAATGAATCGACCATAATATAATCGATTACAAAATTATTTCAATTAATTTTAATGTACTATTTGCACAGAAGCAGTCTATATATGTAGCTTTGCAATAATTTCAAAAACTACTCATTACTTTTCCATAACATACATCAACTGTTTGCACAGGGTTTGAATATCATTTGAAAATCAAAACCATTGCTGAACTATCTCTTTAATATATCATACTTTGCCTGTGATTGATAGAATAGTGCGCAAGTCTGAAGATTGAAAAAAGTTGGTCAAATCCACCAAAAATACGTCAAAAGAAAGCATTCCTCTTCAACTTACTGTTCCATATCGCTTTGCCATTCTCATTTTCCTTTACCAGAAGCTCGATCTGAAAGAGATAACGAATCATGTTTACAAAATAATAAAAGTACTCTTTCATGGTTAAAATAGCATTTGTTGTTAATGTAAATAAGTGAAATCTCCATATCTTTCACGTTTAAGAAGAAATTTGTGATTGAGAAATCTTACAGGTCCTGAGCTATCTGCCCTGGGGGGTGTTTCACCAAGCTGTTCGTAAGTTATGAACAACTTTACGAACGACTGGTGATCCCTTCTTGTGCTTAATCAAATTCCCAATAAACAAAGTGTGCTATCGCATTTAGCACAAGAAGAGATCACCAGTCGTTCGTAAAGTCGTTCGTAACTTACGAACAGCTTGGTGAAACACCCCCCTGGCCTGATGAAATATCAGTTAAACTGCCATATCTCAGTACCTTCTACCCTGGGTCTGGACTGCTGGTCTATAAGCACAAGCATTTTGATTTTAGGGCCTTTTTGTCTGATTTTAGGGTAAATTTAAGGAACGACTTCCATTGTCCTCCCACTAAAAGAATGAGAACTTCAGAAAATCCCTATTATTTCACCTTTTTATTCTAAACTTTTTTTTCTTCCAATCTTTTTTTCCCCTCAAATTATCATGCCTCCCGAGACTCGAACCCGGGTCGCTCATTTCACACGACTGCCCCTCTTCGAGAGATCACCGACAGTGCTGGGTATCATGCACTTATAACGCTAAGTCCTATACCGTAGTGCTGGATAACCTAATGTGGGACTATGACCTAAGAAATTTGTCTAGACTACATGTATTTAAAATAGAAATGTATTTTAGCCGAAAATTAAGAAACCAGAACTTCAGAAAAAGCTCACTAACCCCTTAACCCTTTGAAGACTATAGTCCCGAGTATACTCGGTTGGGGTCTATGGGAAATGCGTGTTACATCAAATTCAGCCCGTCTTCAACGGGTTAAAAGATGTTTTCCCACCGACGCACTGAGTAGACAAATTATGGTGGAAAATTGGGCTTGTTCAGCTTGTATTATAAGACAAGACTCAAAATACATTGGGACTAAATCATATGTACATGTATGAGGAACAAACATAAAATGTCAACTTATAGTGGGTTTTTTTTTTTGGCATTCAATTTCCATGATTTAGTAATTTTTGGGGAAATATGAACTTTTCTGTTGGAAAATCAAAACTAAAATTGGAGTCATCTGTAACTTACTCCAAAAATGTATTTAAAACATCAATAGCTTAAATCATACTGTATACATGTAGTTTAATTGATTTACAGAAAATTGCATCATTCGCTTGGAAAAAAAACATTTCAAAATGATTTAAAATGTTTAAAAATAATACAAAAAATGTTTTATTTGTTTTTTTCGTATAAAAACGTCTTTATTACAACCCTGTCTCCAAGTAACATGTTAATCTTCATGTATGGTTCAATCTAAAAACTGTAATCTTCAAGTCCCTTTTCAGCTAAACCCAAATAATTCAATTTCAAGATTATTTGTATGCAAATGCAAAAGAACGTAATTGGAAAATAAACACAACATCTTCAAATCATATCTTTGGAATTTAAATGCTCACCATTAAACAGTCTTACTGTAGGTAGCCAACCCCATGGAAGAATGCAGAAAAGAATGAAGAGGATAGAGAAAGGAAAAGAGAAGAAATTATGAAGAAAAGGACACAATACAATGTTGAATAGATTATAGATGACAAAACCATGCAATAAGAATGATAACACCAAGTACAATGAGAAATATTAAAACATACCCAAGAAATAAAAGTAAATTTACAGAAGGATGAGTTGTGGGTGATTGATCATGGACAGGAATATGAGAGGGTGGTGGCAAAGATGATGGAACAGAGATAGCATGAGATGGGTTATGAATAAATTGAGGAATTGGATTGAGTGAAAATGAACAATGAAGGGAAGAAATAGATGATGAAAGTGATGGAACGGATGATATAGAGTGAGATGAAGAGTGTGGTAAACAAGAAGAAGAAGAGAGTGAAGATGAAGGAGATGGTGGAGGTGCAGGAGGAGATGGTGGAGGTGCGGGAGAGTGAAATGAAGAGTATGGAAAACACGGAGAAGAAGAAGAGAGTGAAGATGAAGGAGATGGTGGAGGTGCGAGAGAGTGAGATGAAGAGTGTGGAAAACAAGAAGAAGAAGAGAGTGAAGTTGAAGGAGATGGTGGAGATGGGGGTATATCGCACATACTGTACTGGTAGTGCTGTAGAGAGCAAAGGAAAAAGTAAGGCATCTAAATGTGTTGAGGGATGTTGAGTTTGAGGTGGCTGGTCAGAGGGGAAGGTGGCGACAGAAGAAGACATGGAAGAAGCAAGTGGAGGAGGAGAGTAGGAGAATTTGATTAAGGGAGGAGGATGCACCGAATAGAGTAAAGTGGAGGGAGGGGGTAAGGGCAATTTCTGTGAGTGCGAGGCCACGTCCGTCTGGGACTAAACTAGATTTAAAACCTGAATTACTATACTGTACATACTACTACAAAACATAGGTCCCTACTTTACAATTATTTGTGCATAATGAAAATTGACATCAGCTTTCACATTATATACACCTCAACAATATTGGTGCACTTGTAGGGCTGACGAGTCAAGGTTACCCGTGTCCCGCCCGAAAGCTTTGACTCCCGGGCACAAAAAATTGATGCTCAATACCCGAAAATATTTATCTTCGCATGATTTACATAAAAACTGGAGCTCAGACTTTCCCCACAGCTGCACAAATAATCTAGCCAATCACAGAGCTCCTTACTTATCCTGTGGTGAACGTGATAGTCAGGTTACATTACAATTATTATTGCGTAGTCGATACACTTTTCGTTGTAGTTGAGTGCGGGGAAAGCCGTTTATGGATCATTTCATTATTTTCTTTGCCACCCTTTTGCTTTTGTTTGGTCTCACTGTAGCCTTATCTCTTTATTTTGCAAAGTACCAGTACAGTTTCTGCAATTTATACGTGTTTTTGTTTATGTGTCCACGTGTTATGAGAAGCAATGTGTATGAGCAAATTACCTACTGTGTACGGTACCAATGTATCATAACTTTAAATGTTGGTTTCATTTCTTGGATTCAATTTTTGTATACCCAGCGAGTCGCTGCGATGCGGGTACCCAGGTCCCACCCGAAAATTTAGCACCAGTACACAGGCACGAAAATTCCCCAAATCTACAGCCCTATGCACTTGTAGAACTGAGGACATTATGCTTCCATACCAATCACCCATACACACATTATTTGTGGATAATGAAAATTGAGGTCAGCTTTAATTCACATTATATACACATCAACAGTATTGGTGCACAGGTAGAACTGGGGACACAAACCAATCATCCATACACACATTATTTGTGGATAATGAAAATTGAGGTCAGCTTTCACATTATATACACATCAACAGTATTGGTACACAGGTAGAACTGAGGACACATACCAATCATCCATGTACACACATTATTTGTGGATAATGACAATTGAGGTCAGCTTTCACATTCTACACATAAAGGTACACAGGTAGAACTGAGGACACATACCAATCATCCATACACACATTATTTGTGAATAATGAAAATTGAGGTCAGCTTCCACATTATATACACATCAACAGTATTGGTGCACAGGTAGAATTGAGGACACATACCAATCATCCATACACACATTACTTGTGGATAACGAAAATTGAGGTCAGCTTTTACATTACACCAGGGATGTAGTCGAGGCCGGCCTCAAGGCAATTTGCCGGCCTTGGTTTTGGCCTCAGACCGAGATACATGTACAACGTCTATGGAAAAAATATTTTTCCAGCGGCCTCGAGACTTGGAACGACCGGCATCGAATACATCCCTGCATTACACTATATTATACACATGAACAATATTGGTGCACAGGTAGAACTGAGGACATGATTTCATAGGAGTTCATACCTATCACCCATAAACACATTATTTGTGGATAATGAAAACTGAGGACACATTTCACATCTTATACACAAATGGTAAATGCATTAACTTGTTTATCATTTTTCAGTAGTACTGTATGAGAAGTAGTACATTGGAGTTCGATACATTGTTACTAATCTGTGATTTTATGATGGTCGCCTGAAACAATTTTCATTGTTACAGAATCAGACAACCTAAATAAAGTATAAAATTGTATCTATAGTTTATTTATTGCATTTGCAGGTAGCAAAGAGTAATATTTACTGACAAAGAAATCAATGTCACACTTTTATTTATAAATACCGTATTTTTCGGTGTATAAGACGCATGTTTTTCCCCTTGAAAATCACGCCAAAGTCCGGGTGCGTCTTATACACGGCGTTAGAAAAAGTCGGGTCTTTCAAACTTACACGTATACACATGTATGGGACTATGCATTGTGTGACAACAATCAACATTTAACAACAAAATAAATGGCTTTGATAGCCCGACATAATACCGGTAATACGATCTCAATCACATCATCAGCATAATTACAGGTACGAAGAAAGCACCAGGACTAGTATTTGTCTGAGACACCTCAAAGAAACCGCTAGCTAGAAAGCTAAGCCCTAAGGATAACCTCCGTTAGATCAGAGCCGCTATTGTTGCTTTGATCCGGCCTCGAGGTGGCGCTGTACACATTATCGTCCGCGGAGATATTTTTTTTTTTTATCTCCGAGGCCAAAAGTTGTACAGCGCCACCTGGAGGCTGGATCAAAGCAACAATAGCGGCTCTGATCTAACGGAGGTTATCCTTAGGGCTTAGCTTTCTAGCTAGCGGTTTCTTTGTGGTATCTCTGACAAATACTAGTTCTGGTGCTTTCTTTGAACTGGTAATTATGCTTATGATGTGATTGAGATCGTATTACCGTTATTGTGTCAGGCTATCAAAGCCATCTATTTTGTTGTTGGATGTTGATTGTTGTCACACAATGCATAGTCCCATATATGTGTATACATGTACGTGAGACCCGATTTTTTTTTTTTTTTCAAATTGCGTGCTCAAAGTCAAGGTGCGTCTTATGTGCGGGGGCGCCTTATCTGCCGGTCGATACGGTAGAGCTGGAAGCTTAAAATGATTAACAATACTTATGTTACGTGTGTGGACTTACCTTATATTTGTATGCAATTTATACACTTATCTATTACCTATACAAGTAATCACAGTACTTGGATCCGACTCAGGCTACACTTACCAATAAGTTTTCTCATTATGTCTGAAGATATACATGTAATCTCTTCTACGCTCCTCTAAGATGCCACTGTCGTCGAGCTGTTTCTCTGCCACCAGATCCCCCCTGTACTCTATGATGAATTCTCCTATGCCAATTTTCTTCTTCGAAAAAAGGCCATATCCTGTAAAACAGACAGAGGATAGAGATCTTTCATGGCTCCACCTAAAAGCAACTTCTCAAAAAGAAAAACACATGGTTTCATAAGTCTTCCCAATAAATTAGGTTCTCCACAGAAAACTTGCACCCTGTATCCTGTTTCACGAATCCTGTGCGTTCACAGGGATATCAATTGGTTCACATTGGTTTTTATTCATGCTGATTCCCTGGTTCAATGGCTGTGTGAGTGCGCATCCATGTTTTCGTCTGAACCAACTCCTGATACAATAAATCGGCAAAATCGGGTTTCCCATTGTATGCGGACTGAAGCCAAGCTATTTTGACAAGGCCAGGCCAGGTCCCAAACTAAAGTTTTACTTTAAAGTTTATTTTTTGTTTGGTTCACTTATATTAATTGATCACCTGTCAAAAAGAAGGCAAGAATTTTTTCTTTCCATACATACCAAAATGAAGAAAATATGACAAGCAGATCACCCTGCCAAAATGAAATGAATTCAGAGTGAAAAACTTGTCCATTTTTTTTCCTGGATTTGATCCATTCTGTGCACACAAAACTGGCTTTGAGCCTTTGAGAGTTTGACTAAGTCTAGATCTAAGTAAGATCAGGGCCCCGTATCACAAAGAGCTACGATCGATCGTACGATTGATATATCAATCGTACGACTAATCTATCGATCGTACGATTGATATCAATCGTAAATCCGTATCACAAAGAACCTACGATTGATATCGATCGTAGCTTTCTGGGCGAATCGATTGTATCTGCTCTGGATCAATCGTAAGCCATTGACATTGTGTACAATTTGCTATCTAAAGTAAAATCAGCAGTAGAGTTATGTTTTTAAAATATTCAATGTTGTCAGGAATTAAATAGAGGACTTCATTAATTACTCAAACTATCTTGATTGTACAAAAACATACACTGTATTGCAACCAAAAAGCACGGCAATAGGGAATGAGTCGTACGCCCTACGCCTGCCTAGTAATGCAGTCTCTGTAGACCCTATGTAATTACATGTAATATCAGTGACAGTAAATTGGCGAACACTTCGGCACTTTATGTCTTTAAATCTTGTATCATAAAACCTAACACACCCTTTGAAACTTTCTTTACATTGTACATAGGCATTCATATATGGTCATTTTCACAATCAAGGGTGTAACATTGCTTTTTTAACATTTTGATCCCTGGGGGTCTCGTACAGTTATAGAATTCAATTATTTTTTTTCACATAAGCCATCTAGTTAGGACCTACCTTGGGTAGCATAGACATCATCGTGAGTAACTTCGTTTAATTTTGGCAGGTACTTATGTACCCTAAATCGGCACTTTTTAGTGTACCCAAAAAGCATTACCTTTTTTTACAAAGCTGTGCATTTCATCCAGTACCTTCTAAGGTTTATTTTTTGTGCTAATATTGTAGTTAGATGTTCAATGAAAAGCACCAAACTATTTTTGGTTGTCATTAGAGATTGATTTTTTTTAACGAGCCATCGATATTTGTCGTTTCGGAGACTTCATTTTCCGTTAGCAATTGACACTAAACTTTGAGGGAAAACCCATAAATTATTATTGGTTGTATATCTCTTATTTCTTTATTGAGATACTCCTCATATCCTTACTTTCCATTGCTGATGAAATTTATCCGGTCACAGCGTTTTTTATCTTTTTACAGATTCCAGACTGAACAGTGGTAATTTTCCGTTAGCTGAAATGAAGTCTCCGAAACAAATTAGTTTGTGGCCTTGTGCAAAAACTTATAATGGTACTCAACCAATCTTTTTGTCAAAATGCAGTATATGTCCCCACTGACCACTGATCAAAAAATTATTGAGATATAACTTTAAGTGTGGAAATGCCACACATTACCAACTTTCCGTTAGCACATGAAGCCTCCGAAACAAATGAAGTCTCCGAAACATGAAAAATACTATTTTGCATATTTTACACATCAAGCCTGATATATTTCATTCTGAATATTTATTGTAGTGATGTATTATCATGTAGAGACTGCTTTGAAACTCAATTAATCTAGATATTGAGCTAATTCTTGAAAATAATTTCTGATAACTAGAAAAAAGCGTTTCGGAGACTTCGACCAATTGCTAACACAACATTTCTGGTCATTGCAGTCCAAAACATAGTTGCATGATTATTATTTTGTTGATTATTTGTTTATATCGATCTACTGGAACTACTGAAAAACATTACAAATAAACAGAACTCTTAGTTCTCCTTTATTTCATATAATTGTGATAACTGCATGTAATTTTGCCCCCAAAACGTAAATTGTCACCTCTTTCCTGATTTCCAAATGTAAGTTAAATGCACCAATTCGTAAAAAATTTGAATGCAGACAAGTCATGCAATCTTTCTCATAGATTTAGCCTCTAAAGTATTAAAAAATATTAATTCATTTTCTCAAAGTTTCAGACATCTTTAATAGCTATCCTACTTGTTTCGGAGACTTCTTTTTATGCTAACACAAAGCTTTCAAGCTCTTTGCTAGTCCCTAATGAGATAATGGAACATACCACATCATTCATATAACATTGACAGCACTGCAAGACCATGAGGTGGCCAAGGATAACCTGTACCTTTTACAGAAGCATGTTTACTACCACTGTTAAGACAGTGGAACAGACCATAAGATCACACCATCATGTAGTGACATGTGCTTATACATGTGTATCATACACAAATTCATACAGAAACATAATCTGTAAGCTGTACTGTATTAGCATACCCACAAATGTTTCCTTTGCTTGTCCCTGATGAGATAATGGAACATACAACATCATTCATATCATCGACAGCAAGGCAAGACCATGAGGTGGCCAAGGATATCATGACTCAAGACATTACAAAATAGAATCATTTGTCATCTGGACTCATGTAACACATCAATTAGTTCATCTTCATTGACACAAAGGCATTTCTGACAGACAGACATGAACACTGGATCCAGCAAAGTAATAGGTTGTAGGACGAAGAAGAGCTAATTACTGCAAGTTGGCAGATAACTTTTCCTTGAAATGTAAAACACAAGCCTCAGGGTTGTGTCTACTTTGCAACCAGGACAGGCGATACACCATAGCAATACATCATGCCTATGTGAACGTTGCTTACCCTATACTCAAAATTGAAAGCATAATCACTCCTTCCAAGAATGGTTGAATTTTTGTCAACCAGGTGCATATTTTGTAATTTGAACTGAATTTCCATATGAGAACATGAACATTTATTTTGAAGGGTAAATTGTCCTGAATGAAAATTACTGTGTATTGCATACCACAGTGGCTATTAATTTTTCCAAGGCCTGCAAATGTGACAGTATATTTACTAGCTGTTACATACATTTGTTTTTTTTTTGTTTTTTTTTGCTTTTGTGTCACAATCCATCGTAAATAATGGAAATTATTATCTACTTTGGGGAAAATATGAGAAATATCTTAGCCAGGGGCCATATTCATGAAATCTTACTAAGCGTAGTAAGCTACTTAAAGGCCTGAATTTGCTTACTTTCACAGTTAGTTGCAGACCTGACTGAAGCTGCACTCTAAAAGTGTTTTAATTATCGGCTGGGATTAGCTTAGAAAAATTGGTCTTCACAAAATCTTACTAGAACTAGTTTCATTCTAGATTCTTTCATAAATTCAGAGTTGATATAGGGCTACTCTAAAGTCACTAGTAAGCAACTCAGTCATTCTCTCACTGACTGTCGATGTGCCAATATGGTAAGAAGAACTGCTGAACTAGAGAAACTTTATGTGTGCAGTGTGTAGAAAATATGTTTTTCAGGATGAGAGGACAAAGAGGAACCCATTGGACAAATTTAGTGATCTTTCAATGTGTGCAAAACGTATAGGCTCAAGTTAGCTGCCCACGTAGCTCTTTTTAATATAATCCTACAGTCCAGTCCACTACAGGTCCAGGATGTATTGAGCATAGCTACGCTTCACAATCTTGGTCGCACTCTGGAGGGCATTTAAAATCTACACATCTAAAACACACTAAATAAACAATTCCTTTGTTTACTAGATTCATATATTCACTGGCTCACAATTCATAAGTTTTACAAATTGAATACATATACTCATGTTCTAATGTCAATGCATTTTTTTTTATAAAATAGATAATTGTTATGATGAAGTATTTTGACCGTGTTCTCTCAGATCACTTGTTGATAAATATCTTCAGAATTTATATTGTATTTATCTACCATAATCTACATATACTGTACATTATGTTATAAGTATGTTATTATCTTACTTTCAATATTATGGTGAAGCGCATAGAGATAATTTGTTTAGGTCCTATACATAAAAATATGTCTAATTTTTGTTGTTGATAATTTGATACATGTAGTGTTTTCATTCTTATCCTCAATGAATTTGCCAAACTTGTCTGCCAAAAAGAGATTAACCTCCTGAGGATAGTTTGTCTGTTGGTGGCCTAGTTTCAAGTCTGTGGAATGCATGGACACAACTCAGTGTGCACAGATCTAAGTCTGGAAATAAGGACACAGCCTTCTTCCATGCCTGCTCTCTGCAAGAGGACAGGGCAGAGGGCTTAGTCTTTATTACCAGACATATGTTAACAGACTCAGACATACATGTATCCATGTACAGCCAAGAAACTATAAGCTAGTATTTTGGTCCATGTTCAAAAGTATAGAAAAAACTTGGCTGTGCACTAGCTACAGAACCATGTTTACATGTGACCTTGTTCCTATTGTTCTTGCAGTGATGGACATGATTCTGCTTACATTACTTTTACAATATCACTGTCAAAAACATCTAGTTTGTAAGTAGATTGTCCTAGTATAAAAGTAGGGAGCAATGTTCTCAGCAATGAATAACAATTTAGTTAGCTTCCATGTGGTGATCGAGCTACTTGGTATTTGAGCTTCAAACTGGTTCTTCGTTTTCAGATAATTTGTTTCTCACTATTATGTAACTCTATTCAACCATGGACTACCTACAAATAATTAATAAAAATGATCCTACTTCCCTTGCAAAACTTTTTTTCTTTCAATTTGGGGTAATAAAGGAACCACATGTTTCTCTCAACAACACTTTTGTGATTATTCTGATTGTCAGCGCATATTCCATATCTTAGCAACTTATCCACTCACTAAGGTCTAATTTGCACCAAAGTATGCATGGTTTTGATAGCTTGTATGCGCCATACTTGGTAACTAGGCCTTTTGGTAGCTCACTTAGGCCTACATGTAGTTTGATACTAAAGTAGTAGGTTTTCATGAATATGGCCCCTGGTGTGCATAATGTAAATGTGTTTGAGTTACTGTTCAATATGTTTTCAAAAGTTCAAGTTCCATTTTGCTTCTAATAATTCAGATTTCACTAACAATTTAATGTGTTAGCACCTTTGAAGTCTCCGAAACAGAACTGCTTATTACATGATGCATGCAGAAAATTAAACAAAATCTAATATGGCAAGTTAAACATTCCTAGAAATTATTAGTATTTATCACTCTAATACTTCGTATAAACATATAAGGAACACATATTAATTCTTCCTTCTTATGTTATGTTTAATACCTATACAAAAGATTAAATAAGCCAGATTAGTATTCAAGCTAATGAATAGCATGTTAAACTCAGTTGCTCTCCATTGCAATGCTTCAAAATGTACATTTGATGACAGTTAAAGGTATTACTAAAGACAAAAAATGCATGCTCCTTACTAAGCCTACCTTATTCAGAATAACATAGCATGTTAGCAAATTTGAAGTCTCCGAAACATAAGGTTGTCACTAACTTGAAGCTTCCAAGTCACATATTGCTGATCATTCTACCATTCTAACATTCTATGTTTCATTGAATGCCATCTGTGTGAAATTTGCTGAGCCATGTCAGTTTATTGTTGCTTTTATTGTCCAACGATTCAACACAAGTAATTGTTGCCATCATTAAATTTGAGCGTGGATAGGCATACGCGAAAACACTCTGTTACTTGAAAATTATAAGTTGGTTTACTTTGTTTGACCTGTTTTGTAGTGCTCAGTTTACAATTTGATATGATGTTAACATAAAGGTTATATTGTAATGACTATTATACCCTAGAGATGATCTTAAACAATGTTAGCAAAATTGAAGTCTCCGAAACAAACCATTTTGTTAGCTGAAGTCTCCGAAACACAAACTTGTGAAATTTTCAACTTTTGTATTTGAGATGCGATTGGTTTTGAACTTTCGCAGGAAACTAGCCCCCACTGAAAGGTTTTTGTATAACAATTCTTATTTTGTATTTTCTCCTGCAAGATAAGTAAATCTAAAAAATGCAATGTTTAAACCATTTTTTGTCTGATATTTGAAAAAGATATCAAAATTTTCAGAATACCAAATAAGATTGAAGGAAAAAGATCATTTTGCATTTAAGTACATATGTATGACATATCAGAAAATGGTAATTCACATACATTTGACAAAAGCTTTTGTAAAATATGCAGTAAAATAAAAATGTTGTTTTTTGTCAAAATTATAACATTTGTCATCTTTTCTCTATTTTTTTTCAAATTTCAAAAGTAGCCTATGCTCCAAAACCAAAAAAAATCAATGATTTAGACATTTCTGCTTTTGATTTTTATAGAAACATGTATGGAAACACATTTTGAAATTTTGGGCCCAAAAACCAAATGTTACACCCTTTATTGTGAAAATGACCATATGCTGAGGAATAAATAAGTGGTTGCCCGTAACCAACTGGAAAGAAGAATTGAAGTGAGTTTAACTTAAATTACTGCATCACAAATCTAACTTTCTATCCGGCCGAAACTTCAGGGACGCAATACGCTGGTATGGGACTCTACAGCTGCATTACTGCGTCGACGATGAAAACCCGTGTGGTTTATCACGCTGTCAATAATGGCCAGTGATCCCGCTTAATTGTTGTAGAAATCATTTAAACAGTTTATCACCGGCACTCAAGCACTCCTTGTTCATCTACTTTTAAAATGAGTAAGCTTTACATTTCGAAATAGGTTCTTAAACTTACATGTTTCTTGACAGAGGTACTAGCACACGGCCACATTTTTTTTGTCGTTCGTAGCGCTAAAACAGGCGACTAGACTACCGCGGAGCTATGGTATCACTATGATAGCGATCTATGGTATCGCTATGACATCGAACTACTGAAATACAAGTAAATACAAAGCAAAAACAACAACAACCACAGCACTAGTTTTGCGCATCAGTCTTTTTAATACAATTAATTAATTTTTAATTACAATTAATTCTCCCTATCGCATATAGCCGATATCAAGCGATATCACCTTGCGATACCGATATCTGATCAATTGCTCTTGGGACGTATACTTCCGGTTAGAGATTGGTACGTATTCAATTCACGCAATAACGCACAGAATCTGTAATTTCGACCCTCGTAAACCTCGTAATATAAAAATGGAAGGGTTGTTACATGGACGAAGGACTTGAAAAAAATACCACCAATCACTCACGGCGATGTTTTTGCCTACCTCAACATTGATTGTGGATGGACTAATGAAAGAATGAAAAGACACAAGCAAGACGATGGCTATAGAATGTTCGTGAACCGGAAGTTCATATCCCAAGAATTAAAGGTAAAAAAATTAGAGCGCCACACGGGTTCAGATTCACAGAGCTATTATATGCGATAGGGAGAATTGTAAGTTGCAATTGATTGCAGCAGGCTTTGTGATACGGAAAGTTGCAATCGATTGCAAAGTTGCTATAGATAGCAACTCATTCTTTGTGATTACAGGGCCCTAGAGTCTAGCTGTATTAAGTACCTTACTCCTTAGTCTGTTAGATCTAGCCTAGTCTACCCCGTTATACACCTATCAATTGTAAGACGCACCCCTCAATCCCCGGGAATTTATTTAGGTCAACACACAGATAATCTGTGATAAATGAGACAATGTAACGAAATCCACCACACAAATCCAGCAGGCCAGGCCAGGCATGCCAGGAACGTGTTAAATATAGCGACATGGGTCAGATCTACGGCGTATCGCACGGGCGGAACGGGAGCAAATGTCCCCTAGACTAGTCTATGCTTATGCGTGTTAGCCCACCTACCTCGCACAAACCCTTCAGTAGCTATGGGCACCGATCGCTACTTAACACATTTCCTATGTTGCCAACGTGCTTTCCGAGTCATTATTAGAACAAGAATTTTGAGTTATTAGTTGAAATTCTTACAAAAGTAACAGCGTAATAATTTAGAAAAATATGTCAAAATGACAAATCTACTAGATTTAATCTCACTTTGCTGCCCGAAACGGAGGTATTCTTGAAAGTCTCGCAGCAACCCTGGAGCTTGACTCGCTCAGTGTACCGTCATTTTGGGTATAAAATCGGCGTCTGCTGCTGGATCCGGATGGAGTGTACGTGTACGTGTGCATGCAGACTGCAAAAAAAAAAAACATGTCCGATTTCAGTAGCGCTCACGTGCGCCACAGGTTTGAAATTTTCATGTCAAATTTCCAAATCCGTAGATTTTGACTTTCAGTATGAAGTGCTGGCTTGAGCCCGCTGCGCGGGAGCATTCCCGGGGCTAGCTTGAGCCTTGATATGTGCATGTCTTTTACTAGAGTCTATACACTTTAACATTTTATCATTATTTTGACACTTTAAAATACTAATGCTTAATTGATCTTTCAAGGTATTTCAGCTTCCAGTTTATACATGTATTGCAATGTTATAATTTATTGTTATTCTTTTTATTGTATATAATATGGTTAATCTTTTTGTTCTTGTTTTGTTTTCTACTAACAATTACAACACTAATATTTTGTTATCAATTTCTTCCCATTTTCTTTCATTATCTTCCAGTTTCATTCTTCAGTATAGTCTCCATTTTTCTAGGATTTTTTCTTGCATGCCACTGAGATTTGCTCATATAGATTCAATCCTGAATTGCTAGTTAGTTTCATTCCCTGGATTGCATCAGAGTGGTTCATAATTTATGTTATTTATAGCTTGCCCGATTTGGGCAAATGTCATGCTTGTGAGTTGCTTGCTCCAATATTTTTCTCTCTCTCACTCTCTCTCTCTCTCTCTCTCTCTCTCTCTCTCTCTCTCTCTCTCTCTCTGTAGGTACCTGGATATCTAGCTTGGTATAACATAATACAAAATACAAGATACAAGATATTTTATTCAATCCAAAATCATGGAAATTGGCTTGCCACCAGCATAATAAAAAAAACACAACAACATATAGCGATAATATAGACACATGTAAACAATAAACAATGATTTAGAAAAACATATCTAAACATGGTTTGTGTAATATGTTCTATATGTGACATAATAATTAAAGACTGAAAAATCATTATGAGGAATTCGATTCATATTATTAGTTTCCTTCTCGTTCTACTCCTGATGTAATAGGATATTTATTATATTTACTTTGTTTATTTGTCAATTTCGATATGTCATATAAGATAGAAACAAATGAAGATATTTGATGATCCAGCAACTGTGTACATTTACCAACTGGAAGGGGATCTGGCAGCTGGTGATTTACAGATAGAAGACCGAGGTAAAAACTAAACAAAGGCAAAGCAAGGTCTAGGTCAATTTTTAAAGAGTTATAACCCCATAATTGTTGGTTGTATCAAATTGATTTCTTCACCAGTGCGTTCCTATCATTCTAAACTTGCCTTTGATATGTGCATAGCTAATGATTCTGTTTGGAAATTCTCATTTTTGGCTGTCACATATGATAGAGTAATATTATTTGATGTGTATGTCATGGCAACAAAGATCATTTCTCGGTGAACTTAAACAGGCCATAACTCCAAAACGGCTGTATCTATTCCAAAAAAAAATTCACCATTGTCTTTCTTTCATTGAGATCTTTCATTTGATATATAATTTGTCCAAATTGAAAAAAAAAATAAAAACTGGTGTCCCATAGCTACCTTCAGAAGAAGTTCAGAGAATGGTCCATGGAGCGACATCAGCCAGTTCAACAGATCAACTAACGTCGTTGATGTCGATGTTCTAGGTTTTATCTAGCTTGATGTCGATCACGTCGCGTCGATGTCACCTCCAAACGTCTGAGTGCACACTATAGCTAATTAACTTGCGCACTGCGCGCAAACAGTGCGCGTGCATATGCAGTTGCAGCCCATCGCAACATTGTGTGTATGGGCTGTAACACTTTCACCGCTAGATGGCAATCTTTCACTTTGTGTTAGGAATAAAGAGAACGCACCTATACATACTGTGTATAACTGTAGCAAGTATCATGATAATCTGAGGTCATCTCGAATCGGTATTTTTGGAAACTATAGAGGGAGACGTTTTTTCTGGCGTGATAAAAAAGTGAGGTCAAAAAAAATGTCCTCAGTTTTTCAAAGTGACCTCACTATATCCGTATCTTTTTTAAAGATGTACTCAGTTTAGTCTATATACAAAAACGTACATA